>JAGWCC010000167.1:0-600000 GCA_022651775.1 Drusus annulatus
ATATTCGGTGAACATCTTAGGCAGGGTGTTTCAAACTTTTGTCACATTTGACATCGTCACCATTGTACGATTAGCGCCATCTTGGTTTGTTGATAATTTGCTGGAACGTGAAAAGTTATTAAATCATAGCTTTCTCGCCAAATCCCTCCCATTGTTGTGAATCGATGTGAAAGATCGTCTTTAAATTTATTTAATATATTCAGTTGTTCATTTTAAAAATGACCCAACAATATGGGATAATTACATCCTCTATTTGCCCTGACAACATTCGGTACTTGCCTGGTGCACCGGGCGCGAGATTTCATGGCGTAGATGTTATTATCTGCGCCCAAAGCACGTATTCATAGTGAAGATTAGCCATAGCCTTTGACCACTCATGCACATCATGTCATGTCATGTCATGTCATGTCATGTCATGTCATGTCATGTTCATGTCCTCTCGAGACATCCCCGACATCTTCTATGATGTTGATTATTGAACGAATTACACATCAAAATACTCCTGCCACGTCTTTCTGGGAAATCCTCGACTGTTTATTCTAGTCACTTGCGATGAAGTTTGTTTTTAATATCTCGTTTTTAGTACAGTCAGTGAACTGTATTTTAGTCGGGCAATTTTATTTTTTATACCTCATGATCGAAGAAATAAAACATTTTTGTTCATTTTCGTTATAACAATGCTCGCTATCTATAAATTATCTTCAACTCCATTGCACTTTCAAAATGCGATTCGTAAAAAAATTCCCGTGGAACAAAAAAGAACATGTCCACAAAGTGAAGTCACTACCTTTAATCAAGAATTGCCAAAAAAACAATGTCTCTCCATATTCCAAGTAGAAAAAGCCATTTGAAATTAATTTAATCTCTAGAGCGGTAGATACTCCTAGTATCGCCCTGGCGGAAGACCACCATTCAGAATCGAAAACGTTCAGATCTAAGTAGCCAGGTTCTTCCCAACTTTGCTCTTCCCATCGGCCCCCTTCCCTTTCTCCTACCAGCCTCACAACAGACCCCTGTCAGAGATGCCATAGTCCCACCGGCTCCGGACATATAACCATATCTGAATGCCTCGCAAAGACGTTCTCAATTCGGGTCGTGTTCCGAGGCGGAAGGGGGCGGGAAGGGGAAGGAAATGTTTGATTAATTCCCGAAGAAGTAAGATGACATTGAGGTGACCTAGGGCACACACACACGCCCAAACACAATTCTATCGTTTGGTGGCACACTGATAACCTCATGTTTAGTCTGCAAATGGCCCCGATAACTAAATCTATAAACAACACAAATAACAATGGCTCTACACCACTTCTTCAAAGTTGCATCAGACATAGTATTCCCCTGGCAGATCGAACTGGAGGTGCTGGGAACGGGAAGGAGACGGGGAAGAGGAGGGTTGGGAAGTACTTGGCTATTCAGATCTGGTCACCAAACGCGGCTAAGGCCATTTCAAGCGACGCTTCGATTCTGAATGGTTGTCTTTCACCAGGGCGATACTGAGAGTATGTAGCGCATAATTTACAGTAGTCTTGTCAAGCGCCCCTGAGGTGATATTTTTCAATAAAATTGGGCTTTAAAAGAATGTAAGAATTATTTTTATTTCGACTTTAGTAGTTATATATGCGCCACGTTCCAGGCGGGGGATACTCGCAGTATCGCCATGGCGAAATACCGCCAATCAGAATCAAAACTTTGTTGGTCGAAATAGCTTTAGCGCTCTTGGGCCGCCAGATCTAAATACCGAGCTGCTCTGCTTCCTTAACCACCCTCTTCCCCATCTCCTTCCTCACCCACTCTCTCAACCTCACAGCACTCCCAACAGAGGGACTCCTTAGTCCCACCGGCTCCGGGCAATTGGGATTCTTGTGCGGTATTCACGAAAAAAAGTTATTTAAACAGGGGCGTCCAAGCAGACGCTCATAACAGTACAGCTCGACACGGTTAACTTTGCAGGAGGTAAACTATGGGACCGACGAGCGAGCGTACTTTTACACTTCTGCGGTAATTAAATAACTAATAACCTAATTAACTAACCGCTGTAACTAACAGCGTCCCCTTGATCCCGTTAATTACGCTTACACCAGCCTCGCATTCTTCCGGATATCCACATTTGTAACACGGTCATACATGGTTTTTACCGGAGAAAATGTGTTGCGAACTCGGAAACATTATTCAATTCGGGAGTAACGCATCTACCAACCGTGCCAGCGAAATCTAACGCCCGCAACACACTTCTCTCGGTTCATCTCTTCGGTGGGATGGAACGAACCGTTCCGATTGCGGGTGGTGGGCTGCCACCAGGGCAATACTGAGAGTATCTACCACTCCGGAACGTGCCGCAAACATACTACATCTATTTAATCATGTTATATTCATTGGTACTGAAATAACACTCGTCAATAAAATACAAATTCCTTGCGCCCGCCGGGATTTGAACAGCGACTGCGACTGATTGCATCCCCGCCTGCCTAGTAAAGTACCCACCTATAGTGTGTAACATCCCGTCACGTGTCGGGTGACAACACGTTGACAATAATACGAGTTGCTCAGATAACGGGCAGAGGGCATCGCCGCTTCACCTTGCTATCAACTTGACCGATGAGTGTGGAGGACTCGCTAACAGATATTGATGTGTATTTATCCGAGTTAACTGACTAGATTTGAATACCCAGGTGACCCCTTACCTACCTCTTGCCCGTCTCCTGTTATAATGTATTGTCCGCGTGTACGCAGCGTGTTACACTCACCGTCCGCAAATACAAAATCTGTCACACCTTTTTATTTGAGTTTTGATGAAAACAAATCGATTACGGGTTTTCTTTAGATTTTCATAAATAATTATAATTTCGTATTTGTTTATAAATAATTCAATTTAAAAGATCAATTCACTTTGTCATTTGATTTTCTTCCTTTCTTCTTCCTCCTCTGGCTTAACAAAAAACCTCTCGACTCTTAGGCCCCAGATAGGAAAATAAAATTGTTTATCTGTCAAAGAAATAATTTCAAAGTTTGTTAATATTTGACCATTTTCAGGCGAAGCTGGGAGCTTTTTTCGGGCACACGGACGCGCTCACAGCACGCTTTTGTCGGGTTATCTCTTGTGGTATTGTGTACGCACTCGATTTGTACAGATGTACATACTTATCAGTTCAGTCGGGAGCGTCGCTACTGTAGAATATATTATACCAGCGCAAAACGTAAGTAAGTATGACTTAACCTTCCCAGCACCGATAAAACTTCCTTCCGCTCCCAACACGACACGCCAGCGTTACCAGTTTCTTTAAAGAATAGTTTTGAAACATTGAGTAAATTTTTCAAGTGAATGTATTTTATACAAAATATTTTAACTACACACGTGCAACCTCAACTAAGAATATAAAAATCATTACTGAATATTTGGCCACGGGGAATTGTACTTCTGTCGCATTCCTCTTAACTTTCTGTGAAACGTTTGAATGGTTACGAACAAAAACAGCGTTTTGTATTATTTATGAAAATGTTACGAAATGAAATCTGGTGATGAATTATCTTACGGAGATAAAGATGGCTTAAGCTAGGTAACTTCAGTGTCCATCTTGGATACGGAAAGGTTGGTAACATTAATTTCTGATGCAAGGAGTATATTCATTCTTTGCCAAGTTGTATCTTAAGTGATGCATAATATACAAATGTACGTACGTTAGCATTCGGTCAGCTCACTATCGCTCATCAGCCGGGCGGCCGTCATCCGTCCTCTTCATATCGTCAGCCCGTCTCATCTGCGGGCGATCTCTGCTCTGATATAGCGGTTCAGTTGACAAACAGAGGATTGTTTTCTATGAACGTTTCAACTGCCACGTGCTTTACATCCAAGCCCACGTGGTCTACAGCTTTTAGTAAACTGTCAAACGACGCAGCAAAAGTAAACTTCAGTTTTTAAAACGTGCGTTCGACCAACCATCGTAGGGTGTATTTAATATTTGTTTACTTATAAACATAGAAATATATATATATATATATATATATATATATATATATATATATTTATTATTTTTATTTATATTTTATTTATATTTTTATATATAAATATTGGATAATATTGGATACAGCAAGGGGGTCCCTTGCTGTATCCAATAAAGATCAACTCAATAATGCAAACTTTATATTATTGTATTCAATCTCAACCCCCTAACTTACTACTGGAAAAAATTCGACACAACTTCTTAGTTATATTAATTATAAACTCAATCTGCCATTGAAAACATAAAATATTTCTGCCTGGTATTACGACAGCTCTGATTTCATATACCAACGAGAAGCACTCTCGCCCATCTTCACTCGATATAAATATAATGTAATCAAACTAACACAACGGATAGAATGCTTGAAATGTTTGCTACTCATTCTAATAATTGGCGCTTGTATCAATGTAAAGTGTACCATTGCGTCTGCATGTAGAAGCCCACTTCTAGAGGCGAGAAACTGTTTTTCTAAATACATGCAAGTGGTAAGACGCTCGACTACCAA
The DNA here is from genome assembly GCA_022651775.1 of Drusus annulatus. Classification (NCBI taxonomy): domain Eukaryota; kingdom Metazoa; phylum Arthropoda; class Insecta; order Trichoptera; family Limnephilidae; genus Drusus; species Drusus annulatus. The sequence continues at coordinate 4,504 of JAGWCC010000167.1, forward strand.
TCCAGAGTTCACGGGTTCAAACGTTCGGCGTGCGCAAATACATTTTATTTTATTGTATAAACACGTTTATTGGTGTTAAACCACTTTAATAATCAATAATTAGCTTCGAAGTAAATACTTTTTACGAAATTTTATTTTATATGTGTCAGAACACATATGATTCATATAAAATAGTGTAAATTATATTTCCGGCACGTTCCAGAGTGGTAGATACTCCGAGTATCGTCCTGGTAAAAGAACATCTTTCAGAATCGCAACGTTGCTTGAAATGGCTTAAGCCGTGCTTGGTGATCATATCTGAATAGCCAGGTACTTCCCAACCTTCGTCTTCACCATCTCCCACGCCCTCCTCTATCTTCTACCTCACAACATACCCCGATTAGGGATGCCATAGTCTCACTGGCTCTTTTGTGATATTCACTATAAGAATATCAATCGTGTAACTAAAGGGCATGTGATTTGGTTGAAATATTAGTAGCCTTAATCCACTGTCTAAAAATTTTATTCACCACCCTATACAATAAAAGCTAATCTGAAAAGGACTTCGTAAGTAGAAGATTCTACCCTCAGAGAATGTTTACAGGCCCGAAAGTTCTTAGACTCGTTAAAGAAATGGCCGGTCGAGGCAACGCTTAAGATGTGTACAAGGACGTCTCGGGAACTAGGACTGTTAGCCCGGTGGAAGTGTTGAGAGTCACATTACTTTAAAGTATTCGCTCAAATGACAACAAGAATGCGTACATACTTATTTACAATTAATATCTCTTATTATTATTTTAAATAATAAAGCGGCGACAAATAATCAGCCAAGATAAAAACAAATCGGGGATTTTCCCGCTATCCATATTGACGGTAGTAAAAATAAAATATCTCATTTGAAAAACAATTTTAATCTCTTAAAAACAAGTTGGTACCTGTGCGCACTTTCATTATATTATGTTTGTATGAATGTAATAACATTGAGAAAGTATTTTTTCAGAAGATATTGAAAATCTTCTATTGAAATATCGGGAGAACAGGGACAGTTAGTTATACAGACCTGAATTGAACGCACGAGCGAATGGAATAACAAGTCGGGGTCCCCCGAGGAAGACGCGGCACTTTGGCGCTTTGTGACAGTCGACGACCTCCGTGGCCGAGCAGCCAAAAGATCCTCAGCGACGATTCCGGGGGTCGCGGGTTCAATCTCGGCGCGCGCAAATATATTTAATTAAATTTATGTGAATTAATAAAAAGCGTATTGGTATCGCCCCGGTGAAACATAGTTTGAATTCGTGTTGACCTTGTTTGGTGACCAGACCGGAGTACGTACGTATGTAAATACGTATCTTTGGGTTTTTTCCAGTGGTACGAGAGCAATTTTGGGGCCGAGAGGTTATCTGTTGAGCATTCTTTATGGTATTTATAATTCTTAGACTGTTGATTCGTGATGGAGCTCCATTTTAATGATTTTATAATACCAAATGATGGGCAATCATAAGGTGAAACAGGTCAGGTCTTGGTAAAAAAAAATTGTAAAATAAAGTTAAAATGTTGGTTTTATTAAATCAGTGTGACGTGTGGAGAAACTGGATGCTTCACGCGTGACCTGATAGGACTTTCATAGAAAACTGTGTCGCCAAATGACGTAAGACCTCCCTACTTGCGGGCCCCAGACGGACTGCCGAAACTCGAAGGCTCGATTCAAACGACAGAAGCTTGGGACTTTTTTTAGCTTTTTGTCGCTTCGGGCAACTCAGTGAAAGCATTGAGTTACCTCAGTTATTTTTTCTTTTATAATCCAATCAGGTAGGTATTGAAGATTTTATTATATAAAAAAAACTTTAAAGTGCTCTGGTATAAGCTTCCCCCGAAATGGGGCCTCGGCCTTTTGGCCTTTCCGGCGACGATATATTATGTATTAATTGCTGATTTGTTGTTCATTTTTCCAAGAATAAATAAAGTAATTGGAATTTACGTAGATACTGACAACGGAGAATAAAGTTATTTTAGGCAGTGGCTCGATAGGTCCCACGTGATAGCCTCTAAAGCGGTGGTGCGGGGCCCCGGCGGTTGGGGGGCTGTTGACGAGCGCTGCAACCAACGCGCTCTCGGCTCGGAGAGCTCCACTCCGGCTGCCTCCGGTGGGAAGTACCTCTTATAGAGGGCTTCTTGTAGCTTATATAAGTAAAGTTTTCAAAATAAAAAAAATCCAAATCAAAACTATTCCTAAACATTTTATATTTGATAATAAAACTTTTAAGATAACAAGACAATACGTGTTTTATGAGAAAATTTCTCCTTTATAGTTTTATTAGTTTACAAATAAATTAAATGGATGAACGTCGAAGGAAACGAGGTCAACGGTCCACAGTGGAGTTCTGATACCAAGCCTGATGTGGCAGTTAATCGCGGCACTGGTAGAAGGAGCACAGATCAGAAATGAGATTCTTCGGGCGTGTGTGTGGTAAAAGCATCCACCAAAAGGATACAGGGCCGATGTTAGCCTTTCTCCCCTTCCGGCGACCTGTCCAATCGGAGGTTAACCATCATCAGGGTAATCATCACCCTACAACGGAACTGTACTCGTACTATTCACGTAGATTTAGTTCGTTCTCCATCGATCTTCTCTTGGGCTATCATTAAAGTCACCTTTGTAAAGGCCCACCCAGTTGCGCCCATGTGTAACTTACCTCCTGTCACTTGCCATTCATACCAATGTCGTTTTGTGTTTCTCAATTGGTTCCTTTAATGTCTTTCTGTCTCTTAAATTTTATTGTAAAGATCGATTTCTAAAATTCTTTTGAACACGTATTATCCCATAGACCACATGTTGGACTATGATCTTTAAGTTGACCATTCCTACGACTCTCTGTTCTACCCTAAACCTTTTTCATCTCAGCATTCCTTTTCAGATCGCACTGCCATGCGGTACTTAAATATCTTCAGTTAAAGGTTTAATTATTATACTTTATAAATTCTTCCAATAAAAAATTTTCAAGTAAATTGATTATATTGAGACATCCCCGAACAAAAACGCGCCTTACCCAAAGAGCATCTGTCGAGTTCGTCAGCGAAAATTACAGTGGTGTTAGAATGTGAATAATTGTTGTTGGGATGTGAATAATTTACTTCATTAAAATCACGGATCCAGCGGGCTTTAAAAACTTGAAGCATTTTTACGCAAATATCGTGACGCTTGTACGAATTCTCCAATCAATCATCTCCACTACTGGAAGTCAACACATCTGGAAGAAAACAGCAGCCTTTCCCGAGGAGTAGTCAACTCTGAAGCCGAGTTTCAACAACCAGCCTTCCCGGGAGAGCAGTTCTACTTGGAGGCAGTTCAGCAGCTCATCAGGTGCGGATCACAATCGTCGTTCCGAATCCAGAAGAAGAAGAAGATCAACAACACAAAAAAAAAGAAGAAACAGAAAAGGAGAAACTTAACTATTTTTTTATGTAAGTCGGAGATTTACATAGTATTTTTTTAAACCATTTAACATATTTTTTTTTGTACAATATTAATAACTTCACTTTTTTTCTTTTAATAATTCATTAAATTGCGAAGAATCAATCATGTCTTTAAAGAAAAAAAACACTCTAGATTTAAATAAGCTGAAAACATTCTTATTAAAATTGATAGCGATAAATACAATTTTTTTTTAATTTATTGATAATAGTGAAAAAGCCTTAAAATTAGTCGATAAAAATCATGAAGATATCTTATATACATTAATTGAGAGCAAAGTTACTGGAAATGCCAAATCTCTCATTCGTAACCGAAATTTTCATAACTTTGAAACATTAAATTCACATTTACTAGACATATATTCAGATAGAAGAACAACTAATCAGTGGCATTTAGAATTAATCTCTTGCAAACAATTATTGAATGAAAATATATTTTTCTGTTCTAGTAGAGTAGAAAATTGTTATATAAAACTAATAAATAGCTTAAATAATGAAAATATTAATTTCGTTCGAATCTCGAGAAGCTTGCATTAATCTTTTAAAAAACAAATCTAAAAATGTTTTCACAACAGGATTAGATCGTCATCGATTTAACCGGTTGGTAAAATCACAAAAACCAGAAACCTTAGAATCAGCAATTTCGATAGCTTTAGCCGAAGAATAAGAATTAAAATCAAAAAATGAAATTAGAAAATATCTAAAAATTCCATTCGGTACCTTCTGTAAAATATGTAAGAAAAACAATCATGATACGTTTTTTTTACTAATGTTACTTTTGGAGAATTTTTTCATTCAATCGTCTTAAGTTCTTCATTTTTAACAGAAAACCAAGGTTTTACTTCATTCGGTATCATAGAGCCTGAGAAAAAGACATTTAATTTCCGACCCCAAGCATGCATTATGACCATAAAATTAAAGATTTTTGTGACGATTAAAATTTTGGGGGATTTTTTCATTCAATCGTCTGAAGTATATCATTTTTAATAGGATCTCAAGGTTTTAAATCATTGGGTATCATAGAGTCTGAGAAAAGGACATTTAATTTCCGACCCCAAGCATTACATTTTGTCCATAAAATTAATGATTTCTTTAACAAATGTTACTTTTTGAGGATTTTTTCATTCAATCGTCTTAAGTTCTTCATTTTTAACAGAATTTTAAGGTTTTACATCATTCGGTATCATAGAGTCTGAGAAAAAGGCATTCAACTTCCGACCCCAAACATTGCATTTTGTCAATAATATTGATGATTTTTTTAACAAATGTTACTTTTGGAGATTTTTTTCATTCAATCGTCTTTAGTTCTTCATTTTTAACAGATCATCAAGGCTTTTCATCATTCGGTTTCATGAGTCTGAGAAAAAAGCATTTTATTTCCGACCCCAAGCATCGCATTTTGTCCATAAAAATGATGATTATTTTAACAAATGTCTGTTTATGAGGATTTTTTCATTCAATTGTCTTGAGTTAATCATTTTTAACAGAATACCAAGGTTTTACATCATTAGGTATCATAGAGCCTGAGAAAAAGGCATTTACTTTCCGACCCCAAGCATTGCATTTTGTCCATAAAATTGATGATTTATTTAACGATTGTTAATTTTGGCGGATTTTTTCATTCAATTATCTTAAGTTAATCATTTTTAATAGGATCTCATGGTTTTACTCCAATTGGAATCATAGAGAATGAGAAAAAGGCATCTTACTCCCGACCCCAAGCATTGTATTTTGTTCATAAATTCTCTTCACTCGATGCGAAAAACAAACGAAAAAAAAAATGAAAGCTGCTTAAGTAACTCATTTTTTATCAAAGTGTCGCTTAAGCTTTTTTGCCTTTCCAGCGACGATTTGTCATGTTAAATGTCAAATTCTTACAGAATTTCTAATGATCAATTTGGAAAGCTTTCATTGAGCTTTGGATATGAGAATTATTACGGATAACAATCTACGTCACGAGAAATTCTTTTGATTATTCCCCGTCATTGTTGACGGGTTTTCACGGAGCCATATATTATTATCCACAATCAAGCAATCTTCCCGCAATTCTGTGAGAAGTGCTTTTATCGTCATTATGGCGCTATAAAAGCCCACCCCGTGGAGTAATGCTAATGCGATCGCAATCTGAAAACACAATGAAAAATTGAATGAAAATCTTGAATCTGAAAATGTCTCGGTGTCACTTTCAGAGCAATTTTTCAACAAATAACAATTTGTTAAAGGAAATTTTTTAAGCTTCTCAGAATTGACACCTTGTTTTTTTTTAATATTTTTACAATTTCAATGTTATTATTTGATGTATTGTGAATAAGTTGCATTTTGGTGCAATATTTTTCACACCATTTTTTTGTTTATTTTTATATTTATTGTGAATTATGCAATGATAATTATATCAACAAGTTTATAACTTTATTCCACTTTTATTTTATGACTGGACCGGTTTCAGCCTATGACGGCCATATTCAGACTAGTACAAGTTGTTGTTAACCTACGGCTTATATACTATTTTTGGGAATGTCAGGGGTAGTAAGAAGTAGTGACATCCTCAAAAATAGTATATAAGCCGTAGGTTAACAACAACTTGTACTAGTCTGAAGATGGCCGTCATAGGCTGAAACCGGTCCAGTCATAAAATAAAAGTGGAATAAAGTTATGAATTTGTTTTATTAAATCATTAAAATGGAATTCCACCACGAATTAACAGTTTCAAAATTAGAAATAATATCAACAAGTATCTAGCTGAACAATGTTTTTTCAACGAAGAAATTGCTATGCTAGTTCAATACTATAACAAGTTTAAAAAAAAGATATAACTAGCACAGCGAAATTTCAGGCTCAATTCATTTCAATGTATTTATATATTCATTTATTTTTCAAGTGAATACCGCACAACAGTCCCAACCGTCCAGAGCCAGTAAGACTATGGCATCCCCAATCGGGGTATGTTACGAGGCTGAAGGTAGTGGAGAAATAAAGGAGATAGGGAAGAAGCTGGTTGGAAATTACCTGGCTATTCAGATCTAGTCACTGAAAACGGTTAAAGCCATTTCAAGCAACGTTTCGATTCTGAATGGCGGTCTTTCACCAGGGCAATACTTAGCGTATCTACCACTCTGGAACGCGCCTTAAACATATATTTTGTTATTTTATATGAATTGAATGCGTTATGACACATATTGATTATATGAAAGTTATTTGCGCACGCCAGGTTTGAGCCCACGGCCTCTGGATTCGTATTCAAGCGTCTTACCACTCGACCGCGCAAGTCGTCATTATAACTAACCATCACGCCGTTTCCCCGCAGGGGTAGGCAGAGAGGACGGACCGCCATACAACTCTGTCTTGGCACACACTTCTTGCTTCATTTACATTCATACATCGTCTCATACATACTCTTCTGTTATTCTGACTCTTCACATGACCCGATTCAAGTATTTGATTTACTTGATCGTGCCATGTCTTTCTCGGGCGTCCTCGACTTCTTCTTCCATTCACTTTCGCATCATATATTCTTTTCACACTCCTTTCTTCGTTCATTCGCTCTACATGCCCAAACCATCTAAGCGTCCCTTTCTTGATCCTATCCATTACGCTCATATCAGCCTTGCATTCTTTCCGGATATCCACATTTGTAATACGGTCATACATGGTTTTACCGCACATCCGTCTCAAAGATCTCATTTCCACAGCATTCAGTCTACTTTAATCCTTCCTCTGCCAGTTCCATGCCTGACTGCCATACATCAGGGTTGGTATAAGTACTCCATTGTGGACTGCTAGCTCCGCTTCTTTGGACAATTTCTTATTTGCCCCAACAGCGTTCAGTCCTCCATTAATGGAGTCCTCCATTAAGTCATCATTATATATAGGCATAAATTTCTTCCCCGATTGTGGGTGGAATTAGTTGGCTTTAAAACATTAACAAAGTGGTAGGGAGAGTTCGTGTGACTCCGACCATCCGATATCTCCGTCCACCGTCTGTTTTGACGAAACCATAATAGCCGGAACTGCCGGGTTCATTTCCAACAATGCTGCGTCTTGGCAAATGTTTGATGCACTCGCGACTAACTTCATATCCAAGTCACTAGCATTGATAGTGTCAATTTTTCGTGCCCAGGAAGTATTCTGTTTGCATCGGTTTATTTCGGAATTCTAATATCGTTGCTGGAAAGGCAAAGGGGCTTAAGCTTAGAGTAACGTAGAGACCTAACATTGCGAAATTTTGTCCGCACTTTTTGACCAAGGATTGACCAAGGGAGGTATGACGTATATGCTTCCAGCCAATCGGATGCGAAGAAAACCGTAAAGATAAACATTATTCTGTCTTTATCTGTTTGCCAACAATTTAGCGTTAGTATCATGAGAAAGAAAGAGACCGGGATACTTTCAGAAGCCGTACAATATGGGTATTCCCCACTGTAATGGTTTCTTATGTGACAGCTAGTAAATATCTCTAAGTTAAAAATATTACGAATCCACTAAAACTCATTTCAAACGGAAGTTTATTATATTGGAACGAATAGTCCAAAGATTAATTACATATTGGTGTAAGTTACTAGTTGTTTTGTAGGTTAGAATGTTAAATATTTGAGATCTAACTAAAAAAGACGATTTTTATGGTACATACGTGTGAAAACTGTTTGTTTTTGGTCCTTTTGTACTTCGATTGAAGCAACCAAGTATAGCACATATGGCCATGATGTTTTGCTAGATATCGGACAAAAAATAACTCAAGTTTTTAACTATTTACGCACTTTTGACAGTCCGTTCGCCTGACACTCCAAACCAGAATGAAGCTCGTACAGATCAAATATTACGGACATGGTATTCAGCACGCCCCAAATCGTGTATTGGTTTCAACAATTGTTTGTCTCTTTTTCTCATATGCGTATAGAACCGAGCATAAAGAGAGAGCTATATTTTGCGAGTTTGTCAACGATTTGTCACAAATTAGTACGGTCTCTTTATATTGTTACTCTAAGGGCTTAAGCGACACTTTTGACGGCCTCCATAGTCGAGTGGTAAGACGCTCGACTACGAATCTAAAGATCGCGGGTTCAAACCCGGCGTGCGCCAATAACTTTTATTTAATTAATATGTGTCAAAACACATTTAATTCATATAAAAATAATAAAAAAGTATATTTGCGGCACGTTCCAGAGTGGTAGATACACTAAGTATCACCCTGGTGAAAGACCACCATTCAGAATTGAAACGTTGCTTGAAATGGCTTTAGCCGTGTTTGGTGACCAAATCTGAATAGCCAGGTTCTTCCCAACCTTCCTCCTCCTTCACCTCCCTGGTACATTCAGCCTCACAACATACCCTATTTGGGGACGCCATAGTCTCACTGGCTCTAGACGGTTGAGAGCAGTTGAGACTCTTGTGCGGTATTCATATAAAAAATAATTTGATCAAAAATGAGTCAAATAAATATGCAGGTTTGATAAGGTTTTTTTTCTGTATTATTATACTCTGATTCCCGTTTCATTATTAAGACTTTTGTGGCTCTTCAGCTCTCCAAAATATATTTATCATTAAGGAGAAGACTTTACTCAAGCGACACAATGTTGAGACTTTATTATTTTGCTGTGCAGTGAGAGTGCAGTTATTATTTACGGTGAGAGCATTGAGTAACCCGAGTTATTTTTTTTTTCCAAATCCAATCAGGTACTGCACACTTTTGTATTTTTTTGTAAAACCAAAAAAACTTTGTGCTCTGGTGTTAACTTCCCTCTTTTTTACTTTTGCCTTTAGACTATTTTTAAGCCTCAGCACTCAAAATTGGCGCTAAACGTCACTTTGTAGCTTTCTAATACAAACAATACTACAAATGATTCATTTGTAAATTCCACACGAATAGTTAGGAAAATATCTAAGGTTTCCAGTGAATGAAAATTTTCAACTGAGATATATTTAATTCTATGAAAAACGTACCAAAATATCAGCAAAATTTGCAGTTTGAGAACCAGGGAAGGCAATTTTTAACGTTTTACCTAAAATTCTAGTATGCATTTCAAATAGAATTTAAAAGATTACTGTTTAAAAAGTGTATTCACTGTAAACCTTAGATATTTATCTTACTATCTGTATATAATTGACAGTTAAATTATTTATAGTATTGCTTGTATTAGAAAACCAAAAAGTGTTTATTTTTGGGTGCTGACCCTTAAGTTAGTTGATTTATTACTTTTATTGATAGTATTTTATTGTGGTTCATGATTGTAAAACTCATTATTAATGGATTCACTTCATTTATTAAATATGTATTTATTTAAACAGTGCTAATTGCTGACAGTATGGAAGATCTACAGTTTCTTGTGTCTAGGATGAACCATATACGTATGCAAAATGAGTTGATGATGAATGTAAGTAAGTCCAATGTCATGGTGTTCGAAAGAGAGAGTACGAGAACAGCGTGCAATATAGTTGTGAACGATGAATACTTGGAGCAAGTGGAGGAGTTTGTGTATTTAGGAAGTATGTTCTAGAGAGACGAAAAGGCTGATAAGGATATTGAAAGAAGGGTGAATGCAGGAAACTCCATTAATGGAGGACTGAACGCTGTTGGCGCAAATAAGAAATTGTCCAAAGAAGCGAAGCTAGCAGTCCACAATGGAGTGCTTATACCAACCCTGATGTATGGCAGTGAGGCATGGAACTGGCAGAGGAAGGATGAAAGTAGACTGAATGCTGTAGAAAAGGGATATTTGAGACGGATGTGCGGTAAAACCATGTATGACCGTATTACAAATGTGGATATCCGGAAAGAATGCAAGGCTGATGTGAGCGTAATGAATAGGATCAAGAAAAGGACGCTTAGATGGTTTGGGCATGTAGAGCGAATGACCGAAGAAAGGAGTGGGAAAAGAATATATGATGCGAAAGTGAATGGAAGAAGAAGTCGAGGACGCCCGAGAAAGACATGGCACGATCAAGTAAATCAAATACTTGAATCGGGTCATGTGAAGAGTCAGAATAACAGAAGAGTATGTATGAGGCGATGTATGAATGTAAATGAAGCAAGGAGTGTGTGCCAAGACAGAGTTATATGGCGGTCCGTCCTCTTTGCCTCCCCCTTGCGGGGATACGGCGTGATGGTTAGTTAGTTAGTTAGTTTAAACAGTAAATCAGAGCAGTCTTTTACCCCCGACCGGTTTCGTATAACACCGACCACTTTTACTTATTACTTTTTATTATATTACTCGTACGTTTTTTCAGGTGAATACATAGATGGAATGCGAATACTATGAAAAAAGCGGTAGATAAAGTTTTAAAATTCCTTCAGTTTACTTGGTGCTTAATTATTAAATATTATGTCTCAAATATAATGAAACAAATATTTTTTTCAAGAAAAACATATTTTTATTTATTAAAAACTTTATGGGGGAGGTGCTACACGGACTTCCTCCACACAATTATCTTTCATATACGAAGTCAATTTAAAAATAATTTATTACCAACCAAGTGTCTACAAAGTAAAAAATATATATTTTTAAAAGTGTTTCAAAGTGTATAAAAGTTAGATCGTTATCCTTCAAACAAAAAGGATCCAAAGTTCTAATTATCCTTGTATAAAGTTCCACCATACATTTAAAAAAATGCTTCAAGTTGCAAAAGCTAATAATATTCAACTTCTAATGAAAACAGATCAAAACTAATTATTAGACAAGTCGTGATTTTTTCCACATTCGTTTTTTTCCAAAATAGTTTCAGTTGATGTTTTTATATTCATTAACTTGTATAAAACATTACAAAATAATCTCAGTTAGCTTCTCATGTAATTTTTTCATTAAAAATAATCTTAAACTAACCAAAAACAGCTCTGAAAATCACCAATCACATTTTAAATTCGCTGCACGCTCGTGCGTCACTTCAACCAATGTATTTACATTTCACCGGCATTTAAACCAGCGACCTCTAGCTTTACATCTCTTACTTCACGATAGTTTTACTAGCCAACCAATCGAATCAATCTATGTTAACCTAGAAGCAAGAATACATATGGAGAGAGAGCCAAAACTTTTACCCAACCTATACAAATTTACGAAAAATCACTTTCTCCGGGTTTTTACATGGTAAACCGTGAGTGAGAAAGAGACAAGACAAGTCGTCACATAATGTCGCAACGCTTGTAGGTATGTAAGCATGTTTTACGTCTCCCGTTTCTCCAGCGACTCACTATGTTTTGTTATGCGACATAACAGGACAGAACTCAAAGATTTTTTAAGATAAATCCTTTATTACAATACTGTGAAAAGGTGGCTATACAATTAAACAAAACGGAAGTAAAAAGTTATGTCTATAAAAAGAGAGAAAAATTCAACAATCCTGACTAGACTGTATCGCAAAGCTATCCCTCTTGGTATATATTTGCTCTGAGATGTTAACATTGAAAACTTCAAGCCGTGTCAAAATTTTGCCATCAAAAATTAAAAGAAAACACAGAAGCTTATTTTGTAAGTCCAAGTAAATGAAAACATTGTACTTCTTAATGGGAACACTGCATATGAATTCCAACTGCCTGAAACCAGTGGGACTATGGCATCCTTAGGCGGGGTATGTTGTGGGGCTGAAATAAGTTGGGAGGGGAATTAGATAGGGAAGCAGAATCATTTTAAGCAACGTTTCAATTCTGAATGCTGGTCTTTAATGACGGCGATACTAAGAGTATCTACCACTCTGGAACGCACCGCAAGAATAGAATTTAATATTCATCATACGACGGAATTGCCAATAACGGTCGTGCCGCAACCACTGTATCCGAAGTCGAGAATCTTAACCGCTCCTCCACGGAGGTCTTCACTTTATTTCCTTCTGAGCGACATTCAAATTTGCTATCTACAATCCTGCATCAATTTATAGTATTAATACGCTAAGCCGTATTCTGTACATAATTCGTTAGATCGCCGTCTGGGGCGCTGACGTCTGCAAAAACATGTCACCTGATAATATTCACGGGAAAAATTATAAACGGTAATTTTCGCTCATACGTAAAAAGGTCTATTTTTTATCCGATTACGCTACTTCACAATTTACTCATTGTGTCCTTTTTGACGTATGCGTCATGACTAAACTATTACATAGTCTTAAAAATACAAAACGAAATAATTTTTAATGATATTTTCACTTTTTTTTCGTATCAAAAATTTAAAGTAAATCTTTTTTTTTAAATTATTTTAAAGGCACTCTTGGGGCCATTTCTGGCGACCCCTATTTCCTCCTACCACCCTCTATCTATTACAACAATACCATCCATCACTTTGGCGACCCTAAAGGCGGAAAGACCATTAGACACCCATTTTGAAATTATTTTCACTCCAAAGAGCTCGCCGCAACTCCAATACCTTTTCTAATGAAAGAAAGATAAAATATCAAAGATTTATTTTAAAGGTCGATTTATTTATTTAACAAAGACACGGAAAATCTGTGAAAAATAACGGGATCCGCACTAATCTTGCTATCGACATGAAATTTTAGTCAATTAATATGTGTGATAACACATATTAATTTTAAAATAATGTTAGCATCTATTTCACTATTTCACTGTTAGCTAATTTAGTTCGTCTGACATTTGTAAATGTCTCTAAATATTAATGTTTTTAATGTTAGCATCTATTTCACTGTTAGTTGCAAGCTATAAGTCCTTATTGTAAGTCACTGGTTGAAAATATTAGGTGTAAGCCATTAATAATAAATCTTAACTGTAAGTTATTAGTTATAAGCTTAAGTGATAAATTATAGGTTAGATAAATTGATTTGTAAAGCGCCCTTGAGGTGATTTTCCCACAAAAACGGCGCTATAAAAGTTATCCATTTATTATTATTATTAATGTATAGTATATTTACGGCACATTCCAGAGTAGTAGATTCAGAATCAAACTTCGCTAAAAATGGCTTTAACCGTGTTTGTTGACCAGATCTGAATAGCCAGGTACTTCACAACCTTCCTCTTCCCCTTCTCTTTCCCTTCCCCTTCCACCTTTAACTTCACAACATACCTCAATTGAGTATGCCATAGTCTCGGAGCAGTTGGGACTCTCGTGCAGTATTCACTATAAAAAAATTATAAATATGTATTTATTTTTTTAAATAATAATAAATTTGATTTTTTTTTTTTTTTAAATCTAACTCGACCTAGAAAAAAAATTAAAATCTTAATTGTATAATTATGATTTAAAAAGTTAGTATTGACAAATAAGATACTGAAGTATACACAGAACAGTACGGAATAATATCGTTGTGCTAGTTCAACACTAATACAAGTCGAAAAATAAATAAAAAATATCTTGTGGGTGTCTTTTGATTCCTCATGTAGTAAGCTTAGAGTACGGAGTGGTACCTATCCAAGGCAGTGTAGTCAGTTTTTGATGATTTTCACCGGACTCAGCAGACCTGGGCGTGGCTAGGATTAGAACTAGAGTATTTATACATTCATTCACAGCACATGTCGACATAATGTTTTTGTTTATTCCTATAACCACTTTTTCACAGTATTTATATCAACGAAAATATAGCATATAACCTAAAAACCGTTTAGTTGTGTCGAGTTTAGTCGCATGTGAAAACATGTGGGCGGAGTCCCCGGAGACGCGGGAGCCCACGATCATCCATACAGTACACAAAAGCGGTGTGTTATTTTTGTTGTCTCTTTCTCTCTCATGGTGTACGACGTAAAAATCCGGAGAAAGTGATTTATCGTAAGTTTGTATATGTTGGGTAAAAAGAATTAGCTCTCTCTCCAAACATTGTTTCTCCGAGGTTATAAGGAATCAGAAAACACCAATAAGTCAAAAAGGTATATTATATTCACCCCGCGATTGGCATTACAACCTTCCCACACCCTTCATCCCCTTAGAGTTGGTAGAGTAGTATCTATCCAAGGTAATGAAGTCAGTTTTGGACTTGTTTTTGATGATTTTGACATGACTCGGCGCACCTGGGCGTGGCTAAGACTAAGGCTACGGTCTTGAAGTAACAATATATGGAGAGATGGCTAATTTGTTTTACCCAACCCATCCGAAATTGTAATAAATCACTTTTTCCGAGTTTTTACATCGTACAGCATGAGAGAGAAAAAGACAACAAATTTCTTGGACCGCTTCTATATACTGTCGTAATGATCTTAAGCTGGTTATTTTCGCTGGTTAACGGCGGGACTCCGCCCACATTTTTTATTTTGCCACTAAACTTGACACAACTAAACGGTTTTTTAGGTTAGATGCTATATTTTTGTTGATAAAAATATTGTGAAAAAAGTGGCTATACGAATACACGAAAACATTATGTCGATATGTGATATGAATGGATGTATAAATACCGTAGCCTTAGTCTTAGCCACGCCCATTTGCGCCGAGTCATGTTAAAATCATCAAAAACAAGTCCAAAACTGACTTCACTGCCTTGGCTTGGGCTACCTCTTGTATACTCTAAGGCTACGGTATTTATACATCCATTCATATCACATATCGACATAATGTTTTTGTGTATTCGTATAGCCACTTTTTCACAGTATTTTTATCAACAAAAATGTAGCATATAACCTAAAAAACCGTTTAGTTGCGTCAAGTTTAGTGGCATAATAAAAAATGTGGGTGGAGTCCCGCCATGAACAAGGACCTTAAGAACATCCTTACAATACGTTCAAGTGGTCCAAAAAATGTGTTGTCTCTTTTTCTCTCATGGTGTACGACGTAAAAACTAAAGTGATCTATTACAATTTCGGATGGGTTGGGTAAAACAAATTAGCTATCCCTCCATTAGATTTTTACTCCGAGTTCATCCCCAATGCGAGTTTGATATCGGACTCCAAATTTGCACTTCAAACACTTGAATAAAACACTTATTTGCTGTCGACACTTGGTTCAACTCGATCAACGTGTGCTTGAAGTTCAGCAGTATTTCTCCACGTACGTGATAGGTACCGACGAGCGCCATAATGTATGTATTTAACTTACCCACTGAGTACCGACGTAGCCTACTTTGGAGTGATTTATCCCTAGCCATTCGGCAGTATCTACTCGCGCTGTATCTAGCCGAGCGGCTTCCTGCCCCTCTTCTACCCCATCTCCTGCCCTAGCTCACCAGCTCTCGCTACAATGACATATTCATCCCGTCCGTTTATCGTGTGTTTGACTCAAGATAGCGTTGGAAATGTCAAAGTTCCCACTCTATTATTCAAGCCACCTCGTGAGGAGCCGTTAATTTTATTTCTTTTAGAGTCTAGAGAAAGTGTACTTTTTTGTTGACAAAAAACAGAGGTTCTTTGGTGCCGGTGGCACCCATTTCAAAAAGCGCCCCAACAATAATATGACAATTATTTCAAGAAATGGAAAAAATGTGGAAATTTGGAAATAGGTACTGAAATTTTTTCTCTTTATTTTAATATGGGCTTGTTTTATCCCATTTTAAAACTTGGAGTTAGAATATATATGGGGAGAGAGCTAAACATTTTTACTCAACCTGTACAAATTTACGATACTATTAATATCACTTTCTCCGGGTTTTTACGTCGTGTACCATGAGAGAGAAAGAGACAAGAAAAGTCTTCACATAATATTGCAGAACTGCTAAGTATGTAAGATTGCTCTCCGTCCGCGCTAACTTCACATCAACCTGTACAAATTTTCGATACTATTAATATCACTTTCTCCGAGTTTTTACGTCGTATAACCATGAGAGAAAAAGAGATAAGAAAAGTCGTCCCATAATATTGCAACACTTCTAAGTATGTAAGAATGTTCTCCATCCGCGCTAACTTCACATCACCGAGTCGCATTATTTACGTAGACGGATTTTGGCGTTATTTCCTATATTTGTGTTGATTAAAAAACTTGCAGTGGTAATACAAATAAATCAAACACGATGGTGATATGTGCTATGCGTGAATGTTCAAATAAGACCAAACAAAGATTATAAAACATCACTTTTCAAAGTTATTTTAACAGTTTTAAGTTCTCACATCTTTAATGTTATGAAGACATAAAATCAACAAAAAGCTTTCATCGTTATTAAGGCAAACCTTATTTTATTAGTGTTTGTGTGATATTTTGACTTTATAAATCATTTTAATGGTGTATTGATATTTTTTTGTTTATTCTGTTCAAATATGTTTATTTATAATGTCGGAATTCCATTCCATCCGAAATCTTTTTAACATATCTTTGTTTCTTTTTATCGAGTCAGTATAAAGTCAACAATACTGACTACACTGTTTCGCAAAGGTACCTCTCTATATATATATATATATATATATATATATATATATATATATATATATATATATATATATATATATATATATATACTCTCTCCAAGATAATAATAAACAGTCTGCAACTTTAGTTAAAACGCATTTGCCAGATAATTCAGAATCGCTTCAAGAATATCCCGATGCAGACGGATCGGGGAACCGAAACGACTTGATAAACCTTCTATGAAACTTAGCAATGCCTTACGAAACAGGCAACTCCTGCAAGCGGAAATAGCCAGCGCATTCGTGCGATCCTGCCACTGACAGATCTATTGCGACATCTCTTTATGTTGCATGCATCGTTTATGAGAAGGGGGAGAGAGTTACAAGGACCTATCAACGGTGCTCCTTCACTCCGTCCGTGGAGGAGTGCTGATAAAGTTTGCAGTTTAGACCACAAGACATGTACCCAATATTATGTCGTTAAGTAAACTTGTGAACTCCGAGTTGCAGTTGATCAGATACTCAGAGCAATAATATACCAGGACACACAGCACATACATAATATTTTAATGAAGCAATGACAAACATATACATTAGAAAGAACGTTCAGTATAATCATAAAGAATGACAAAAATCATTTACACTGGCACCAAAAATCTCAAGACCGTGGCTTGAGTTAAAAAGTCTCGAAAATCTGAACAGTGGAGAATGATACCCATAATTAATTTAGTGATGATTGAGGAACAGCAGAGTCTACGGCAAGGAATTTTGAACAGAGGAGGAGGAGGTCTAACAAAGAAGGTGAGTCTATTTTACAATTAATAATTTTGAAAATGTCATAGGAGAGTCAAGTTCTTAGGTCAGTTAGATTCAGTCTTAAAACAGTCAGACTAAACAAGTCTCGACAATCTGAACAGTGGAGAATGATACCCAAACTTAGTTTAGTGACGATTGAGGAGCAGCAGATTCTACGGCGAGGAATGTTGAACTGGGTGAGGTGCAACAAAGAAGGTGAGTCAATAATACAATTAATAATTTTAAAAATGTCATAGAAGAGTTAAGTCTTGGGTCAGTTAGATTCAGACTTAAAACAGTCAGACTCTCTCCTAGCTATGCGAGTCTTCGTAAAACAGTGGGGAAACAGGAATTTAGTTTATCGCTCGTTTATTGCATTGTAGGCCTCTGCCGCAGGCAGTGGGTGGGAGTAGCCCGTACCCTCCTACCCTCTACCCTGTACCCGCACCCGGAAGCATCCTCGACCCCGCATTAGTCATGCCGCGATCGGAGGAAAGCTTAGGGAAATAAAGGGTTGGAAGTAGAACCTGTATTATAGAACTGTAGGACACAGTTATTCTGTGCAAAATGTGACACTGAAATACACAGTAGCATTACATTGATACCCGTGCAACTCTAGATCCAATCAATCGGTAACAGCTGGTTACATATCGTCGCCGGAAAGGCAAAGGAGTTGAACCTCCATTTTGGGAAGTTTACATCAGAGCACTTCAAAGTTTTTTTTAGTTTTACAATAAAATTTAAAAGTCTTCAGTAGCTGGTTGGATTTTGAAAAAAGTTAAGTCACTGCTGTAATTAAGTTACCTGAAGCGACAAAAAATCCCCAACTTGTGTCGCTTGAGTAAAGCCTTTTCCCAAATGGTAAATGTATTTTAGATGGCTGTAGGGCCACAAAATACCTGAGAATCAAACGAGAGTCAGATTTTTCGATACAGAAGAAAAAAACTGTACCAATATTGATTCTAGACTTTGTAAGAAGTCAAAAGATCTTCTGTAAATAAAAATTGATGGTTTATCGCTTAGATAGATGACACCATCTATGTAGGTATATAATTGTCAAATCAACTCCCTCTTGATGGCCTTCTGTAGACATGAGACCTAATATCCTCCATTAACAATTTTTACGATTTAACCACGAATTAACAGTTTTGAAATTAGAAACTATGTTTACATTTAGTATTTTTATTTTGTTCTATGGATTTATGTTTTTTTTTTTCTTTATTATTGTGTATAAACAGGATTTTTTAAATTTAAATAATAAATTTAAAAAATGTTAATAAAGGATATTAGGTTTCATATATGTATTACAACTTTTTTTATGTATCATTATCAATTATGGAATGTATTGCATTGCACTACTCCTGCATACTTTCTGGAATAAAAACTTTATTATTAGCAATTGTGCTCGGGTAGAGCTTTGCACACAGAGTGGTAAGCCTTATATGTTTTATTTTTTATATTAATTATAAAAATATTTTCAACAATTTGTAACAAAATGTGATACAAAAAAGACACAGAAAAGACTGTTTTATATTTCATTAATATAATAATAATAATAATAGTTTTAATCCAGAGGTATGCAAGAGCAGTGCAATGCAATATATAACATATTTGATAATGATACATAAAATAAAGTAAAATTTGTAATACACCCAATAATATAGAAAACAAAAATATATAAATTCATTAAAAATATATATATATATGTAAAAAAATATTAATAGAAGATATTAGGTTTCATGTCTACAGACGGCCATCAAGAGGAAGTCCATCCTGGCAGCGTTAAGATTGATGGGGCCAATATCTTATTCCAATGAGCTTCTACGTTGGAATTCGGGATCTGACGGGATTCCATGATGAGGTCATTTCTAGAGTTGGATCATATCATATCATTGTTAAAAAAAAAAATTCCTTTTCATTCTGGTAATGGATTTTGAACAGGCGGATGAGTCACAGAATGACATTTTGTCACCCGTGCGCGAGCGCCCATACAAAAGTACTCTCCACAAACACGGTGACAGTTTCGTCACTCAAAAGTCGCCGGCCAGAGGAACTAAAAAGTCACCCTAATGTCACGTCGCTGCTTGCGCGGACCTCCAGACATTCCAATAGATTTGGAGATGGTGACGAAACTGTTGCCGTGACAAAAGTCACCCGTGCGCGCCTGTCCTAACACATTCACGGAAGATTACTTCATCTCTGGAGACAGGTGGAAGTTGTTCACCGAGAAGTTAATTAACAAGGTCACCCTGCCGAATAACATCCCTTGTTTTCGGAATTAACCCCGCCGCAGATTTGCGGAAGGCAGGTAAGAATCCGACAATACCCGGGACTCGGGGAAATGAATTAATATTATACATTCATCGTGGCCATTTGCATACAGCCTCGCTGGACCGCCGCGGGGATGACTGATGGCAGCGGAAGCTTACTTTAATTGACAATTATGTCTTTTGCCCTTCACTTTTCTTGACTACTAAGATTTTGAAAGGGTAGAATATAGCATGTGAGGCCACGAAGCCTTTTTTGACTTTCTTGTGGACGACCACAAGGAAGTTACGTTTTCAGCGTTTCGAATTTTATTGCGTTCTCTTACTCTTTTTATTTTATTTTATTTTTATGGTGAAAACCGCACAAGAGTCCCAACTGCTCCCAACCGTCTAGAGCTAGTGAGACTATGACATCCTCGATTAAGGTATGTTATGAGGTTGAAGGTAGAGGGAAAGGGAAGGAAAAATGGAAGAGGAAAGTTGGGAAGTACCTGGCTATTTAGATCTGGTCACCAAACACGGCTGAAGGCATTTAAAGCAACGTTTCAATTATGAACGGTGATCTTTCACTAGGGTGATACTTAGAGTATCTACCACTCCGGAACGTACCGCAAATATACTATGTATTATTTTATTTGAACTTATATGTGTTTTTACACATATTAATTAAATACAATTTATTTGCGCACGCCGGGTTGAACCCGCGTCATTGCTACCGCTGAATTCGTAGTCAAGCGTCTTACCACTCAACCACGGAGGCCGTCAAAATACAAATTGATTAAATAAAAAAATATCATCATTTCATAAAAGGAATATTTTTTTTTAATATACCGATCTCTCTCTAATCATGCAAGCACAGAGCGAGGATGTTCTAACATATTGCAACCCTCACACCAGTCGACCTTTTTTCCTTCCGCTTCGTGTTTCCTGGCGATCTTCACCGGAGCTTTTGGATCAAAGCAAATCCATTTTCGAGCTTTTTTAATTGCTTTACGAGATGAATGAAAAACTTTGGGGAAAAAGCTCAGAGTCCGCCTTTATCTGAAACCTCTGCTCTTTGAGACAGCTTTTTAAACTGTATGATTCAACAAGCCTAGGCCTCTCTGACCAGTGCATGGTGGATGTTCAGCTGATTGTTACAACAGTTGTCTGAAAATATACGGTAATCACTCAACTAAAAAGTATTTGCAAAACATGTTATTAGTAGAAGAAGAGTGAAGGTAAGTGAAATGAGACGGCTCGGATCAAAAATGGTGATTTAAAAAAAAACGGAAGAGATATTAGAAAAAAATTGTGACGACTGTGGAAATTACAACTTTTGAAGAAATTTATTGATTCAAAAAAAAATCTTTTTTTTTTATTATTTTACACTGAAGATCATTACTTTATTATAAAGAAAAATAAGTTTGAAGAACGGATTTTACCCCTGTTTTATATTATTATATAAATTATTATATAATAAAACATCCAAAACATTATATAATATGAAACCTAACCTATACACACCTAAACAAAATCTTAAATGATTTAATAAAACAAATTCATAACTTTATTCCACTTTTATTTTATGACTGGACCGGTTTCAGCCTATGACGGTCATCTTCAGGCGTCATAGGCTGAAACCGGTCCAGTCATAAAATAAAAGTGGAATAAAGTTATAAATTTGTTTTATTGAATCATTAAAATGGAATTCCACCACGAATTAACAGTTTCAAAATTAGAAATAATAAAAATCTTAAAATTTAACCTCCGTTTAATAACTTTGTTTTTTCCTTATATTAATTTTATTTCACTTTTTCTTTCTCTGTTTTTATATTTATAGGATTGGACTTGCTTTATTTCGTATTTAAGTCTTCTTAAATATTAATCATTGTAATGTTTCACCTTATTATATTACATGTGTACCCTGCGTCTGTCTCGATACAGGAATTTCTTATTAAGACAGACATAGAGCAATCACTTATATTTTGTATTTAACAAGATACAAAATAAATTTGAAAAATTGAAACCAATGGGTAGATTGTAGTATTATTTATACTCAAACATAACGATTTATTTAAATCAAAATAATGTGAGTGTATATCATACATTGGCACCAGTAACGCCCATTAAATAAATAGGACACTTTTTTTATTAGTTTCGATTTTATTTGACCAATTTTAAAGTACTAAGTAGAACTAAAAAAAATCGCATTCGTAAATACAGCGTCTTGCCATAATTATAATATGAGCACATAAGTTTGTTTTAAACCACTTTATTCTAATACATTAATGGAAGGGTTCCGGAAGTACCCTTCCATCATTAGAACAATATTAACCCTTATCTTGGCAAGGTAAAAAAAATTATATAAGGGTAAAGATAAAGATAAAGATAAGATAAGCGCCCTTGGGGTGTTTTTTTTTTTCTCACAGCGCTTTAAAAATCATCCAAATATTATTATTATTATTAAAAGATAAAAAGCTACAATATGTTTTTAAACTGACTATAGGTGTCACCAATTATTGACAGGACGATAGAGAAGAGATTTTACAAAGTGTTGCCATTACTAAAAATGTTTAAATATTTGTTGAGAAGGTGTTTACATAAACAATTTTTCATTATTCTTTAATCTTTTAATTCGTATTATCTGTCTCTTTCTCTCTGTTCCTTTTTTTATAATTAAAATTATGTTCTATTTTTTTTTTTCATTGTTTTGTTATTTTATTTTATAATTTGTTCTCCCTCTGTATGTATATATAACCGCACACTATTTGTATTTTTTGTTTCGTTTAATTTTGTGCCCTGATGATGCTTGGGCTAAGCGAAACCGGACGGTCATAAAAATTAAAATAATATTCGTGGTCTTATACAAAGTTATTTTTTCATTTCTTTAAAATATTAATTTTTAGAATGGTTCATTTTTATGAAAATAATATTGAATCCCGCACTGCTAGAAACAGGTGTTATTTGAAAAAGTGAACTACTTTCACTTATATCCAAAGGATTTGATAAAATCATTTTATTTTGATGAAATCAATTGATTTGCAAATGTTTTGTACTTTGCCAAGTATTGAATGTAATGATCTCAGAGTAATAATATACAAGAGAGAGCGCTGCTGTAGTCAGTTTTGATGAGTTTTGCCGGACTCGGCTAGATCTGGGCGTGGCTAGGAATAAGGCTAGGGTATTTATACATTCATTCATAGCGCATGTCGACATAATGTTTTTGTTTATTCGTAAAACCACTTTTTCACAGTATTGTTACAAACAAAATATAGCAAATAACCTAAAAAACCGTTGACTTATGTCCATTTACGTCGCATATCAAAACGTGTGGGCGGAGTCAACGGAGACGCGGGACACGAAGAACATTCTCACAATACTTTAAAGCGGTGTGATAATTTGGGAAATTTTGCTGTCTCTTTCGTTCTCATGGTGTACGACGTAAAAACCCGGAGAAAGTAATTTATCCCAAATCTGTATAGGTTGGGTAAAAAGAATTATCTCTCTCTCCTAATGATTGTAAGGAATAAAGACGAGTATTAAATATTTTAACAATATTCTTTCTGCACCGGCTGAAAAATGTTACAACTCCGACTCTACGAACGAGTGCAAGGCTTCTAAGACATACCTAGACTGACCATTCATGAGACACACCTAAGTGCCATTTTACCCGCCTTGTCATTTTGCATTCTCAACCTCCCGCAGATGAAATGAACCTAGATAATGTCACTCCGTGCCATCGTTACCCATGCAATAATAAAATTCTACATACGCCTCTCTCGAAACGTCTTGTATTTTGCAATGTTTTTAGGGATGTAGAGAAGTGTCGAGAAGTTTCCTTGCATTTCTCATAATTTTCTGAAAGAGAATTCTCGATCTCAACCGTACCTCACGTTTCTACGATGAAAAGTATAACGTAATATTCCGAAGTGTACATACTAGTGAAAAATCACGGCTAAACTTTTATTCACTGCGAGTATAGAATTTAATAATATTTTAAAATAAAGTAAAACATATTTTCGACGGATGGTAGCTTTGTAATGAATTCTTTGCAGCGAAGGAATTTTAAATAATAATACGTGCGCTTTGTTAGATTTCGCCTCGAGGGTGCTTTACAAAGCTCTAAAATGACGAAACTATAAGGAAAGTAGGTACTTTAATATTACTTAGCTTTCATTTCTAGTAGACTACGAATTCAAAAGTCGCGGATTCCAATCCCGGCATGTGCAAATAAATTTTATTTTATTTACGTATGTCATTTCATAATTAAATAATAAAAAATAATTGGTCGCGGGTTCAAGCCCGGCGTGCGCAAATAACAAGTGTCATAACGCATTAAATTAATATAAAATAAAACTAACTAACTAACTAACCATCACGCCGTTTTTTTAGGCAGAGAGGAGGGACCGCCTTATAACTCTGTCTTGGCACACACTCCTTGCTTCATTTACATTCATACATCGTCTCATACATACTCTTCTGTTATTCTGACTCTTCACATGACCCGATTCAAGTATTTGATTTACTTGATCGTGCCATGTCTTTCTCGGGCGTCCTCGGCTTCTTTTTCCATTCACTTTCGCATCATATATTCTTTTCACACTCCCTTCTACGTTCATTCAAAATACATGCCCAAACCGTCTAAGCGTCCCTTTCTTGATCCTATTCATTACGCTCACATCAGCCTTGCATTCTTTCCGGATATCCACATTTTTAATACGATCATACATGGTTTTACGCACATACGTCTCAAAGATCTCATTTCCCCAGCATTCAGTCTACTTTCATCCTTCCTCTGCCAGTTCCATGCCTCACTGCCATACATCAGGGTTGGTATAGGTACTCCATTGTGGACTGCTAGCTTCGCTTCTTTGGACAATTTCTTATTTGCGCCAACAGCGTTCAGTCCTCCATTAATGGAGTATATTTGCGGCACGTTTCAGAATCACCATTCAGAATCGAAACGTTGCTTAATAATGGCTTTAGCCGTGTTTGGTGACCAGATCTGAATAGCTAGGTACTTCCTTACCTTCCTCTTTCCCATCTCCTTTCCCTCCCCGCTACTTTTTGCCTCACAACATACCCCAATATGGGATGTCATAGTTTCACTGGCTCCAGAAGGTTGAGAGCAGTTGGGACTTTTGTGCGGAATTCACCATAAAAATAAAATAGTAAAATATATATAGTATATTTGCAGCACGTTCCATCGAGTCGAAGATACTTTCAAAATCGCCCTATTAAAACTCCAACACTTGAAACGAAACGTTCTTTGAAATGGCTTTAACCGTCATTGGTGACTAGATTTGAATAGTCAGGTACCCTACCGTCCTCTTCCCCATCTCCTTCTCCTCCTCACTACCTCACCGCACATCCCATTTGGGGACGCCACAGTCTCCCTGGCTCCAGAAGTTTGGGAGCAATTAAGACTCTTAAACTTAATATTATTTACATTAAAAAAATAAACCTTCTTTAATCGAGGTAAAATTTCCAGACATTGTTCGATTTTGAGTTTCTCCCAAACTTTTTTTCGTTTTATTTTACAAGCGTTACACATACATGTTAAAATACAGCCTGAATTGCTTTATAAAAGCAACATTCCAAATAAACACGCGGAAAACATTGCAATTATTTATGTGTCACAAAGAAATTTATGAAGAATAATAATGATATTTATGTTGAATTCATCCTTTCTGATTGCTTCATGTTTTTGGCATGTTTTATCAGCGCCTCTCATCTAATATGAATCTCGCTGAATATGTTGTCTCAACTCATTTCAGGGGCGGCTCGAATGCCACCCCCGACATACGTCCGAATCACAAATGTAGTTGGTCAAAAATATGATTTCAGCCATATCAAAAGTTCAATCATATTATATCCGTAAAGAATGCATGGATGATGTGAGCGTAATGTATAGGATCAAGAAAGCGACGCTTAGATGGTTTGGGCATGTAAGCGAATGAACGAAAAAAGGAGTGTGAAAAGAATATATGATGCAAAAGGAAATGGAAGAAGTCGAGGACGCCCGAGAAAGAC
This sequence comes from Drusus annulatus, assembly GCA_022651775.1. NCBI lineage: Eukaryota > Metazoa > Arthropoda > Insecta > Trichoptera > Limnephilidae > Drusus > Drusus annulatus. The sequence continues at coordinate 30,226 of JAGWCC010000167.1, forward strand.
ATGGCACGATCAAGTAAATCAAATACTTGAATCGGGTCATGTGAAGAGTCAAAATAACAGTAGAGTATGTATGAGACGATGTACGAATGTAAATGAAGCAAGTAGTTTGTGCCAAGACAGAGTTATGCGGCGGTTCCTCCTCTCTGCCTAAAAAAACGGCGTGATGGTTAGTTAGTTAAATCATATTATAAACATTACAGAGCCATTTGCTCGCATCGTACGTTTCGTATCGCATTTCGCTAAGCTTGTTAACAATTTAGTTTGGAACACCCTTCAAAAAGGACATAGTGAGTTCATCGTGCAGTAGTGTGTTCGGAGGAACTTTTTTTACTACACTCTTAATTACATTTAACAGAAATGGCAACACCTCAAACGCGTCACTTCATCTACACATGTCCCCGTGACCCGGCTTTTCGTCGCAGTTTTGCATCAGAAACAACCGTTTATGTATTTAGTTTAATTTAATAGTACTAGTACGTAATATATTGTCCATAGATACCTGTCCTTAACGAACAAGTGCAACTCCGCAGAGTTGTTCCGGGCTGCTACCCACAAGGTGAAGGCTGTCCTAATGAAGATTGTCGGCACCTTCCGGAGTGGAAGATACTTGTACCCTAGAGTATATAGAGTGGTATCTATCCAAGGCAGTGTAGTCAGTTTTTGATGATTTTTACCTGACTAGGCGGACCTGGGCGTGGCTAAGACTAAGGTTAGGGTATTTATACATCCGATCATAGCACATATTGACATAATGTTTTTGTTTATTCGTATAAACACTTTTTCACAGTTTTGTTATCAACCAAAATATAGCATATAACCTAAAAAACTGTTTAGTTGTGTCAAGTTTAGTGGCATAATAAAAAATGTGGGCGGAGTCCCGCGGTGACCCAGGAGCCCAAGATCATTGTGACAGTACATAGAAGCGGAGTATTATATTTGTTGTATCTTTCTCTCTCGTGGTGTACGACGTAAAAACCTGGAGAAAGTAATTTATCGCAAGTTTGTATAGGTTGGGTAAAAAATAATTAGCTCTCTCTCTCCATACATTGTTACTCCAAGCTTGTACCGGACGTATCCAGGCACACAAGTAAACTGAATAGGGGGCCAAGGTGTCAGTTTCGCTGTATGTGAGACGACTAAGGGTGACTATTGGTATTCTCCTTTCCCTTTGGCGGTGCGGCGGTTCTGGTCCAGAGTGAGGTGTAGGTCAGGCGGTGGTCGATAAAAAGACAGGAGTCAGTTAATGGCGAAGTCGGAAGAGAAGTGAGGTCGAGGCAGATACGAGTGAAGTAAAGGTTTCTGGATGTCTAAGTTTTCTTACTTTTTGCGCAATACTTAAATCGTGTTCTTACGCGATACCGGGAAGAGAGAGTTTTGTATGGGGTAATACATACTCTCACCCTCTTTCTCTCTCCCCAGATGGCTACTAATTTTGGGGGATGGTTTTTTTCTACTCATCCCCCCATGTCGCTTACTGGCTACTACTTTGATCTTGATTCAACTCCCTACGATTTTTATTAACGTTATAATCAAAGATAAAAATTACAACAAACTTATCGTGCCCGCGTTTTGGGCCTAAAATTGTAATTACAAAGTTATCTTAAATGCTACATACATTAATTAACAATCAACATGTAGCGCTGAGTCAGGTCGTCACAATGGTATAGTTTATTGGTTCGTGCTACCAGCCTGACTCCCGTAATAAGGTTCACAAGGTCACAATTATTCACATATACAATGTTTACAGGTACGCGCCGGTCCGTCGTTGCGTATACTCGAGCCTTGGACTCGTATTTTGTGCCACCCGCGGGTCCGAGATGGGCATTATGTAATTGCCGGCTTACGAGAATAAGCTTACAGATGCTAGTATGAAGTTAAGTTTACAGAATAAGAGCAAAACACGAATTTAATATTACAAACCAGAGCAAAGACGTGAAGTTCATTTTGACACTAATTTAAATAATACAAATCTTGATTTTACGTACATCTTACGTTTCCTACGTTATTCATGCACATGTTTTTTTATAATTATCGCGGCTCAGTACGTGCGACACAATACTCAAAATCACCCTGGTGAAAGAACACCGTTCAGAATCGAAACGTTGCTTGAAATGGCTTTTGCCGTATTTGGTGACCAGATCTGAATAGCCAGGTACTTCTCAACTTTTCCTTTGCCCGTCTCCTTCCTCTCCTCACTACTTTCAATCTCACAAGATACTCCAATTGGGGATGCCTATTTTTTTCAAGAGGTTCGATATATACTGGTTGAATATATTGGTATCTGCATTTTTTTCGAAAATATTTTGGCCAGATACAGTCGAGTTTCGTGCCTTTGTGCTTCGTCTTGGGGAAGCTGATTTAAATGTCAAATTGTGTACCGGGGTACCTACCGCCATTTACATAACTTTTGTGGCGAAAACAAAGACTTGTTATAAGAAAAACAAAATTCATTGTAATCTTGAGTGGCAGATGAGGAAACTTCTGCCACATTTTGAATATTAACACATTTTCGCGATGTGAAATATTATGCTAAACTGGTGTGACAACGCGTACGAATTTGTCGCGAGTAAATTATATTATTGATAAATAGTGAAGCAAAGACTATTATTTTGTCATTTACGATTACGATTAGTCCACTGATAATTGTACGTTTACGATAACTCTATTATTAGGAATTAGAAAGATAAGTCTATTTCAACAATTATCATACTAAAAATTGGACTATTCTAAGAATATTCACTTAAAGCAATATTTTTTTTATATCACACGAATGCGTGGTGGAATTCCATTTTAATAATTTAATAATACAATTTTTTAAGCTTAGACCGGACCGGTTTCGATCTGTTGAGGTCATTCACAGACTGGTATATTTATTGTACAGACTGCGATTCTACAAAAAAATATATTTTTTAAAACTGTAGAAAATAATTAATTTGGTATTTTGAAATGATACGATTACGGTTTATCATTCATAATTATAGTACGATAATATTCTGTTTAAAGTTTTACAAATATAATTATTCTCTCCACAATGATACAAATATTATTATTCTATCCATAATCGTACAAATATACGTACAATTTGATAACTAAATTATATTGTGAATACCGCACAAGAGTCCCAACTGTTCCCAATCGTCTGAAGCCAGTGAGACTATGCTATCCCCAATTGGAGTATGTTGTGATGTTGAAGGTAGCGGGGAGGGAAAGGAGATGGAGAAGAGAAAGGTCGGGTACCTGGCTATTCCGATCTGGTCATCAAACACGGCTGAAGCCATTTAAAGCAACGTTTCAATTCTGAACAATGGTCTTTAACCAGGGTGATGTTTAGAGTATCTACCACTCTGGAACGTACCGCAAATATACTATATATAATTTTTGTAGAATTAAATGTGCTATGACACAAATTAATTAAATCATATTTATTTGCGCACGCCGGGTTTGAATCTGCGACCACTGGAGTCGTAGGCGAGCGTTTTAACATCTCGACCACGGAGGCCGTCAACTGTAACTGCTTTTACATAATTATATCAAATCTAAAATAGTGTTGTCACAAATATCGAAGAAATGTGTAATGTATCGTGTGTTCTTTTTTTAAATATATGATTAAAATTTTAGACATGAGACCTTTAAAATACTTCAGATATTTTGTTTTACGTTAGTTTTCTACGTTTTTATTATTTTCGGAGCAATTTAAGCTTAGAACTCAGAGCAATAATATACCAGGAGGGATAGCTTCGCGAAACAGTGTAGTCAAGATTGTTGATTTTTTCCTGACTCGGGCACGGGTAGGGTTTTCATGGACACACCTTTTTACATCCACTCATAACACATTAGACTTAATGTTTTGTTAATTTCTATATACCACTTTTTTACAGTATTGTTATCAACAAAAATATAGGATATAACCTAAAAAACCGTTGAGTTATGTCGCATAACAAAACGTAGTTGGTGGAGTAGCCGGAGACGCGGGAGACGGAATACATGCTTACATACCTAAAAGTGGTGCGATATTGTGTGACAACTTGTCTTGTCTCTTTCTCTATAACGTTTACGACGTGAAAACCCGGAGAAAGTGATTTATCTTAAATTTGTACAGTAAAGGTTGGGTGAAAATATTTAGATCTCTCTCCATATATATTCCTACACCAAGCTTAAAACATTTGTTTGAATTTCTATTTTAGTTCATATAACGTTAGCTAGAAAATTATTATATTTGTATTACTATATTTTTTCCTCTTTCTCGTGATAGAGATAATTTTTTTTTACTATTAAAGTGTTTTTTCTCGACCCACCTACCTCCAAATACATTGTTCAAAAAAAACAAACCGCTACATGCCGTTGGAAAGTAAAAAAAACTCTCTGATAATAAAAAATAAATAGCTGCGGGTCTTATCAAAATGTTCGTACGTCGAATTGAATTAATATTTGAAAGAGGCCCACGTTAAAATAAAATAAAATAATATAAAAATATTGTTGAAAACCTTATCTTATACAGTATATTAAAATATGTATAAATACCAATTGTGTATTTGTAATGAAATTGATAAGTTGCAGATGATTCTCAAATGAAAACATCAGAAATTGTAAATTAAGAAAAATCATCACATGGTTGGTCAAAATGCAAGGATTTTGCTGCTGACATGGGCGCATTTTTCTCTGTACATGTACGTACAGAGAAAAATTTTAGAAAGATTTTATTATTTGGTCCATTTTTTTAAAAAGTAAATAATCGAAGAACACACAAAAACGTGACTAACCTTTCCAGTTGTCAAAAACAAACCACTAATCCAAAATGGCTGATAATGCTAACATATGATAAACATATGTGTACCAACATAACAAACAAAAAAATTGATAATCGAATGTAAACAGCCCGCGAAAATTCAAAATTCACCTTTTCTTTAGAACAGGCCTCGTATGTGAAAAAATACATCATATTTATTTTTTTTAAACAGATTTTTTTTTACTTCTAAAGAATCACAGCTAGTTTCTCCATTAGCTTTTTTCAGAATGTGACAGAAAGCCTTCAACCTTCAATGATTTCAACAAACAAATATTAACAAATAACTCGTGTTTGTACTGAGCAAGCATTCTTTGGGTTATAATCGAGTCTTGTGTACTTAAAAACTACTTGATTTAAGTAGAAATCCATAAATAGGTAGAGATTACTAACAAATTCAAATTAATTGTCTCCAAAGGAATTCCTAAAATTCATAGATCATGTTAATAATTCTTTCTCGTAAAAATAAGAGTCAGTCTTCTTTCATTATTATTCTTTACATAAGTACGACTCTTTGAAATTACCTATGAAAAATACTTACACTATTCGAATTTAAAAAGTTAATTTATTCTTTTTTAATTTTATATAAACAATTTTCTTTGAGAATACATACAATCGTAGGAGTGGAAACTTTTAACTTTGAAACTAACGGATATTTCGAAAATATCAAATATTAAAGGGAATATTTAAAAATCTCTACCTACCTAATAAAGTACCTATCTATAGTGTATTTTAGCAGACATTATTTTAAATTTTAAATAAAACTAATCTATTTTCTTGGCAGGTCAAGTTACACCCCTTTGAGAAAAACTAGTTTTATTTTAACATACCTTCTTCCCACATTTCGCAATAAAATGTGGAAATTATTTTTAAAGGGGTTTTTTTAAATCAAATACAATATTACTTCTTCTACGAATATTTATTTTTACGAGCAAAAATAAATGTCAAATTAGTTTTGATGGCCCACGCATTGTGTTTTTACAAGGAGATGATTTTGGGGTGTATTCTCGAAAACAATTTTCGAAGTTGTGGAATTGAAGAAAATACATTCCCGTGGATAATAAGGCGAGAGTAAAAAATCTGTGTCGGTATATGGTTGATTGTAAAATAATGAGAGGTAGACAGAAATTGGAGGACTCTCTGGTTATCCATATCTAGTATCTAACTAAACGTAGCATGAGCAATAATTCCGTTCTTAATGGAAGTTTCTTACGAGAACGAAACGCAAATAAAGGAATAAAAGATAATTTGTTTTTTTTCATTAAAGAGTTCCAACTCTCAAGATCCAGTGGGAGAACGGCATCCCCAATTGGGTATGCTGTGAGGCTGAATGGAGTGGGAAGAGGAAGAAGATGGGAAATACTATGGTTGAAAAGTACCTGGCTATTCAGATCTGGTCATTGAATAGCACTAAAGCCATTTTAACCAACGTTTCTATTCTGAATGGTGGTCTTTCACCAGGGCTATACTGACAGTATCTACCATTCTTCAAATCACATGCGACAATACTGTGTTAATGAATGCGTCATACGCAAAGTATAACCGGTTGGCGACAAATATACATACATGTGAATATATATATTTTATATGAATACCGCACAAGAGTCTCAACTGCTACCAACCGTCTAGAGCCAGTGAGACTATGGCATCCCCAAATAAGGTATGTTGTGAGGCTGAAGGTAGTAGGGAGGGGAAGGAGATTGGGAAGAGGAAGGTCGGGAAGTACTTGGCTATTCAGATCTGGTCACCAAACACGCAAGCAACGTTTCGATGCTGAATGGTGGTCTTTCACCAGGGCGATACTTGGAGTATCTACCACTCTGATATCAAATATACAATATGTTATCAATATGAATTATACAATTTTTTTTTTCATTATTTAAACAATATTGTCAATATTGACAAATAATGAAACTGTATTTTAGATACCACCTGGACATGCTCTCCTTTGCAACCGAGATTATTTTTATGAAGAAATCAACAGATAGAGGCATCCATCTATATTTTTTATCAAAGATTCAAATCAGAACTATATCAGTTAATTAATATATATATATATATATATATATATTATTTTATCGAAGATTCAAATCAGAACTAAATCAGTTAATTAATATATCTATAAATTTATATATAAATATATATATATATATATTTATATATATATATATATATATATATATATATATATATATATATATATATATATATATATATATATATATATATATATATAGTAATCAACAGATTTACAAGTTTAACACTCTCTTTTTCAAGGGAGGTTCTAATATCACCCGAACCAAAGGTTGTGCAACATCTTCGAAAATATTACTGAAACATTATGAATATACTTCTCTGTAAGCATTACCGAAAATAAAAACGCTTAGTAAGAATTGCCAAATGCGGTGATCACGTCCCCCCCTTCGTGTGGTAAGTTTGATTTTAACCTTCAGTTACGGAAACGTTAACTGTTTCAAATAAAAGCCTCTAGAGTTCGCATTCATCATTCACATCGTTGAGTGGATTGCAAACTGCTCCAAGTAAACTATTTTCATTACGTGTCCCGTGTAAGGTTCCCTCGTACAAATTATATATCAACAAACATCGGACAGGCGCCTGACCGCCCCAGCCCTGACAAAGACCACCACGTCTGCAGTCTGGATGTACACCCGATACACAGTATTAACTCCGCAAGGAAACAAATTGCCGTGAACAAAAAGACCACACGACGCAAAAAACAGGAAGCAAAAAGAATGAGACGAGAGGGTACTGTATGTTTTTATTAACTAAGACATTATACGAGTACACACTAATAATAATAATAATAATAACAGTGAACTTATATAGCGCAGTTTTGTGATATTTCGCCTCAAATGCGCTTCATGCTAAATTAATTATGCTAATAAGATTAACTAACAAGGAGAAAATAATACATGATATGTATACAAATTAAAACCATCTAAAATCATGATCATGATGGGTATAACAGTGTATGTGTACATCAACAGATTAAAAACAATTTACCAGGAGCTAAGGGTATAAAAATTCAGATGGAGCCTTGGATGAATTAAATAACGTAGATACGTTACTGAGACACCCCGCGTGACTGTACGAAACTAAGCCAACGTGGCATACCTGAGATTTACTGCGTTTAGTCTCGCACAAATATTCGTTTGACGAACAAGCTGTCACCAGCTGCCACAAACGTATCGCTGTAGGCTCTTTTCTGATATAAAATGCCTTCCTGCGCTTTTGACAAGTGTAAAAATCATTCAGGAACAAAAAACAAATCTCATGGAGTTTCTTTTCATGCGAAGTACACACAAATCACTTATTATTTCAATTAATACAATTATTCCAATAAGTGAGATAGCGAATGCAGAAATACATAAGTGTGTGGAAGACAACCTAGCGACAGTACACGAATACGTCACATGCTACTTCGCTCGTAAGTTCGTTAGGGAAGAGAGGGCTTGTAACGCGGAAAATGTAACGCGGGACGTTCATATAGCTATCTCATTCATACACACATGTTCTGCTTGGTATGGCTATCCTTTTCGTGCTTTCAGAGCATGCCATATTTATCGTTCAATTTGTATGAATATGACGTGTCTTGTATTTTATGTCAATGGATGGAACATATGAATTCATATTAACATATTTGTCTATTTTTCTATTTGTCTATTTCATATTTACCTATTACCTATCTACATTTTTTTTTAAATAAGCCGTATGTAAACGAGGTATATATGTACATATGTGTGTCGAGGGTAAGATATGATACAAGTGTGAATACATTTAGCCAAATCAACATTAGTCTCTAACTATGTAGATGCATGTTTTAAGAAACTGTTTATGCCGTGACAAGTTTTGCAAACATTTAGTTAACTATCGGAATCTTTTAGTAACGATATATGAAGAGAGAGCTAATTCTTTTTACTTAATCTATACAAACTTGGGATAAATTACTTTCTCCTAATTTTTATGTCTTACGCCATGAGAAAGAAAGAGACAACAAAATTTCTCAAATTATCACACCGCTGTAAAGTATTGTAAGAGCGTTCTTCGTGTCCCGCGTATCCGTTGACTCCGGCCACACTTTTGATATGCGACATAAATTGACATAACTCAACGGTTTTTTAGGTTATATACTATATTTTTGTTTTTAACTGTGAAAAAGTGGTTATTTTATGATTATTATTATTATTATAGTAGCATTTCAAGCAACGTTTCAATTCTGAATGGTGGTCTTTCACCAGGGTGATACTTAGTGTATCCATGACTCTGGACGTGCTGCAAATATACTATATTTTATTTTATTTCAAATGCGTTATGACACATATTAATTAAATAAAATTTATTTGCGCATGCCTGCTTCGAACCCGCGACCTCTGGATTCGTAGTCGAGCGTCTTACCACTCGACCATGCAGGCCATTAAACAAAACAATATCAATACACCATTTGTTGATGCTGTCAAAATATCACACAAACACTAATAACAGAAGGTTTGCCTAAATAACAATGGAAGCTTTTTGTTGATTTTATGTCTTTATATCATTAAAATGTGAAAATTCTAAAGTTCAGTCAAAAATTCTTAAAATTGTTGAAATACCTCTGAAAAGTGATATTTTATATCTTTTTTGGTTTTATTTGAACATTTACGCATAGCACATATCACCATCAAGTATGATTTATTTGAATAACCAACACAAATATAGGAAATAACCTCAAAATCGGTTGACGTAAGTTATGCGACTCGATGATGTGAAGTTAGCGCGGACGGAGAACACTCTTACATACTTAGAAGTGCTGCAATATTATGTGAAGACATTTCTTGTCTCTTTCTCTCTCGTGATATTCGACGTAAAAACCCGGAGAAAGTGATTTATCGCATATTTAAATAGGTTGGGAAAAAATATTTAGTCCTCTCTCCATTTACTCGTATATTCTTACTTCAGGTTGGGCTGTTCAAACGAAATGTTTTATTTTCTGTTGTAGAATCCAGATAGTGGATAATCCCACATATAGGTTGAGATCTGAGTGAATTATTTGCAGCGCAGAGCGCAAGTTGAATTATTTATGGCAAATGCCAGACACGATCAAAACCGCGGTCCAATACACAACTGCCGGTGTTACTGCCTCCAGGGAAGCTGCGCTTTTTTTACAGATACAGTTAAAAACCCCTAAACCAAATCAGTTCTAATCACTGCGATTCAAAAGAAAAAATATATAAATTTTCGTAGTTTGTGGTTTGACATTTTTAAAGAAATGAAAAAATATCAATGTATGAGACCACGGATATTATTTTAATTTGTATGGTCGACCGGTTTCGCTTAGCCTAAGCATCATCAGGGTACAAAATAAACTTTACAAAAAAATACAAAGTGTGCGGTTATATATTTTACCGGTCGGTAGCTGAGGGGACAAACGCGTCGGATTCCTACCCGGGCGTTGTGCGTTCAATTTCTCTGTTGGCTAAGTCCTCCATTATTGCACAAGCAACATCATCCGCTTATTATGATGGCAGTAGGAGTTTTTCAAATATTGTCAGGTTATTTGTAACCCGGGAATGTTTTTCTTTCTTAAAAAATATATATATATATATAAATATATATAGAGGGAGAACCAAATATAAAATAAAATAACATCGCAATGAGAAAACAAAATACTAACATTTAAATTATAACGAAAAACAGAGAGAGTGATAATATAATTTGAAAGAGGCATAACGGCAATTAAGAAGGTGATAACCCTTTGCAACCGGTGGAAAAAAAATCGGAATAGCAATAAAGCTTTTAGTTATTATCCCTTAGGTCAGGGAAAAATAATTTTAAAAATCTCCGGAGACCAGATTCTTAAAAAAATTACACGCACTATCGTGCGGTTCAGGAATAATTTGACATTCGCACGATCGTGCGCATACCATTATTTCGGTACAATTTCTTTAAAATAAAGACAATTCAAATTTAAAAAGCAATATTTATTTATATTTTTTCACACATTTGCTTCACCTTCAACTTATCCATCATTTGTTTAAACATCTCATTACTAAATTCTCTACCATTATCAGATATGATTTCACTAATCCTCGAACCATCACCTAACCATCCCCGAACAACCTCACATACTCCTTCTGCATGTTTAGACTCAGCTTTCTCAATCCTTAACTCCATTCTTATCACCTTTATCTCTCTTATTAAAGCCTCTAGACTACGGGAGCCACTTGTTTCCCCACTTCCATCCGGGAGCGCCATATTAACATTTATTAATTTCATGGGGTTACAAATATATCAATATATAACATATTATATTTTCTTGTGGTAAGTATAAAAACAATTTTTCCCTCGAGATAAACACAGATACACGTTGCATTTTTTCGCAGCGTATTTTAGAACGGCTTCTGCAATTTTCATAGCGGCAGACTCTGGGAGCATTTATCTCATCAAAAATTGGGAGATGATTATATCCATCATAACTCTTAGCTACAGATGGCGGATTTGCTTGCCTGTATTTCCTATTACTAGGCAATTCATCTTCTTCCTCATCTGTTTCGACACTTCTTCTCCTCTTTTCAGGTTTATTTACCAATCCATCGGCAACATCCAGGCGAAACTCTAATAATGTCAAAGTCTTGTTCCTGGGAACTCCATTTGCAAGGCAATCATTTTTATAGAGTCTCCAAGCATTTACCAGAGCTAAGTCCACGAAATGGATCAGAACTTTCAGTGTCCATTTTTAGTTTTAATGAAGGTACGATAGTATTCCATTAGCTGGTCAAGAACGTCCACTCCTCCCATGTGCATATTGTAATTCTGTACTATCTTTGGAGCTGAAATGTCAATGTAAGACCTTGAACGTTTGTCCCATCTTTTGACTGATGACTTATTTTCAGCACCAGTGCAATTTGACACCATCAGAACGGATTTGTTGTCTTTCCATTTAACAAGTGCCGTTTCTTCACTGACAAACTGCTGGCTTTCTCCTCGAACCATGACTCTGTCATTTTTAAATTTGATGTTGGTTCTTTCAGCTAATCTATTTAGCATAATAGTCCCAGTGCCATGTAGTTTCTGAGCGTGTAGTTGTTTGATCAGTGGAACTGTCGTTCGATCTTGATATAGTGGGAGGAGGGGGAGATTATCGTCATTTTCCATGGGCTCCTGTAGGTCAGCACACTCTGCCTCAGGCCCTTCGTCATCATTGACCAGATCTTCAATTTCCGACTCGTCACCATTACCCAGAATCTCCAAAACATTATACTCATTTATGGCGATTCCTTAAAATAAACAAAAATACGGATTAGGTGGTTGATAAATGAGCATCTTAAAATAAAATATTTGTAGATAAATCACCTAAAAATGTGACCATAACCCTGGATGTTACGATCGTGCTGTGAGAGATTAAAAGGATAATAACTATTGGTTAACCAAACACAACTACACAAAAATGCATTTAAACTGTTACTTAACATCTTAGGTTCTAAAATAATGCATATTTTTACAATTTTATCAAAAAATTAATACTAAAATATCAACATACCTTTGCCAACTGCTGGATCAAAAAACACGGCCATCTTCGTTCGTATTTCTCGAGCTACTGACTAGGTCAAACACGTTCATCTAACTTCACGCGGCTAGAGCAATTCCCGCACAATCGATGCACACCGGGTCCGCTCGCAAAAACAGATTAAATTTTCGATAAAAAATTTTCAACGACTAACTCACGCTCGTATGAGTCCGGTTGTAAAGGGATAAAAGAATAATGATAAATTTTATGAGTTTACGGGAAATATACCTTATATCGTACATGCCAATTAATTTTAATTTTAATGGCTTTCTTTATTTCTAGTGCTCTTTTATCATTTCTTTAAAAAATAATTAGTTTGAAGAAATTTTCGTATTATTTTCAGAAGAACATACTGGATAAAAAAAGGGAAATCAATTAGTTTTTTAGTCACAAGATCCGTGGGCAATAATATTAAATCAAATAAAACTTTGCATTCACCACCTCAATGAATTATTTTAGACAGCCTCCGCAGTCGAGTGCTAAGACATTAGACTACGAATCCAGAGGTCGCGTGTTCATTCCCGTCGTGCGCAAATTAACTGTATTTAAATAATATGTGTCATAATTTGACAGCCTCCATGGTCGAGCGGTAAGACGCTCGACTACGAATCCAAAGGTCGCGGGTTCAAACCCGGCGTGCGCCAACAACTATTATTTAATATTTTATGTGTAATAACATATTTAATTAATATAAGTTATTTTCGGCACGTTCCAGAGTGGTAGATACTCTAAGTATCGCCCTGGTGAAAGACCACCATTCGGAATCGAAACGTTGCTTGAAATGGCTTTAGCCGTGTTTGAGACCAGATCTGAATAGCCAGGTACTTCCCAACCTTCCTCTTCCCAATCTCCTTCCCCTCCCCACTACCTTCAGCCTCACAACATACCCTATTTGGGGATGCCATAGTCTCGCTGGCTCTAGGCGGTCGGGAGCAGTTGAGACTCTTGTGCGGTATTCATATTAAAAAAATATAACAATAACGCATTTAATACGTATAAAAATTATACTTAGTATATTTGCGGCACGTTCCAGAGTGGTAGATACTCCAAGTATCGCCCTGGTGAATGACCAACATTCAGAAACGAAACGTTGCTTAGCTTTAGCCGTCTTTTGTGACCAGATTTGAATAGCCAGGTACTTTCCCGCCTTCCTCTTCCCCCCCATCTTCTTTTCTTTCCCACTATCTTCCGCCTCACAACATACCCCAATTGTGGTTGTCATAGTCTCACTGGCTCTAGACGGTTGAGAGCAGTTTAGACTGACAAAAAAACTAAATTACGCTAATCATTAAACTGTGACACTGTTTAACTTGGAATAATTATGTATGAAGAGAGAGAGCTAATTCTTCTTACCCAACCTATACGAACTTGCGATAAATCACTTTCTCCGGGTTTTTACGTCGCACACCATAAGAGAGAAAGAGACAACAAAAATAACACACCGCTTTTATGTACTGTTAGGATGATCTTGGTCTCCCGCGTCTCCGGGGACTCCGCCCACATATTTTCGTATGCGACTAAACTCGACACAACTAAACAGTTTTTTAGGTTATATGCTTTATTTTCGTTGATAACAATACAGTGAAAAAGTGGGAATACGAATAAACAAAAGTATTATGTCGACATGTGCTATGAATGGATGTATAAATACCCTAGCTCTAGTCCTAGCCACGCCCAGGTCTGCCGAGTCCGGCAAAAAAACATTAAAAAAACTGACTACACTGCCTTGGATAGGTACCACTCTATGTACGCTTAGGTGAATGTCACAAGAGCTTTAAACTCACCAACCTAAGCGACTACCCAGCTCTGCTACAAACTGATATTTTTTCACACGTCCCGACGCTCTCCACCATTTTATATATATTAAATTTGGCACCACGTTTCTCCACGCATTGAAATATCTGGTCCAACATGGCCGCCACATATATCAATCCCTTTGTGCTGATACCGCCGAAAAACATTTGTTTGTTTAAATTTTTCGGGCATTTATCCGTCCGGGATTAAGCGAGAGATTCCCATTCGAGACACGTAAGGGCGTAAACTGAATATCTTCCTACGGCGATAAACATCATCCCCCGGGTGTGCCGCCCAGCTTCCGCAACAAGGAAGGACCACATTGACGCGCAGCGAGAAAACAACAATACGCGTTTGCTTTTATAACGTTTTGTACGGAGGCGTTGTTGATTCGTGGCCCAGACTCCCTGGAGAGCAGTGGACCGTAATAAATTGCGGGTCAGATGCAATGATGTTCACGGCCACTTGGTACCGCCGCTGACATTATTAAAACCGCGTAGTTGGAGACAGTGCCGTGAAAACGGTCCCCTGTATCGCGGGAGAGCTTGCTTTTTCAAAGCGCGCAGATATAAAAGGTTAGCTGTAAACAAATTGTAATTTAAACAGAGAGCCCTAGCAGGACGTTTTTCCATTATTAGATTCAACCTTAGAGTATATACCCAAGGTAGTGTAGTCAGTTTTTGATGATTTTTACCGGACTCGGCGGACCTGAGCGTGGCTAAGACTAAGGCTAGGTGTACTGGGTGAAATTCCTATTCACTTCCCCAAGTATTGAACTGAGTCATAATATATTACGTCATAAAAGTGGTCCAGCATACTTCAGTAAATGATATACTGTAAAAGAAACCTTCATATCAATTTTAATAAGGTGTAGTTTTCTTCAGTCACATAAAGGTTATATAAAAATAAATATATAACATAGTTTTCTGATCTGAAACGTCAAGAAAGTAGCTACCTTATATGCTGTGGGGTGTAAGGTTAGCGCGTGAATGAATTACAGTAATTATGTTATTTTTTTTCGAAATAGCACCCTGGGAGAACTTGTACTTAGTGTTTCTATGTTTGATAAAATAGTGTGGTATTTACTTTTGTTTTAAATCGATTGAGTCTCACTTGAGGGGAAATATCTTCACGAAACACCTTCTTAGTGTCAACGTTTACAAACAAATTATCGAACAAACTCGCCAATTCTTCGCTTACATACTTTAGCAAACGAATTTAGAAAAGATATAGACATGTTTAACACGACAAATTCGACGTTTAAAACATCCCTTAACAATCTCTTCATGTCTGATTTTGATTTTGTTTGTGAGTAATTATTGTATGTAACCAGTAAATTATTATTATGACAATCTAACGAAATGTAAGAGCCTCTAATGCGCATATAAAATAAATAAATAACTAAAATAATTTATTGTTTTGGAAAGAAAAACTGTACGTAATTTTAAGTTTTGTATTTGTATCCATTCGCCGTCACTGGTTTCATGGGAGGACCAGCGATAAGTGGCGAGGGTTGTAAAAAAATAAGAAGAGAGAAGAGAAAACGGAGAACGGAGCATCTGATAAAGTATCTGTCAAGGAAACTAGATGCAACCAGCCTCTTATCAGCTAGGAAACTAGTGATAGTTGAAGCGTACGTATTCTTAGCTAAGAAACACACTTTATTTCAATTCCAAGCAACTTAAGTCGATAGATTATTGAATGGTATTATTCATGTGTACATTTTTGCAGTAGTAGCTTTGTGTGAGTGTGTGTTTTTGAAAATGTGTGTGTTTTGTAGCGAATTATTCCACAAACTATTAACTTTCTTGATTGATCTCAAGGTTGGAGTGAAATAATTGAATTAATTGAAATTAATTTATCTTATAGTCGTATCCTAGATATATTTCCAGTAAGTCGCTCTGTTATTCCCATAATCCCATCAATTATCTCTTCCCTTTCCCATTCCAACTCCTAAATATGTATATATATATCAGAGCATTGTGTATTTTAGATTAATTTTAATATTGTCCTGGTGATGGAAGGGTGCTTCCGACTCCAGTTGACATAATATCGAATAATAAAAGTGGTTATAAACAAAGTTTATCTGTTTTATTTATAAATATGGCAAGCCACAAAGTAATTTTTTTTTACAAATTATCGGACGAAAGTCCAATTACAAAAAAGCCATATAAAACACGAAATGGAAAAACGAGCAACTGAGAAAGAATAGCACATACATAATAATAAATGAAGCGATTACAAAAATAGGATAAAATAAACATAAGAGAGAAGATTCAAGCCATGGTCTAGTCAAAGTTTTGGTAGAGTCGTAAAAAATGACAAAACATTTAGACTGCTACCAAAATAAAAAAATTTCAAGACCATGGCTCGAGTTAAAAAGTCTTGACATTCTGGACATTCGAGAATTATACCAATTATAATTATAGTATGTTTTATTTATGAAATAACTTTACTTAGCGCTACGACAACAACTCTGTAAAAATTTAAAAAAAACTTTAACCATGTGAATTCTTGATTATCTGCAAACATCTTGAGGTGATTCGAATTTGACATTTTGTAAAATCAGTAACAATTTTGCGAAATGTCGCGTCTTTTCAAAGTTTTGGCATATTTCTTTGTTCCACATATTTTACAACATTTCACATTTTTCCACCTTAATTGAATGATTTTGGATAGAATTTCCGGTTTTTTTTTCCATTTCCATCAATAAATTTCTTTCTTAAAGGAAAATACTTCGGTCGAGGTTTGAAATTCACTATCACTTAATGAAAATATGTTTAGATTAAAAAAGAAATGCAATGAACCAAATGTATTTGTACAGTAGGGGACTTCAATATTCTAGATATTTTATTTATAAATTACTATTTAAATTGTTTTTAAATTACTCTGGTGTAAACTTTCCAAAATGGCGCTTCAGCCCTTTTGCCTTTCCAGCGACGATATGTATATTTATAATTATTTAGATAATCTGTATTCCCATTTTATTCAAAATCCTGTTGTCAAACTACACAATTTCATTTTAACGGGATGATATTTTTTTGGACAACAATAAAAAATATATGAAAATCTATTATGTACAGCTAGCGTTGGGAAAAACTTCAATGTTTTGTGAATGCTTCACGAACTGCTAGTTCTTTAAAATGAACCCTTCGCAGTGTACACTTCAATTGAAGTCGAACTCGCCAAAGAAAGATTTGAAATAAGAGATGATCGATATCAGAATTAGGTGTTTTGCGGTTCCAGTTACCCGTGACCACCGAGGAACCGGTTATTTATCCAGTTCTTTTTGTAACCGGTTCCTGGTGTTTTTTAGAAAAGTACTACCATATCGAAAAAAGTTTCCCGCCAAAAAAAAAGTACTATTCGGTAGAGATTTGAAAACGAAAAGAACTGGAACCAGTTACTCGCCCAAAAAAATTTCAATTGAAGTATTTGTTCAATGAACAATGAAGAAGTGGGAACTGCCGCCAAAAGAAGTAGTTCTTACGGAGAGGTCACAAGGCTATGTACAGCGAATGTTTTAAATAAATAAATAAATGTTGATTAGCGTGAAATACGTAGTATGATGTATTCTGATATCACTTACAGCGCCATCTACAGCGCCTTTGAGGTGATTTTTCACAAAAACAAATTATCCAAATATTATCATTAAATATATAGATACCTTCTTAATATAATACAAATAACGTTTTATACGGAGACATAATACATAAGTGCCTATTTAAGCAAAGTAAATATGTTTCGAGAACACTAAAAGGGGGCTAAATTCAAGACGGTTTGTACACATTTCGATTTGAAAGTCAGAGAAGTTTTCCTTCTTGAGCCTGCGTTACACTTAAATACGCCTTTCTTAAATGTTGGGAAATGTTTAAATCGGATTATGCTTGTTTATGCGCCTATCCAAAGCCGGGAACCTGAAGTTTGGCAATGCTCACTGGCTTTCATTCCCATTCCGAGCGGCTTAGCGGGGGAATATATCAAAGTTGATCGCTGACCCAAAAATACTATCAAACGGAATCCGACGCTTACAAATCGAATAATGTTGTTAGCCGATGCTCTGTTGGCGAGTCGTAACCTTTACATTTGGGCAAAGCTTTTGGGATAGATTAGTTTCGCACGTAACATTCCGCTGCGTGCCATTTCAGGCGTAACATTTGTATTATCTATCTCCCAATCAGGTATAGGTTCAACTTTCAAGTTGTATTATTTATTTATAAGCTAACGGACTATTCTCCAATTACAAAAAAATATACACAACACGAAATGGGAAAAAAAAGCAACAGAAAAAGAACGGCACATACATCATATTAAATGAGGCAATGATAAAAACAGGACAAAATATACATTTGAAAGAATATTCGAGTCAAAGTCTGAGCAAAGTTTTGGTAGAGTCGTAAAGAATGACAAAAATCATTTAGACTGCTACCAAAAATTTCAAGACCGTGGCTTGAGTTAACAAGTCTCGACATTCTGGAAAGTGGAGAATGATACCCATTATTAGTAGAGTGATGATTGAGGAACAGTAAATAAATTATATTTATGCTTGGAGTAAGAATATATGGAGAGGTACCTTTGCGAAACAGGGTAGTCAGGTCGGTTGACTTTATACTAACTCAAAAGAAAGAGACAAAGATATGTTAAAAGATGTTGGATAGCCTATTAGTTACCGCCCTCGCGGAATTCTGATATTTTTAATAAACATATTTGAACACATTAAACAAAAAAATCAATACACCCTTAAAATGATTTATAAAGTTAAAATATCACACGAACACTAATAACAGAAGGTTTTCCTAAATAATGATGGAAACTTTTTGTTTATTTAATGTCTTTATATGATTAAAAAGTAAAAATTCTAAAGTACACTCAAAATATTTAAAACTGTTAAAATACCTCTGAAAAGTAATGTTTTATAATCTTTTTTTTTTTTTTTACATGAATACCGCACAAGAGTCTCAACTGCTCCCAACCGTCTAGAGCCAGTGAGACTATGGCATCCCCAAATTGGGTATGTTATGAGGCTGAAGGTAGTGGGGAGGGGAAGAAGATCGGGAAGAGGAAGGTTGGGAAGTACCTGGCTATTCAGATCTGGTCACCAAACACGGCTTAAGCCATTTCAAGCAACGTTTCGATTCTGAATGGTGGTCTTTCACCAGGGCGATACTTAGAGTATCTACCACTCTGGAACGTGCCGCAAATATACTTGTTATTATTTTTATATGAATTAAATGTGTTATGACGCATATTAATTAAATAAAAGTTATTGGCGCACGCCGGGTTTGAACCCGCGACCTTTGGATTCGTAGTCGAGCGTCTTACCACTCGACCATGGAGGATCTTATTTGATTTTATTTGAACATTCACGCATAGTACATTTCACCATCATGTTTGATTTATTTGTAAAACCACTGCAAGTTTTTTAATCAACACAAATATAGAAAATAACCTCAAAATCTGTTGACGTAAGTTATGCGACTCGATGATGTAAAGTTAGCGTGGACTGAGAAGATTCTTACATACCTAGCAGTACTGTAATATTATATGAAGACTTTTCTTGTATCTTTCTCTCTTACGACGTAAAAACCCGGAGAAAGTGATTTAACGCAATTTTTTTTTGGTTGGGTAAAAATATTTAGCTCTCTCTCCATGTTTATTCTAACTCCAAGTACTTAGGTATAACCTGTGATTTGTGACAATGCTTAAGAGTAAAATTTGACTTATGGTCAAGCTACTGATTCTCGAAATATGTTTTTAGGGGAACAACAAAAATGTTTTATATGCAACATTTGATTCTTGCTTGTATTCGACGCAATTAATTTTCCGTTCACCTTTTGGGTAACATTACTTTTGGGTGACAATGAATAAAATTGTTCTAGTTTTAGGCGTAACATTTGACTTATTCAAAAAAGCGCAATTTATTGAACAATACGTGTCACGATAAACTAACTAAATTTTACATACGTTTATCATTTCAATTTGAGCTTTGAATAAGTTTTACGAGAAACATTTTTTATGCAACGGTTTTACGTGAAACATTTGCGTTAGCTGTGATTCGCAAGGTTAGTTCTTATTTCGGTAAAGCTTTTTTCATAACACTTTTATGAGAATTATGTTTAAGTTAACATAGTTACCTTGAAATTTATATTGTTTACATTGTAAACGAGACAAAAATAAACACTCGGCTAATTTTTACATCCCTATTTTAGTGAAAGGGAGCCGTAAAAGCAACAAAATAACTCGTAAAAAGGATTTGTTATTACTAAAATTACCTTATTTACATAGATAACGAAGCATTATTAAATAAACAAAAACATATTTGTGAAAAGTAATGTTTATGTTTCGCTGTTTATGCCTTCATTTTATCTGTTTGCCTTCTGCTTTGAATAATAAAACAAAACATTTCGTCTTAAATCTGACCTACCGTGTGGTTTAATCAGTATTATTAATACCCGCGCAGAGACTCTGCAAATTCATCAGTCGACCGTCAAAATCTGTGCCAGGCCTTTCCATCATTACACGCTTGGACAAGCACCCTTTCTACCCCTTAGCCTTGCTTTATCCCTGTTCCTTTCTACGACCCCCTCTCCCGCAGAGCCGCCGCGAGGTATAAAACCGCCTGAATGATAAAAAAGCTTGGTCCTAGCATCATCTAAATGATTGCATGAAACAGCTGTTACAAGTTTTCGAGTTCTGGCAATAAGGTTACTTCATGTAGTTTAATGCCTCCATGTGAAAGGAGTACCTAGAACAAGATTTATAAAACAAACGCCCTTGAAATATTTTTTTTCTGAACAAGGACTACATAAACGATCCAAATATTATAAAACTGGGACATAACACGAAGAAAACCGACCACCGAAAAAGCTTGTATTTAATAAACCAGCAAGACGAAAGAGTTTTGAGGGACTTACTCCATTTTATAGACAAGTTATACGTAGGGAAAAAGTTCTGTACTAAAAATATTAGGGCATCCAGAGAGGTAGATACTCAAGTATCGCCCTGGTGAAGGACCACCATTCAGAATCGAAACGTTGCTTCAAACGGCTTTAGTCGTGTTTGGTGACCAGATCTTAAAATCCAGGTACTTCCCAACCTTCCTCTTCCTAATCTCCTTCCCCTTCCCACTACCTTCAGCCTCACAACATACCCTATTTGGGGATGCCATAGTCTCACTGGCTCTAGAAGGTTGGGAGCAGTTGAGACTCTTGTGCGGTATTCATATAAAATAAAAAATAAATAAAAAACGGTTGGGAGCAGTCGGGTCACTTATGCGGTACTCACTATAAAAAAAAATGAAATGCAATAATTATTCTCCTTGAATTTGATTCCAATGTGAATGCCAAATAATCTCCCCATTCGTAATTAGATTTTACATGGTTTTACCCCAAATAACATACTCGTACACCCTGGAATATTATCCTGTAGTTTTACAACAAGGCTTTACTTTCGATTATGAATATATAAGAAGTTTTCTGTAACTGATAATAATTCTGTGTGCGCAAGATAGAACGAAATAATTCAAAGGGAATCAACCTCTGCTTTTTTTTCTCAACCAAGGTATTACATTTCCGATTTACTTTGAGACAAAGCAGACTCGCCGAATGCCACAGTCAACATTTTAAGTGCGTTGGATTATTTTCATTTACAATATTTTGTATCTGTTATTTAATACTATTTTTGTTGTTTGTTTCACAATATTTTTGCACTAATGAGGTTATTGTTTTTAAAAAGTTATTATTTGTGTAAAAGCCTATAAACGGGCGTAAATAAAATAAATAAATAAATATATAAAATAAAAGCGAGAAACAGTTGTGAAAATGATTAAAGCAAGTGACAGCCGGTGCAGGGAGGCGTCATCAATAATGCGCCCCTCTGTTCGGCCGCCCGGGTTCACAGCACACAGCGTACATAAGAATGCGACGGCCCTGTTATTGGTCTCCTCTCTCTACCCTTCATTCATATCTTTACATTAGAATCAAATCAATCAGACATCATATCACTTGCTTTCCGGGTGGATGCCCGTGGAACATCTTATTGGAATCTACCCTCTCTTCTTCTTATCTCGAGTGGTGGAACGACTAGTGGTTGAATGCTTAACTTGGGGCTTAAGATTGTAGCGAACGAAATAATTCTCAATAATCGCTAAGTGTTGTACCTATATCTATTTTTTTACTTCTACTAGCGAAAAATTGTTTTATATGGGACGTGAAGTAGACCGGTACCGAGGCTCAGCACCCAAAATGGTGCAAAACGTTACTTTGAAGCAATTTCATAGACCGCTTCTATATACTGTCACAATGATCTTTAGCTCCTGGGTCACCGCGGGACTCCGCCCACATTTTTTACTACGCAACTATACTTGACACAACTAAACGGTTTTTTAGGTTATATGCTAAATTTTTTGTTGATAAAAATACTGTGAAAAAGTGGTTATACGAATAAACAAAAACATTATGTCGATATGTGCTATGAATGGATATATAAAAACCCTAACCTTAGTCTTAGCCACGCCCAGGTCCGCCGAGTCAGGTAAAAATCTTCAAAAACTGACTACACTGCCTTGGATAGATACCACTCTATTTACTCTAAGATATGTCCCATGTTGTTTACCAACATGGGCTGAATGTTGAAAATAATTTTTAAAATAGCTCGCCTATGGTCAAATTTAGCGATAGTTTTGTGAAGCCCCCTTGTGGTGATATTTCACAAAAATAGCGCTGTATAAATTATCCAAGTATCATTATTAAATGTGAAAATGTCAATGTACATGGCGATAGGCAGCGAGTCACTACAAAAGCTAATTTTAGCCATAAAGCTGATAATTTATTTTATTCTGAAGCTGCAAAAACGGTGAGCTTTGATGACATAATCGTTGACACGACTATTTTCAGCTAGCGGCGTCATTTCCATTAAGAAACTACGGAGTTTATCAATATCTATTTTACTGACAAACAAAATGGACGCTTTATTGTTTGGTTTATTTTTTTCATTTTTTTTATTTACAAATAGATTATTAAAATTAAATGATTATGACTGTTTTGACCTGCAACCCAAGACTCAAAGTCGAATGCGTATTTCATCACGCCACTGCGTCGAAATAACCAGAACAGCCCCGCCTGCGTTTATATATTTTTCTTCCTTATCCATTATTTTAGAAATTATTATCTCGTTACGAAAAAGCTCTCCAGCACCCCAAAGTTTACGACTTACTGAAAAACAGGCAAAATAAAATAAGAAATGGAGAAAAGTCTGTGCTTTACAAGTTCCCGCTGATACATGGCGCCCTTGTCTAGGCCTTCCCACATTTACAATCTGAAGCAGAGCTTCCCAAACATGCTGGCCTCGCCGCCCCCTTTTCAAAAATTGATGTTTTGCAGCGCCCCCTACACAGGGCTGGTTCTACGACATCTAGCGCCCTGTGCAGTAAGTACCGATTGCACCTCCCTCCACCCTCTTTTTTTATTTGACACAAATAATCAAACATTCAAAAAGTTTTGTAATAAATGATTCCAATCATACAATGCTGAACTAGCCAAAGCACTATTACTAAGGATATAGAAAATGATTTCCAACAAAAACAAAATACCCTATCTAAAGTCTAATCTATGTAAGTAAAGTAAGACATACCTATGTATTCTTCTACATTTGGCAGTGTTTTGTAGTGGACCTTGGTGAACTAATAAACCAATTGTATTTTGACATAATTTTGACCAACATTCGAGATCCAAATTCAGCTCTCCATACCGTATTAAATTATGTTCCCTATTATTTATAACTTTCAATTCAACCGAAGATTTTTGTTCTTTGAGCTTACGTTTTAAAGTCAAAAACTTCTCTCCATACATTTTCGCTAGTCGTTCAATGCACAGCGATGCTGCCAGCGCAATAAAAAACAAAATTGTCCCAAGATGTGGGTAATTTTTAAACGATTTGGGGAAATTTTGATATGATTTAGGGAATATTTTAAATAAGATCTTTATTTTCACAGCGCCCCTTCAGAGATTGTGTCTATTTTTTTTGCAGTTTGAACGTATAGTAGATTCGGCGCTGCATTATAGTCATGTAGAAAAATATTTTAGGCCGTTATTTGTTTTCAACGCCTCCTTACTACCTTATACTCCCCGTCACCCCTGAGGCCACCACCGCCCCCCCTTGATCTTTCCAGCGCCCCCGAGAGAACAATATCGCCAACTTTGAGAATCACTGCCCAAAAGCGTTTACCGAACTTTTTAGCTCGAATTTAAAACCAGGCCGCGAGGTTTTTGTTTCGTATTACAATTTGGGAATACATTGTAAATAAAATCGTAATTGTGTGGTTAATAAATTTCTGAAAAAATTGTTTTTCTTCTTGTATCTTCGTGAATTTCTTGCTTGGCTTAGATAAGGGATGATGTACCTGCGGAACGCGTACTAAACTCGGCCCTTATTGCTAATGTTTCAACGGAGAGTAAGTACTTATATATATTTTTTAATCTATTTATATTTTTTTATTTGAACAATTTGAAAGAACGTTTTCTATTATACAGTGATGATGCGGTGCTGATGTTTAACAGTATGGAAGATCCACAAATTCTCGTGTATGGGATGAACGACATATATATGCAGAATGAGTTAAGGATGAATGTAAGAAGTCCAAAATAATGGTGTTTGAAAGAGAGAGTACGAAAACAGTGTGCAGTATAGTTGTGAATGATGAATACTTGTGATGAGTAGATGAGTTTGTGTATTTGGGAATTATGTCAACGAGAGATTGAAAGGCTGACAAGGATATTGAAAGAAGGGTGCATCCACGAAACTTAATCAACAGAGGACTAAACACAGTTGACGTAAATAAAAAAATGACTAAGAAGCGAAGCTAGCAGTCCAAAATGAAGTCCTTATACCAATACTGTTGTGTGGCAGTGAGGCGTGGAACTGGCAGAGGGAGGATGAAAGTAAACTGAATGATGTAGAAATGAGACGTTGCATGAATGTGATTGAAGCAAGGAGTGTATTCCAAGACGGAGTTGTGTGACGATCTATCCTCTCTGCCTACCCGTGTGGAGAAACTGCGTGATGTTTAGTTATATACATATTGTCGCCGGGAAGGCAAAAGGGATCAAGCACCATTTCTGGAAGCTTACACCAGAGTAATAAAGGTTTTTTTTTACAATAAAATTCATCACTCTGCAGTCAGTACCTATTTGGATTTTTTTTTAAAGTTAACTCAGGTAATTCAAAGCTCTCAATGAGTTACCTGAAGCGACGAAAAGCTTTTAAAAAAGTCTCAAACTTGTGTTGCTCGAGTCGAGCCTTCTCCAAAATATATTTTAGATGGCTGAAGCGCCACGAAAGTCTTCAGAATCAAACGAGAGTCAGAGCTTTCGATGCAGAAAAAAGAACTGATCAAAACTGCATATTTTACTCATTTTTGACCAAAGTGTCGCTTAAGCCTTTTTGCCTTTCCAGCGATGATATGTTGCTTTGATATATTATTTTGTTTAAATTGCTCCTCTTAAATTTGTAATTATATTAATTCAATTTTGATTGACTCTTAAAAGTGCTGCACAGTGCATCATGGTATGGTGTAATACTATATGAATTTCTTAAAGGTGTGTGAATTTTAATAATATGTTTTATATATTGATAATTGATAAGATCATCTATATTTACTTTGTATTCAATATCCTGTTGACAAACTATTTTATTGTAGTTTAACGGGATGATAATTTTTCGAAGAACAATAATTTTTTTTTTTTTAAATCTTTAAAAAAAGTCCGGATTTTTTAAATTATGCATGTACGTATTTAGCATATAATTGGAATATACAACCACCAGACTAGGCACATGTCGGTCGGTTAGATGTTAATTAGAACGCTAACGTAACAAATTTTGGTCGAATATACCAACATATTACAATAAAAAGAATTCGTTCAATTTTCTACTCTATTTGAAAACTCGAAAGGTAGGAACCTTGAAACCTAATTTGCTTCAATTCTTTTGTGCATGTGCTTTCGTGAAAGATTTTTTTATGGCATGGGCTTCAAATATATTATATATATGTAACGTAACTCGGCCTGCCTATGGAACATAAATCTAAACCTTGAAGTAACAATATATGGAGGGAGAGCTTATTGTTTTTACCCAGCCTACACAAACTTGCGATAAATCACTTTCTTCGGGTTTTTACGTCGTACACCATGAGAGAGAAAGAGACAACAAATTTCATAGACCGCTTCTGTATACTGTCGCAATGATCTTAAGCTCCTGGGTCACCGCGGGACTCCGCCCACATTTTTTATTATGCCAGTAAACTTGACACAACTAAACGGTTTTTTAGGTTATATGCTATATTTTTGTTGATAAAAATACTGTGAAAAGTGGCTACACGAATAAACAAAAACATTATGTCGATATGTGATATGAATGGATGTATAAATACCCTAGCCTTAATCTTAACCGAGTCAGGTTAAAATCATCAAAAACAAGTAAAAACTGACTTCACTGCCTTGGATAGATACTACTCTATGTACTCTGAGATCTAAACCATGTTTAAGACATACGACGAACCGTTTTCTTTTTTAAAAGATTTCAATGGTTTGCTTCCTTACTAAGCAAATGTGGGAAAGTGTAATAAAGACCATAATATATCTGATCGTCCTATATTTCTTAATATGCCTTGTACTTGAAGCAAGGTAAATAACTTCCTTTTCAACCTCGCTTTTTCTCTGAAAGTCTAGCAATCTAGTATTGTCACTCTTGCAATATTAATGTTTTGCGCGAGTATTAAAAAGCATTGAATCATTGCACACAAAGAGCACTGGTAGGACAATGGTTGGCGACTCCTGTACTGCAAGGTATTTACGTAAGAAGCTAAGATTAAACAACCGTAGTGGAGAACGCAACATAACTATGAAAATTTTACGTTAAATTGTGAATGATTTTGTCAGGAACATCGTTGTGTGAGGCCGCCACTCAGATTGCAAATGTGAATTTGGAAACGGCTCTTTACCGTTGTGCAAATGAGTGAATATTGTTTGTTTGGTCTCGTACTTCTGTGTTATCAGCAGACCGCGAGTAAATAACTTTAAAGTATCTCTTTGTATATAGTGTTGGATCCGAAGCTGGGATGAAAACATCGAATGTGTTTCCGGCTTCAGATGAATTCGGAAAATAGTGGACAGTAAACGATAAACTATACTACTTAATGGAAGTGTCTAATTATAACTTGTGGAAAGATTGTGGAGTGAAGGGAAAATGGGAAACCATTCAATCACCGATGAGGTTGAAATTCTTGAATTCTTCTCACACAATTGTATTAACGAAACGGATTGCATTATTTGTCTGTACGCGGCTTCAGATAGGCGGGCGACTGGGAACAGTTATGCGGTCGACGCTTTGGCCACCCCTGATCTAATAATAATAATATTTGAATCATTTGTATGGCGCCGTTTTTGTGAAAAATCACCTCAAGGGCGCTGTACAGATCTTATTTTCTATTATTACATATTAATTCCTAGTTTAAATAAGAAAATATACAGAAACATACTTACCTGGCAAGTCCCATCATATAGACACACTCATTAACTTAAAATTATAATTATGATTTATTTTTTTCCGATTTAGGGCATGGGAGCGAAATTATAAAATGGACTTTCTGATTTTGTATCTACAGTAACAACTGCGCAGAAAATTTTATACATCTGCATACAAAACATAGCTCCAAGAAAAAAAAACGTTTTTCTCAATGTCTACAACATCGTCAATGATTCTTTCTTCAGTTTAATGTGGAAATTTTAACATTTTACATAGATTGTAGTTTGTAGTGGCGAGGTAGAAAGTACTCTACCTGAGAGGTCTCGAGACGAGAACGAATCCTCGAGTCGCCGCAAACTAATGGACTGTTCTTATCTTAATGTGTTCACCTCAACAATCCGCTGAAATTTTGTATTTTTAATGGCGACAGACTTTTCTCGCTAAGACTGAAAGCTTTTCGTCTTGAACGGTGGAAGGTTTCCCGGCGAATGCGGGAATGAAGCGAACTCAATGCAAACGATTGTCCGACTAAAATGAAACGAGCAATAAATTTATTCAAATCCGATTGCCAGAAGTTTTTGCGATGATTCGTTTTTTGAGGGCCTTTTATTTTTTAGACAATTTGTGTCTAGGGGAAGCTCGAACTAATGGCTTTTGGAGATTTTTTGTGTGGTGGTTTTTGAGACGTTTATTGTTTGTGGCGGTTAAAGTTCAATCAGACGGTTCACTTTTCTTTCATTTTACCTCTTTCACTTGAAGTGAATCGTCCGAACACAAAATGAAACAAAAGTGCCTAATGAAATCGTTTCAATGTGCATTACCTGAGTTAACTTTTTCTTCAAAATCCATCCACTGGTACTGGTATTGAAGACTTTAAAGTGCTCTGGTTTAAACTTTCCAAATGGCGCTTCAGCTCTTTTGCCTTTCCGGCATCAATATGTACATTATTACACATTTCTTCCGTATTATTCGTAGATATTTCGGACGCTCGGCTATCTTGGAGAGCGTTTACTTTAATGTTTTCAGGTGGCAGCCTAAAATCGGAAGAAATTCAAATATTAATAATTTTCAATAGAAGTATGAGATCGTTCAAAAATGCCACTTTCTATTGAGGTATTGATGGCTTAATTGGCAGAGTGTTACTCCCGGATAGAGCAGAGGTTCCGAGTTCGAGTCTCGGTCATGACCATTGTTCTTTTTAGTTTATGACTTTTTTCTGTTTCATATTTGTGTTTTAGATTATTAATGCTTTAAGCTAATTCCAATTTTATTAAATAATATTTTACACGTAGATAGATTTAGACTCAGCTCGTATCATCTTGAAAACAAAGGCTCAACAATCGATGTTTTTGTCAATGTTCTTCGTGACAGATATCACGCCTGGCCCATTTTTTGTTATTACTATGCAGAGCTTACAACACTCGTACGAATTATATTGCAGAAAATCATTTTAAAATGCGCCAAAAATAATATGCCATGATAAACTTGTACGAATCTGACTTCAACAGGCGGCGAAATTGGCCGTTACGCCTGGTAAATTAACCGCCTGCATTATTGAATCTTCGCACTATAAAGCTATGCGCCATGGATGTATGGGGTGCGACATCACGCCTGGCAAACTTTATTTCCGAAATCCTCGTAACATTTGAGTTGTGAATTTTACTGAATTTGCGCATAATCGTACCATATGCAAGTTTGGGGCGTAATCCGATTTCCACAGGCATCGAATATGTGAAGCTATAGAAACATCATAGGCCAACATACGTCATACATAAGTAGAGATATTCCACCTAAAGTGCGCTGTGTTTATTAAAGCACTATTTATTATTTGTTGGCATGCCTTGATCCTCAGATATCCTGCATTGAATAATAATAATATTTGGACGATTTGTATAGCGCCGTTTTTGTGAAAAATCACCTCAAGGGCGCTTAACATTCAGTGGATTCAATGGGTAACCATGATCTTTCTTAGTGTGTAAGCAGATAATAATCCCAAATAGAAAATGCTAAGTAATAATTTTTTTAAATTGTGCATTTCATCTTGGAATTAATTCAGAACCCTTTGTTTTTTTTTAAGTTTACCTCGCAAATCTCTGTTTTCCTCACCCTTTGTTGACCTCACACATGACTTTGTTGTCCTCACCCTTTGTCGTCTCACTAGTCCCTTTGTTGTTCTCTAAAGTCTTTATATAATCCCTCTGTTGCCCTCACAAGTATCATTGTTGACCTCATCAATTCCTTCGTTGTCCTCACAAGTCTCTCCATTGGCCGCGTGAATCCCTTCGTTGACCACACTAATCACTTTGCCGTCCTCGCAAATATCTTTCTTTAACTCACAAAACCCTTTGTAGTGTCACACAAACCCCTTTATTGAGTCACACAAACCCATTTGTCGAGTCACACAAAACCATTTGTCGAGTCACACAAACCCATTTGTTGAGTCACAAAAACCTCTCTGTCGAGTCACAAGTCCCATTGTGGGCCTCACAGCACCGCTACGCATGGACATGGTGTGTTGTTGGTAGGTAGTTAGGATAGGTAAATAAAAAAATACAATTTCAAAAACAAAAATGATATTTCTGTATCTGTTACAAAGACAAGTGTATTCATAATATATATATACAAGAGTTATTAGTAAACAATTGCAAAACTATTACACAAGCGGCTGGAAGATGAACCATCTGTCAACGGAGGCCACCTCTGGGCCGGCTGGGGCCGGTGAACACCCCCGGCAGACCAAGTAATACAGGAGTGCGGGGATACGCTCTGAATGGATCTAACGGTGGAGAGGCTGGATAGTTAGCCCCGGTTACAACAAAAAATACTTGATCAGAATAAATTAGCTCCAAAGCACAACGGTTAACACTTCCCACTCCGACTATCGAAAAGTGAAATATTCTAAGCGCAACAACTTTACAGTAAAAAAAGACTTAACAAAATATTCTTCTAAAATTTCATATTTGCTCTTCTTTATACTGGGTTCACACGTAAAAATTATTATTGTTATTTGCAAAGTTAGTAAAATCACATACAATGTTAATTTATAATATAAATCGGCTTTACTCCTAGGCGAGTGATACTAAATCACATTTCACTGTTTTCTGACCCCTCGCTTTCTGCAGAGTATTAATACGCAGAGAACGGACAAGTTGTACCACTGAGACACTCGACAACCAACCAGGCGGGGCCAAGGGAGCAACCGAGCGGTACTTACTTCATTATATATTTAGATAGGCTTTAAATGTCTCGTGTAGTACAGGAGAATTAGTATAATTTCAGTGGTGGTTTTGAGAAACGCCTGCCGACCTACACGCCACTTTGTCAAAGAGTAATAACACATAAAATACTAATTAAATGATAGCTGCTTTCAGTTGTAAACTATAAAATGAATAATTTATTCAATGAACCAAACAAAACTTAAGCGAGTTTGTGATTATTTTATGAATGCCGGTGAAGCATTAAAAAATAGCTCAATATTAATTACTCTTTAACCCCTATATACAGAAAAGTTTAGTTTGTTGGTTTGCTTCATTGAAAATCACCCCGACAGCCCTGAAAACAAACTATCTTCAACAAATAAGAGCTCACAACGCTAAATGCCTTTAGACAATATGTTATATTTCCTTACATTATGCCATTATAAATACAATAATTTATGCATAAAGTGCACCAACAAGTAACCCGGTGAGATGCGACTTCACATTGCTCCTAATATTATATCCCAAGGTATTCCCTTTTCTAGTACAAAAGATGAAAATACTATTTCCAATTTAACGATTGTATCTTGTATTAGTTTACACTCGCCTTGTAAGCATTATCACTTTTATAATTGCTTTATTTCTTTATCGCTTTGCCTTTAAATTATAAACATTCAAATATAATATAGTGCAGAAGTCAATTTAACATTCCAACATAAATAAATATAAGGTTTTCATCCCACAGCATGAGCTTGAAATGTCCCAAATACCATGGACCGTTGACAGTTGACAGTTTCCTCGTCACAATGCCCAAAAGTTAGTTATTTTCAGGAAGGTCACCCGTGGGACAACAATGGTGTTGACATTGAAGTCACATAAGCGATTGATTTAACTTGATTTAAATTAATATTCCAGTAATGAGAACATACACCAGGCATAGAAAAATATACAAAACACCCTGCGCCCACTATTCAATGTCAATCATAATGGTGAAGTTTCTCAAGCGTCCTATCGTATTTACTAAAAATATTACACGGCAAGTAAGCAATGTACAAAAATCTGAATAATTTAGCAAAACTTATGCATTCATTCCATGAAAAATTAAATTAATATTTTTTTATTCATTGTGACTGTTTAATGTGTAGAAATCACCCGCTCTTTTATACTGCGTACAAAACGCTGATAGGCGACGACTGTCCCATTCAATACTACGTCTCCACTGAATATTATTTGATAATTGAATTATTCACCTGTGGCGTGTATAACCTATCGCGGGGAAAATAAAAACACTCGGGGGTGGAGATACCAAATCATATTAGGTAGCAAATAGACAGCTCGTTACAAAAGAGAAAAATAATTTAAATACATGCGTATAGCACATTAGCGAGAGAGAAAGAAAGTCAGGTGTTGACATTTGACCAGCAATCGACGACAGTCTCGGGCAAGCTGATGGTACTCAGCGAAGCGGCTAGTTGTAGATCTTGATGGCCTTCTCCAGGTAGTTGATGCGTGATCGCTTGGGCGTCTTGTTGATGTGCTCCAGGCCGATCCAGGGACGAGAGGCGGGATCTGTAACAAATACACGCACGCGCGGCGTTAGGGGGCATTTATAGCACTATAAGCCATCTCGAAAAATCTTTTCTTATTAATTAATCTTATCAAATCTTTACTACAAATAAGCATTTTTACTTAATTAAAAAAATGATAATGTCAATAATTGTGATCAAAATATAAAAATGAACCCTTTAGGAAACTAAATTTGTTTAAATTTTTTACATCGACTAACATGCTTTATCAAATGGACATGAGCTGGCGAGACTTGAGTAAAGAAAGAAAGTAAAAGATATTTCGCAGATGAACAAAAATACTAATAATTGGAGGAAATAAAATTATTAAAACAACAGTTTGAAAAGAATTGAAAATCAAACTCAACCAATAAATAGCAGCCTACAAATGCAATCAAACGACACAAAGAAAACATACAAAACAAGTTGGGGTGTTTCTTGGTCAGATCTTTAACACGGTTTACACAATTTTCCACGAGGTTTCTCCCATCTCTTATCCAAACCAAAGTCATATCCCTTCACTCCACATCATTGTGACAAACGTCCAGCATCATTGCCGCGGAGCATGCATTTGTCCGTATGGAGGTACTATTGATTCTGACTTCAGGAGTGGAGAAGAGGCAGTAGGATATACTGATGACTGACTGACTGGCTGTATGCATGTATTGTATAATATAATATGACCAGGAAGCAAGCAACATACTTGGATTACCATTTGTCTTAAGCTCGTCGAGGTTCATCACAAACTCCTCGTCTGTGATGTAGGTGAGCCTGCCATTGGCCACTATTGCGAATTTGAACTGCAAAATAAATCATATTCAATCGATTAAAAACAATTAGGTATTACTTTCACACTGCGGCAATTATTTTTATTTAACTTGGACTGGGGATGAAACGACTCAATCTTAAGCACTAAACCAACTGGAATTAAATTGATCCACAGCTTAAGATGATTGCAAACAATTGGCTAGTGTAAAAGTTAAAAAGAGAACAATGGAAGATTAAAACTTGTGTGAGGTAGTCGATAGTCAGACTGGTAACACTTTCGGCTAGCAGTCGGACGGATCAAGTACCATACTCACAACGGGTAACTGACTTACTCCCTTTTCAACGAGATTTAAACGAATGCTGTTATGTAAATCTTGAGGCTCACAACTGCTTTTTTTTTCAAATGGTATAATGCTGGGGGCATACCTTGTCCCATTCCTTCTCGGGGATGTCGAGTTTCTTCTGGAGTCGGTACTGCACGTTGACAAAGCGCTCGTGGTGCTTCACCTTGATGTAGAAAGGGATACCAAAGGTGGAGTACACTTGCTTGTAGAAGTGGGCGCAGGGGACCAGCATCTCATCCTCCTGAGAATACAACATAAAGAAGCATTATTACGCATTAGTATCACATTGCGGGTTTATTATAGTAGATGATGTTTGAGTTTAATAAGACAAATGCGATGACAGCCCTCTTCAATGGAATGATCAGAAGCAAGTTGAAGTACGCTAGTACCATCTGGGCTCCACATCAGACCAAATATATAAATATGTTGTATATTATGTAAACATATTCGGAAAAAAATTCTCATGTATGCGTACATGCGTTCGCACGGAACATACCCTATGTTCATGCATTACATGGAACTACTCGAGGAGACAAATTATCAGAGCTTAGAGACTAGGCGCAATGCTGGTCTCATGACAATAGGCTTTAAGATTATAAACCACTTGATCGACTGTCCATACCTCTTGGCATGCTACTGCTTATTCGTGAGAAATACTGCCCCAGCAGAAATCATGCCATGTTTAGCATACCCTATGGTCGGACAGATGTTTTGGCACAGCATAGCATGACAAGAGGTATAATTCTACTAAATAAATCATGTATTTATATATATATATATATATATATATATATATATATATATATATATATATATTTATATATATATATATTTATATATATATATTTATATATTTACCAAAAATTTACCTATGTTCAAAAAACTTTAAATGTTATAATTTTAAAATGTTTACTTGTAAAAAATCTTTTTTTGTTGTTTTCCATTGTACTGTAATTGGATTTGATATCTGTTGTACAATAATTTTAAAAAATGTCCCGTACATAAATCATAAAACATGATTTTTAAGCTGTTTAGATCCACAATGATCTCGGTAGCAAGATAAGAATTCAAAAATGCAGTGGCCAATACGCCCGGAGAAGCAATATGATTGGTGGTTTTAGACTCAATTCAATTGCAGTAAAATAATGAGATATTTCAAGCAAGTCGCAATTGAATGCCAGCCTTTTAAGGTGGGTCTGTGTTTTGATATTATGTATAAGTGTGGAGGACAAAATGGCAGTAAAAATATATAGACAGCTTGTATAGTTGTCGTTAACAATGACGGTGGGTACCTTGAGGTTGAGCTCGTCGGCGGGGATCTCCTCGATGCGGAAGTTCTTCGGCGTGGTGGAATTGAGCTGTTCGAGGGGCAGCTCCATGTCTGGGCCGGGCAGCAGCTTGTGACAGGCCACCTCCACGATGCGCAGCTTGTCGCTGCCCTCGGCGCCCCCGGCTAGCTCCACCACCTTGGCCGCCTCCTCCAGAATGTGTTCCACGCGCCCGCTCTTGTTGGGGTACAGGATCAGCTCCTTGTCTTCCTTGTAAGTGGGCCCCACCTGCATCCAACCGATCCGTTATTCAACTAGGAAACTGCGGATTCTACGTACCAGTCAAACACTTATTGAGGAAATTTAAGAGTGTAACTTTGTCAGGGCAGATATAAACAAGTTTATAAAGCCACGACTGATAGTGTTCCATCATTAAGTTATTACTTTCCAAAACCTTTTCAGCAGAAGGGCCAATTTACCAATTTTTAAACGTTTGCAGGTTACATACAGTAATAATAATAATACATGGCTAATTTATACAGCGCGATTTTTGTGAAATATTACCTCAAGGGCGCTTTACAAACTTAAAAACTATGGATAAATTTACCATAAAACTATTGAAATACCTAAAGCTATGGCTAAAATTAATTAATTAGTGCCTACAAGGGAATGCGCAAGGTACGCAATTCGAGGGGGAGAGTGACTAGTGAAATTAATAATTTTACAAATCTGGGTATTTTTTTCGTTGTCGGCGACATTTTTAATATTTTGATTACCTGGTTTCCAAATAATTACTTGAATTGTTTTTCAAAAACTCACTCGAACCAACTGATTTTTTGGTGAGAAATCTAAAAATATGCACTACTACTTGAGAAATCGACATAGAGGATTGGAAGGCAATTCAAGGGGGTTGGTCCCCCAACTGCGACAACGGAGAAGGCAAAAAAAATTGGTAAACATTTACTTCAAACGCTACACTTCAATTATTAAATGCGACAAGTATTACCATTGATGTGTAACATTTAATACTTACAAACAGATGATGACAAATCCAAAATATTCAATTTCATTTCAGATTAAAAACAATTTACCCCGTTTCAATTTTTTTTCAGTCATAGACAAAATACCGGATCTTTTATTTGAACAATACCACACTGAGTTGAGTAGGTACTACCCACACAAAAACAATTTGTTACAATTGTTACAATACTATAAAAATATAAAATACAGAAAGGTACTTACCCAAGTACATTTAAACTGCTTTTTGTTATCCAATTCGTTAACTTTGATGGTTAATAATTGATAAAATAGTTTTTTAGGGCACTTAGGTTTACAGTAAGTTAATAGTTCTTTAAGAATTCCTTCATAAGAATATTTTAAGGATTGCCCCGGAGTGTCTTTATAACTGAAAGAAAAATACAGATTATTAATTGTTAATGTCCATACAAAAAGCTAAATTTTGATCAACCTTACTGTAAAGATTATTGTTTTGTGAAATAACATATTGAAGTCATTGAGTGTAAAATGAAAGAATCATAGAATAACAGTAAATAAGATTGACAACTCACTTTTGACACCTAAAGAATTGAATTAAATAAGGATCTACATTCAGTCTCTGTCCAACGGCCCGCGCCATCTGGTCGTAGCTCATCTGCGTGGATAGTTCTTGTGTGAATCTGCAATCAAACAAACACCCACACATAAGTACAGCGTGCACACAGTGTTACACCCTTGAAGTAACGATATAAGAGGAGTTATAGCTAAATATTTTCACCCAACCTATACAAACTTGCGACAAATCACTTTCTCGGGGTTTTTACGCCGTTTACTATGAGAGAGAAAGAGACAAGAAAAGTCGTCCCATAATATTGCAACACTTCTAAGTGTGTACGAATGTTCTCCGTCCGCGCTAACTTCACATCATCGAGTTGCATAACTTACATCAACGGATTTTGAAATTATTTCCTATATTTGTGTTGATTAAAAAACTTGCAGTGGTTATACAAGTAAATCAAACATGATGGTGATACATGTGCTG
Source organism: Drusus annulatus (assembly GCA_022651775.1). Classification (NCBI taxonomy): domain Eukaryota; kingdom Metazoa; phylum Arthropoda; class Insecta; order Trichoptera; family Limnephilidae; genus Drusus; species Drusus annulatus. The sequence goes on from JAGWCC010000167.1 coordinate 67,068, forward strand.
TGTGTGAATGTTTAAAATCAACAAAAAAACTTCCATCATTATTTAGGCAAACCTTCTTTTATTAGTGTTTGTGTGATATTTTAACTTTATAAATCATTTTAACGGTATATTGATATATTTTTTTAATGTGTTCAAATATGTTTATTAAAAATGTCAGAATTCGGTGTGGGCGGTAACTAATAGGCTATCCAACTTCCTTTAACATATCTTTGTCTCTTTCTATCAGAGTCAATATAAAGTCAACAATACTGACTACAGTGTTTTGCAAAGCTACCTCTCCATATATATTCTTACTCCAAGATTACACCCAATGCACAGGTGCTATGAGTTAGCAGTCAGGAAACACTCGTGCAAGATTGACATTTGCTGTAAGATGAGAATGGCTTTGAAATAAATGTCAGTTTTTGTGTTTTCTTCCTCCCAAATTTTTTTTCATGTTTTTAGTGAATGTTACACAAGAGTCCCAACTGCTCCCAACCCTCTGGAGCCAGTGAGGCTACGGCATCCCCAATTGGGACATGTTGTGAGGCTGGAGGTAGTGGGGAGGGGAAGGAGATGGCGAAGAGGAAGGTCGGGAAGATCCTGGCTATTCAGATCTGGTCACCAAACACGGTCAAAGCCATTTCAAGCAACTTTTCGATTCTGAATGTTAGTATTACACCAAGACGATACTTAGAGTATCTACCACTCTGGAACGTGCGGAAAATATACTACACATATATTATTTTATATTATTTAAATGTAAAATAACACACGCCGGGATAAAAAACAGGTTTCCCAAAAACTATCAGCTTAGTTCCTTCTTGCAGCGACTTAGAAAACAGAAATGTTACTTCTGCCTGTTTTGCACATAGAGCTCCAACCCTTACTCGGGTATTGAGCGCCATGGGATGCAGAGGGAGGACAAAGCAGACACACCGACAGCCAACGGTGGTTGACTAATGCAGCCGGTCGAGCATTGGAGATTATGAACTCCATAAGAAGCCATCGGCGAGCTTCAGTTGGACAGTTAGACAGTGGTGGTGGTACTCACCCGGGATCGTTGGGGATGGTCTTATCCACGAAGTGCACCTCCACCTTGAAGTAAATGTACTTGAAGTAGTCCAGGCACGTGGGCAGCTCCAGATCATCTTCCTTCTCCTCCTTCTCAAACACAATGATGTCTCCGTCCATCAACTCATCCAGAACCTGGCAAGTCAATTCTATGTATTCTATTTTGAAGATTTAATGTACTACACCCTCTGTGAGGAGGCTTGTATCAATCGTATCACCATCACCATAATACATACATATTCATTAATAAGACTTGGAAAATGGACACCACATTTTAGGCATAAAAAAATGTAATTAATAAAATAATATCTACAAATTCAAAAGTGTTTGATTTTAAAGTATGCACGTGTTCATTGAAAAATATATTCACTTTTGATGTTGGTATTTAACTCATTTAATTTATGCTACAATTTTATTACGTTTCTATAAATTTTATTATGTACCAGGGGTGTTAGTTGAAGTTTGCCGGTTTTTTCAATAAAGAAAACGCTTAATTCTCAAGGGAATCTCAAAAACTTTTTATTCAAAGTATTGACCATCGGATTCTATACATTTTACCCATCTTTGAGGCAAATCATGGATACCATTCCAAAAAAAAATTTCTCTTTCGAGGCAAACCATTCGACGAGCCATTTTTTTACTTTTTCAAATTTGGCGAAGCGCTGCTCTGTGAGTGAGTGTCCCATCGATGCGAAAAGGTGGTAGTCGGACGGGGCAAGGTCTGGAGAGTACGGCGGGTGCGATAATATAATAATAGTTCGATGCAGAAAAGATTTCCTTTCGAACCTTTGAAGCGGCATTTCACAAATGGTTTTTCGATTTTCGATTTGTCTCTCGTTCATTTGGTATGGTACCCATTTTCCATACTTTTGGATCTTTCCCATGGCTTTTAAACGTTGGAAAATTGCTCCTCGGGTCACATTAAGTGTTTGGGCCAATTGTTGTTGCGATTGGGTTGGGTCTTCATCCAATAACGCCTGCAATTCCTCGTCCTCGAACTTTTTCATTGCACCAGGATGTTCATTGTCTGTTGAATCGAAATCTCCACTTTTAAATTGACGAAACCATGTCTCACATGTTCTAATCACTGGAGCATGTTCACCATAAGTTTCTACCAGCAACCGATGAGCTTCAACTGCTTTTTTCTTTTGATGAAATAAGAAAAGCAACGAATGTCGCAAATGCGATTTACTTGGAACGAAACTCGACATATTCACTGAGGTAAACAACTATGACACTATTATTTTGGCAGAATGTAACTTGTGTATTTTTGAAGGTTAACAATGTCCATAGAAAAATATGACAGATGCCAAACCATAGAAATGTATACATATCTCTAGCGACATCTATGAGTAAAACCGGCAAACTTCAACTAACACCTCTAGTATCTATAAAATTGCCCACTCGTTATGAACACAATGTTTTATAATATTGACTATTCCGAATTAAACTTTTCTTACTCACTACAGTGAAACCCACTTGTAAAGTTCCCACATAAAGATGTTTGCAGATCATCTAATTTCATCCGTAAGAGATTCACGGTATTTGGCTAAAATTAATCACTGCGTCAAAATCTCTAGCTTTTTGTCATTTCACTTAGTTATACATGCTACACAATAAAAAAACTACTGGATAGTTAAAAAATATTTGTATATTTTTTAATTATCCAGTAGTTTTTTTTTTTGTATTATTATGTTAATCGTGTTAGACAGATAAATCGAATTAAATTAATTGTTAGTTATTTTATAATGCTACGGTAGCATTAACGATGTAAATAATTATTAAATTTGGCAAATCAAAAAAAAACACATGGACAAATCAAAGGGGTCAAATAATGTTTTTTCTAGCATTAAAATTTAGTAGATAATAAATACATGGTAGATAATAAATACATAGTATAAATAAAAGTAAAATAGTTAAATAAGGAAAACATACAAAGGAATCAGGGTTTTGGGTAGAGAGTATACATCATAATAAAATCCTTACCTTTCAATCAATATCTGAGAGTTGCTAATGTGTTAGTAGACTACAATACATAAGAATACATAATACATAGACTGGTTATTAGAGGTTGGTTTACACTGTAAAAATATATAAAATCATCTATATCAGTACCTTTTCTAGCGGCTCGTTGTAGTTGCTAATCTTTTCAACAAAGTCCGGTTTGATTTCTTCGTAAAGTGTGAGCGCAGTGTCGGGAGGGAAGCCTATAACAGATTTGTCAGTCAAATAATTGCAAGATTATAATTAGTGTTCACGGCTCTAAAGTTTAATGATGATCTTAAAACCTCAGGATGAAAGCCAAAGTATTTTGATGGATTTAATGTTTCGTAATGAATATAATGTTAGAATTTGGATTTAAAGTTTCATGATGGAACCTTATGTTTTACAATGGATCTGAAATTTCTTAAAAAATCCAAAATGATTGTCATGATGATGAATCTAAAGTAACATAGTGGATCTAAAGTTTTATGATCATGTTGGTACTGAAAGCAGTTAAACAATTGAATAGCAAGATACATCGTTACTTGATTTTTTTTATAAAAATGTATTGAATAAATAAGTGTTGAAATATTGAATGATCGAGGGGCCTCCGTCTTTCTGCTGTCTGGCCTGCAGCAGCCTTAAAGAAATTTTAAGGAACTGCAGAGGAAATTGCGAGGATATAGCCGCGTTGTAGTAATTTGAGACAGACATACCAGCCCTCTTGTTCAGTATGGGTATCAGGTCCGTCAGCTTGTTGGAGATGGGCAGGTAGTGGTGGCCGCAGTAGTGGATCTTCTTGTTGCGCGGGTTGTACATCTTGAAGAACAGCACCACGTCGTTGTCCTTGTCGAAAGGCGGCAGCGAGGTGAGGCCCAGGTCGGGCGGCAGCAGCTCCAGCAGGATGCACCACGTCGGGGTGTTCTCCGTCACGTCCAGGATGGCCTTGTGCAGGTCGTTGACGATGTCCAGGCAGGTCGGCCGGCAGGTCTACAAACAAACAATGGATGTTTGAATTACAATCCTTTTCAAAAGATCTACCAAATTAGAATGTTGAACCATGTTAGGCATTTTAATAATCAAATCTTTTTCGAGAGCCTACATGGTCGAGTGGTAACACACTCGACTACGAGTCCGTAGGTCGCGCGTTCATCGCCCTGGTGAAAGACCACCATTCAAAATCTAAACATTGCTTGAAATGGCTTTCACCGTGTTTGGTGACCAAATCTGAATAGCCAGGTAATTTTCAATCTTCCTCTTCCCCATCTCCTTCCCCTCCCCACTACCTTCAGCCTCATAGCATACCCAATTGGAGATGCCATAGCTTCACTGGTTCTAGACAGTTGGGAGCAGTTGGGTCCCACTGATGTGGGTACAGGAGGTGTACTACTTACATGATTGGAACGCGCGCTAAATGGCCAAGGTCTGATCTGTTTGATGGGGTACTTGAAGTTCTCAGCCAGCATGTCCAGGAACTCGGCCACGGTGGCCTGCTTCTGCACGCGGAACACCTTGTAGTTGGCCTTGTCGGGGTCGTACAGATCGTTGCCCTGGTGGCCGATGAAAGCGTCTTCCAGAAGCACGTTGACCGTCGTGTACAGATGCGCCTCGGTGCGCTCTTTTCTCCTTATCTGCAACGCAATACATTTTATTGAATGCTCTTACTAGCTACACATGGGTATTATAATAAACTTTCTCTTGTTCTTTTCACAATAACTTAACATTTTGTTTTTTTATTTATTTTCATGCTTTTATAATATTGTCGGTCGACGGGAAAAACTGCCAATCAACAAAATTGTGAAATTCTCAGCAGGCAGATCAGTGGTTACACTGATCCTTAAAGACACACTTTCTATTGACTAAATGTAGGTAGAATCTCTAAGGCCAGGCGCGCACGGGTTACTTTTGTCACAGCAACAGTTTCGTCACTGTCTTCCAATTGAGCATGCACACGGTCAGTGGCTGTCACCTGTCACCCTTTCATTCCGGCAATGGATTTTGAACAGGCAGATGAGTCACCGAATGACATTTTGTCACCTGTGCGCAAGTGTCCATACAAAAGTACTCTCTGCAGACACGGTGACAGTTTCGTCACTCAAAAGTCACCGGCCAGTGGAACTAAAAAGTCTGCCTTATGTCACATCGCTGCGTGCGCGGACCTCCATTCACTCCGATAGATTTAGAGATGGTGACGAAACTGTTGCCGTCACAAAAGTCACCCGTCAAAAGTCACACCTGGCCTAAGAGTCATTCATTCAAAAAAAGGAACATTTTTTCAACCAAAATCTCATTTTACCAAAAAATGTGGATTGGCAGTTTTCCACGCCAACCGACTATATGAAACACAGAAAAAATAAAAAAATTAAATTACCTGCCAAATAAATCCATTTGTCATTCAAATAAATGCATTCAGTACACATAATAGGGTTTTTTTTACTGAAAAATGCCTGGGGTCAAAATTTCAAATATGTAACCACCAAAGAGATAAACCCATAGAAGTGTATTGTGGACGTGTCTGTGTGCCAGAAGTAAGGACAATTTTGTCTTACTTCAGGTGAACTTGATCAAACCTTTTTACATATTTCTTGAACAGATTATCAATTTCACTGGTCTGTCTAGGGCCTAGGAGTAGAAGAGTCCTATGTAGACTGGTGACATCAGTTTTCTTTCAAATCAGTATAGATAACACTTCTTGGGATTATCAGTTCAGTGTATGCGACTAATTAACCATGACACCATTTTTTTCAGCAGGGGTAGGTAAAGGATGAACACCACACAGTTCTGTCTCACTCCTCGCTTGATCCGCATTCACACATTGTCTCAAACATACTCTTCTGCCAGCTCTTTAGTTTGCTCCGTGTTTACTAATTTCTTGCCTTTGTACTTCAAAGATAACGACAGCACGACGAGGTAATCTAAAAGAAGACTCATCACAAAAATGGACATATGTATTTCCTTGCCTCTGTTGCTTTGAGCAAGGTTAAGCAAGATGGCAAATACAGTGAAACCCTGTTATAAGGTTTTCCGTGTGGAAACCTTACAAGAGGGGTTGCACTGTACTTAAGTGTACTCAGTACAAAAAAGGTATTCCATTATGAGTCGGCAATAGTCTGGTTTAATTTTATAAGCAATAATGTATTCATTATGTTTTATCAAAACATTTTCCCATGCACTCACCATTTCAATACGTTTTTCTTCATTTAGCCTATCAGCCAGTTCGCTGGGAATATCTGCGTGGGTGCATTCTTGTAAAACGTGTTGTAATTGCGAATCCCTGGGAAAAAAAACCATTAAAAATTTAACAAATTACTTTTTTTTCTCAAATTCTCTCAAAGATAAGGCAACTCACGTAAAACAGGCAACATATACATATATAAAACAGGGGACATTATTGAGGAGGCATAATATTATTTTACCAGTACATTGTAAGCAATGGCAATAAAACCTGATCTTTTACTAAACTGACTACCAATTATAATCTTTTGTAAATCGCTCAACATGCCATGGAGAAAAGAGTTTTGACTGTAGGAACTCTACTGAGCATAAGTTAAAAGAATGACACAAATTAACGAGGCAAGGCACGTAACTAAGAAAAAAATTGATAGTGCAAAGTCCTATTTTGAACTTGATACTAGAAGAATAAAGGTAACCGGGAGGGATCACAGCAGAAATGAAGCAGATGGCACAAAACAGAATATACTGGAAAGACAGGACGGAGAATAATTTGTAAAAAGAATAAGTATAAAGAAAATTATATAAGTGAAAATGGTGAACAACGAAGGGCCACGGTCAACCTGTCAGATCTAGATTTAAGCTTTTGCGATTTTTTTCAAATTTCATGGACAAATTTTCGTACGCTGACATTTTTTCGGCAAAAACTTTTAATTCCAAGTTTTTTCAAATTATCGGGGTTCACATTAACAAGGCTCTACTGTACTGTTGATAGTAAGGGAAGAAGCGAGAATTGATGGGTAAATTCACTTAACAACACACTAATATTAAAGTAATCAGCGCACAAAGAGCACAGCATAGAAGATATACAGACCTAATGTAGACCAACATGTAGGCGTTGGTGCAGTGGCGCACGGTGAGTGCCATGTCCTCGTCGTGGCCGCCGTAGTTATGGTCCACCGCCTCCTGCTTGGAGCAGCGTGATACCACGTCATCGTCAAACTTGCACCACTGAAAAATCCAAATAGAAACATTGATATTAATAAACTAAATTTATCTAAAGAAATAGGAGCAAAATAAAAACCTTAGATAAATAAATCAAAAGATTTTAAAAGTTAAATTTTACCAATGTTCATAAATCGATAAACCCCTAGAGGCTGGCTGTAAAGCTGGGCATGCCAAACAAACACGAAAAATTATTTTATTTTCATTCAAGGGGAATGCAGTTATACAGCCTATATAAACTGCACGCCCTCAGTTCACGTGGTAAAGGAAACAATTCCGACAAAATGAAAACTGCCAGTGTGTAAGTAGTGTAAAATGACTATGTACGCGTCTAACCTTGCCGTCTCCCTTGGGGTTGATGAAGACCACATAGTGCCCCCCGTGGTTGTCTCCCGAGTGCACCAGGACTGCGTGCAGCGTATAGTCGGCCGGGGTGGGTGGCTTCTCTTGCAAGTAGGCATCCAGATTTATGTGCTCGTAGAATTCAAACCTAAACAAAACAGATATTTGTTATGATTAGATTAGTGGAATTACATGAATGTGAATGCATTTTAAGCACCTCAGTTGTTAGGGTTCATGTGAGATCACAACTACACTTAGGAAAAATTGATTACAATAATGTTTTTTACCTTATAACCTTTTTAACTCCCTAATGTTTTTAACCTTCCCGTATTCATGATATAACAATTGTCTACCGTGCTTTTTTAAATCTTCCATATCTTTAAATACATATAATGTCCAAATAATATTTTACGTATTCTTAAAACACATATTTTGTTAATCCAAAAAGTATTTTGTTTAATTGTGACGATTCTGCATAAAATAAAATGTATGTTGTTTTTAAGTTTAGTAGGGAAGAAGGGACAAGTAGAGAGTAGTAGGAAGTTCATACCGAGCCGGCTGCGCAGAATATTTTATTCTCCGATAAATGATTTTTTTTAATAAATCTTTTATGTTTTATGTACAAAATCAATATTTCGGTTATTCTATAAATGCATGTAAGCATATTTAACATATAGTTTTGGATGTTTAGTAGCTCAAGAAGGAAGAAAACGGCAAGATTGTGTTAGGTTGGGTTGTGCTCACCTATCGTTAAACTTGACGGAGCAATCCGTGAGGGGGTCGTACTGGAACCTCATGAGATGCAGGTGCAGCACCGGGGGGAAGGAGGCGAATATGACCCCCTTCTCCGCCTCCTGCAGCCCGTGCTCGCCCGCATCGTATTTGTTCTCCCCCTCCAGGTTTTCCGTGCATACGTAGTCCTTGAATGATTCATCAACTGCAAATAAACAACAAAAACGCACACAAATGTTATTTCAATTATTAAGGATATAAATGTTATTTTATGACAATATGTTAATGTGCTTGGATGCCTTTGACCAGCTTTATAATGAGAATCATTTTGCACAAATAAGTCATACTGACACCAGGGCCAAATAATTACAAAGTCAACACATCCCATTCAGTTTTACCTTAGCCCTTCAATGTCAAAGTAAAACAGGACAGTACATGTTAATTATTAACGCAACGAAGAAAAAAGTTATGCAAATCTCCACTGTAAAAATCATTTGTATACGGGATATTTTTTTACTATAATCACTGTTATTATACAATATCAGAATGATTCACACTTTTGATGGTGATAATTGAAAAATTTCAAATTTAATCACTTGACAAAATATTGTCTCCTGTTGTAGTAGCTGTATGTAGTCTCTTCCCCGGAGATGCCCACAAATAAACTGTTTATCAATTCTCACCAACGGTGAGCTCTAGCATTGTCAAAATTGCTGATTTTTTTGGTCTGGCATTTCAAGTAAACACAAGTATTATGAACTCACATGTGGCAAGTTTTTTTCCACCATGAGCTATTTATTAGCTTTGTATTATAACATTATTATGTCAAAAATAAAACAAGACTCCATATCGTTGTATGTATTTGTCAATTTCTCAATAAGAGAAATGTAACTCAGACAATGATGAAATGTATTGAAACTCAGACAATGCTGAATATTAGCGACTAGTAAATAAATTCAAAAATGGATATCTCGATTATGCCCATCGCTAGTTACACAAAATATTCACAAGACAATAGGAGGAAATGGGATTATTTCCGAGTTGTCGGTAAAAGGCGGCAACTATGTAAGAAAGGGTGCTTACTATTTTTCTTTCCCTTGATATTAAGTTGGATGTCATAAAAGGTCTCCAGCCTGGTACTAGCGCAGTTGACATTTTTACACTTGATGTAGGACGTCATCTTGCCCTCAAATAGCTTAGGGACAGTGCCCTCCACACAGGTGCCCTTCATTTTGCTTTCTAATTTATCCAATAATACCTGGAAACAGACAACCATAAACATATTCATAAATAAACCAAACAAACTTCATTGACCTTGAAAAACACTTTATCATAAAATTGAAATTACTTAGAAATGGACATAAAATCGAAAAAAAAAAAAAGATTGTAGAAGATTAAAATGACATGATTTGAAGTTATTGTAAATTTTTTAAGACTGGTTGGTAGCCGAGTGGATAAACGCGTCAGATTCCCACCCGGGCACTGTGGGTTCAATTCCTCTGCTAGCTAATACACCATCATTGAACAAGCAACATTTTGCGCTTATTATGATGGCAGTAAGAGTTTTTCAAATATTGTCAGGTTATTCGTAACCCGAGAAGGATTGTCTTTCTACAAAAATAAAATCCATAATTAGGCATTAATAAGTAAATTAAAATATTGATCAGAAATAGTTTTAACATTTTCCAGATTACACTTCTGCTTATCTGAAGCTCTGCCGACTCAAAAATGAAATTTTACTATTCTAAAGACTTCCGATGGCAAAAAATTGCACTTCTGTTGCTCTGAAGTCGTCTGCTGGCCCGAAATTGCGATTTTACTACTCCGCAAGCATCTGCTAGCCCAACATTGCAATTTTGATATGAAAAATCTTCTGAAAACACCTGTGAGCCTAGCAATCACTAAGGAAGTTAGAAGTGGAAGTTAGAATGCAGCCAAAATTACGTCACTGGGCGGGAATCAACTTTTATATGAACCAACTAAATAGGTTTGAATAAATGAATATTTCCCCATACCCTGAGGAACTCCTGCACGTCGTGCTGCATAAAGGAGTCCACCGTATCCCAACCGAAACTCTTGGTAAGTTTCTTGGTGCCGACGGGCTTGTCGGAGAACTGCAGCTCGTGGAAGACGCGCTGGAGGGCGAGCGCCACCGACCTCGTGCTGTCGTCCGACTCCGTGGGCATCTTGTACACAGCCTTGCGCAGCTGGTTGGTGAAGTACAGTGTCTGCAGAAGCGAGTTCATGTAGCAAGTCGCTCCTTGGTTCTTCAGACCTGTAGAGGAATTTCATTTCGAGTCGTGAATTTACATCACTAATTTTAATGATACAGATTTACCCGCTCAACTTTGCAATCCGTGACGTCGCCAAGAATATAATAATATGAAAGTTCATTAAAAGACGGTAACCAATCTTATGAGTTAATAAAAAATAATTTTATTTTCGCTAGTAATTATCTACCGGGAAGCTGACAACTGGAACTGGCGGCAATTCATACTAATACTGGAATCATCGGTGCTTTTTAATCTTAATTAATCTTGGCAGTGTAACTTATATGTTACACCAACTTTGCTATTTTTTTTTTAATGACAACTCTTTAAGATTTCTCTTCTTTATCATCTTGTCGATTGTTGATACCTATGGTCAGTTTAAAAAAATATTATAGCTTATTATCTTATCTTTATCCTTATATTATATCTTTATCCTTATATTATATCTTTTACCTTGCCATGATAAGAGTTTAAGTCCACGAATGCCAAAACATTCAGTATAATGCCTATAGGTTATATCGCTCCCACTTATATCGTTTTATATCATAAAAAGAAGAATACTGAAGGAACCCAATTGAAAATCCAGCCGAATATCAAAAATCATAGTTTCTTTAGTTTCTCATTTGGCCACCTGCCGTTTACAATATCGAGCTGTAGCGAGAGTTGGACATACCGGCGTATCCCGTGTGTTTCTTGGAGTCCCAGGAGACGCCTTGGGGGGCCTCAGCGGTGACATGCACCTCCAGCGTGATGGTGTCATCCTTCACGTAGCCCTTCTCAGGGTCCAGCACGTCACTCCAGCCCATAAAGTGGGAGAAGCCCCAGTCATTCTCTTTGCTGGGGAAAAGAAAAAAACACCAGTTCAATAAACAGTTCATTTATCAATGACTCTGCACCTGTTAAACGTAGGAATTCATCGATTTAAATCACTTATCATTAAAAGATACTGAGATACCAAGTCCAAAAAATTTCATTTACGGAATATCTTTTTTACATTTCTTTAAACCAAGATCTAACATTTAACATTAAAATACTTGTAAAATACATGTTTAAGTATTTTTTTATTTGAAAGTTTGTTAAAATATATAGATCCACTGGCACTTAATTTTTACAATGATATAATTAACTCGGAATTAGCAGAAAGTAGAGAAAAACACGAATTTGATGCTTTAGATCAGTGATTCCCAAAGTGGTCTATATCGACCCCCTGGGGTCGATTCCGACCTGCGAGGGGTCCACGTCAATGAAAAAAAAATTGGGGGTGCATGAGACGCAAATGGGGGTCCACGAGATTTTTTGTCGATTTGCTAGTACTTTTCGATTTCAAATCTCTACCGACTAGTGCTTTTTTACGGAGTGTAAATTTTGTTGATTTGCTAGCACTTTTTTGGGGGGGATATTTTGTCGATTTGCTAATACTTTTCGATTTCAAATCTCTACCGACTAGTGCTTTTTTTTCGGAGAGGAATTTTTGTTGATTTGCTAGCACTTTTCAATTTGAGATCTCTACCAACTAGTACTATTTTTTGGCGAGTTTAACTTCAATTGAAGTGTTCATCGCGAAGGGTTTATTTCAAACAACTAGCAGTTCCTGAAGCGTTCACAAAACTTTGAAGTTTTTCCCAACGCTAAAAAAAAAACAATATTAGGAAACCAGGGGGTCTACACAAAACAGAAAAAATCGGCAAGTGGTCTACGGGACAAAAAAGTTTGGGAACCTCTGCTTTAGATTAAAGATAGGTGGTTTTTATCTACAAAAAAAAATCATTGATATTGTTTTTAAAAATATAATTTTATATCAATAATCTAAAACATCAACTTTTTCTTTTGTACTAAAACCTCGGATTGCGAATAACTTGGTTTGCAAGTGTTTTGTGAGACAAGCAAATAAAATATCTTGATAAACGAGCGATATCTTGCTATACTAGGAATTTATGTGTAAAATATGGGAAACGGTAAGAATTTTGTAGACAAGCACCACCAGAGTAAGGACGTAGCAGTGCGAGCGATGAATTTATTCAACGAAAATGTAATGTCACATTTCAAAAAGGAGGAAAAAGTGATTCCGCTAGTGAATATTGAATTGAAAAATTCAATTACAGGTATTTACTGAACAACAAATTTAAATAATAAAAAAAATTTAAAAGTGCATTATAAATTGTATATTATTTACATTTTCTAATGAATATTTAAGTTTTGGGATGAATCATCCTAATTTCCATTATTTCTTACGAGGAAATATGCTTTTATTTTAGATTAAAACACATTTCCAAAATGAATCTGCGCAACGTGTACGAGATTTGGCAAGACTGCGGACCACCCGACTGGAGACCAGAGCTGCCCTGCGTATCAAGCATCACTTTCCAGGGACTTAGCAACTATAGACTATGGCTCTTAGTCATTATTTTGAAGATGACTGTGAAGTAGACTTTGTACGAACAAATGATCTGCAGCAATGGCTTAAAATCAAACGTATAAGTGAAATAAGAGATTTAATATGTATTCAAGTCAATATTAGATCTATAAGCAAATATTGGGATATGTTACATGTATATTCAAATACTTGCTGGGAGTATGTAGACGTATTAATGTTTTGTGAAACGTTTATACAAACTGAACTTATTAATATGTACGGTATACCTGGTTACGCATGTTATAATTATTGTCGTGGTGTGTGGATATGAGAGTCTGAAAAGGTAAGTTTTCAGTTTGGACCGAAATTCGAATTTGATTGAATTATGATCAGGTGTCAAGCATAACAGCATGACCGTTACTAAGGCCTAAATTTCCTTGCAAAAAAATGTGGTATAACGCCTTTCACCTCAGCACAGTCAATATTATCTAATGCACTTCATTTATTAATGATAGTTCACAAGTTTAAAAAATATTTTTAATCAATTTCTGAAAGGATTTTTTTTCATTGATTACCTCATAATATGCTTTTAGTGACTTGAGTATATGTATTTTAATAATTAGTGATTCAACTATAAAATAGAAATAACTACAGAGTTTATAAATTAGTAATCAAAGTTCTCTACCATTAATAGACTCCTGGTCTGTGGCAATGAGTACTTTGAAGTAGCTGACTACAATACGTATTTGAATCAAATAAAAAACAATATATTGAAGCAAGTCTAAAATAAGGGAAAAACTTGAATGTTTGGCATTACACTTCTTATTGTTATTGTCTGTGCTATATTTTTAAATTGATTTTATCTTACAAGCATCTACATCAACATGCACTTCTCTTTATCTTTACTGGATTAAAACTATATTTTAGGCATATATTTATCTTTAAATTATATTACTTAAATTTTATTTTATACGTACCTAATTGCTTTCTCTTATCTTTACTAGGTATTCACTTTATTTCTTGAGTTTATCTTTAAATTTACATCACCTTTACATTCTTCTAATTTGTCACTAATGGATTTGTATGGGTACTGATGATTTTTAAATGTGTAATGTAAATATATAGGTTATTTGACCGTCAATAAATAACTTGCCATCAATACTGCTGTAAATAATAAATCCTAATAATCTAATCTCAACTAATCTAAGTTGACTCTCTTTTCCTGTCTATTTTTCCATGAGGATAATTTTACTATTTTCATCGCTCTCGATAGGTCAATTTTGAAGCAAGATCACAACTTTTGTTATGTATTCTATTACCGTAGTACAAAGTTGGGTTATTTCAATCTCATTCATAACTCTCCGGGGAGGTCAGACAAATTTTCAATAAACGCTGGAGTGTTTGAACGGTCTACATAGTCAATCCACCCCAATATTAACTAGAATTTCTAGAAACCTGTCTACCGCAAATGGCTGTCAGATTGGCGCTTGCGACGCGTAGTTGTGTCAGGAAAAGCTGTTGAAGTTCACGGTCTACCCACGTAATCCGCGCGACTTATTGCGTAAGTATGTTTTCAATAATGTATTGGGTGTACATTTTTGCTTCTGCCGTTTTCAAAGATGCAGAATTGGAGGCATTACTTGATCACGACTCGTGTCAAGTCAAGAAGAATTAGCACAATCATTGTTAATGACTCAACAAGCAATTTCAAAACGCCTCAAAGCCATGGGGATGATTCAGAAGCAAGGAAATCGGGTGTCGTACGAGTTGAAACCAAGAGATGTAGAACGGCATTTGTTTGCTGGTGAACAGTTGATGAAGGGCAAAGATGGAAAGGATTTCGGCATCGCATTGTGACTGGAGTCGAAAAATGGGTTCATTACAATAACCCCAAGCGCAGAAAATCATGGGGATTTTCCGGAAATGCTTCCACGTCGACCTGGCTGACCAACACTTCTGGTCTTAAGAAGTAAAAAATTAGATCTATAGGTGGATCGCTTCAAAAGATGACCAGTATCTTCAATGCGGGATTCGTACGCTGCCCGAAAGATGGGAGAAAGTAGTGACCAGCGATGGACAATACTTTGAATCATAAATGTATAGCCAGTTTTTTACAGTAAAGTCTCGAATTTCGGAAAATAAACGGCAGAATCAAAGTTGTACACCTAATATTTTTTAATTTCCGCTATTTATTTGAGTCAAGCTATGCGGTTAATTGTTTTACCACTTGCATTACACATTTGAGGCGCAACCTGTGTAGGATTAAATCAATACTACTCATTACACAACTCACCTTACTTGAATGTGTACTGCTCTTATTTTCACATCACAAAACTATATCACTGTATTACTAAACTGTATTATTGAACTGTATTCTCAACTGTATTTCTGCATGGTATTTCTGAACTATATCAAACCCGCCTCAAAACAAACTTGTTTAATGCATTACTGTATTACTAAATTATATTCCTATTATTATATTAATAATACTCACAAGTAAAAGAGGTGCTGAATCTTCCTGAAGAAGGGCTCCGTCTCAGGCTTGTGGCTGAGGAGCTTGAGCTCGGCGATAGCGTAGCACGACCAGCTGTTGGACTCGCTCTCGCCGTTGCACTGCAGGAAGAAGCCCAGCGACTTCTGGTGGCGGTTGTCGGGCATCGACTGGCGCGGCATGACCATGATCTTCCAGGGCAGGTTGCGCACGTAGCACGGGGGCGACAACACCGACTCCTTGATCTGGCTGAAGTTGGGCACCGTGAAGCGGAACGTGGCCTCGGCACGCGCCTCATCGTCCACCATCTCCGCATCCTGAATCATAAGATGCAACAAACACGTTAGCCAAAAACAAGCAGCATTATGGATATATTATCAGCAGCTGGTTCTAATGCAGTAACAGATAACAGCTCAGAACCAGTAGGGCTTTGTGCTGCACTCCCAACTGGGGAATGTTGTGAGGCGAAATGGAAAGGAAAAAAAAAGGGAGAAGTTAAAAAGAATAGGCAAGAGAAATACTGGGAACTAAATTCTACGTATTGCCGGTTCCATTACAGATAATACTGTGACTTAATCCACTTTTGGTCTAAATTTGAAAACATTATTTTAGTGCAAGAAATTACAAGTAATTTAAACATTACAAAAATTTGTTAACCACTTCATGCTTTTGAACGAGCAGTGTTTGTGGGCGGCGCATGTGTCGTTTCGCCCCAACCCGAGCACTACTCGCGTATTTCGACTTGTTTGCGTTACATAAGACAAACAAACAAACTGAGCTCGCCAGTTGCCACTTGACGCTTGTAGAAGAAACGCTTCAGTTTTAACTTATTGAAAAACATTAAAAAAATATTCTGTAAGTATTATATTTCAAAAATTGGTGATAAATTACAATTCTCATCTTTGAATAAAAAATAAAGTAATCTGATGTTTTTAGTTCTACTTTTGTGAAAAAAAACCTGAGCATGAAATGGTTAGTTGGAAATTTAACAAAAATATCTTAAAATAAAAAATTTTAAAGTGAAAAAATGGTATTCCACTAGTCTTAAAAAAATTGCAGATATCATAAAAATATTCTTTCTTGGTAACTTGTTACAGAGTCAACGACATATTAAAAATTACTTTGATGTATTACATATATGGGTATATCCACTCTGGGGTCAAATGTTAACTTTAAAAAACCTTTTTAAAAAAGTAGGATAGTCAAATGAAAAAATTATGTGAGATATTGTATCTATAGCCGACTCAGAGCCATTCCAATTCTGGTTAATGTTTAATTGTTTAATTAAGTTAAAACAAACCTGAATGGCGGCTCCAGCGACATCTTGATTCTGTGGGCCCATCATCACCTCTCCGTTGGGGCCGCGGTCGGTTATGTCCCCGCCTCCCGTGTCAGTCAGCGTCTCTATTGTATCCGCTTAAATAACAAACAATCATTTAACCTCAAATCCCAAAATAAACACATTAATACTAGCACAAAAAAAAAATATTTTAACTGTTAATACTAAAAATTACTTCTATTTTCGTTTATAATTTGTGGAATAGCATTTTTATGCCTACCAAATATCTCTTCTAAACAAACATATTTGTTTGCCGCGGGCTGAATGACATCACCCTGCATTGGAAATACTTTACCCCATAAAAGATGGCACATCATTGAGCCAGTGAGCTAAAATGTTACTACATGGCGACAATAGTCCTACATCTGTAGAAATAAAATCTGAATATTCCAATGGAGGGGGAAAAGTCCTCGAGGATAGAATAATCAACACAAACTTCCAATGCCCTCGAGTGTGTGAAAGTGTTGCTGGTTATATATCTCCTAGAAAAGTGGTCAAAAACGATTATGGGTCATTCCGTTTCAAGTGAAAAAAATGTACCTCTTGAATTTTCGCAAATTGCTCACCCAATTGTACTCACAGAGATACTAAAAAAAAACCCTTTTTTATCTGAAATAATTACAAACACATACTTTCCAACTGAAATGTAATCACACGATCACTGAAGCGAGAAACAATTTATAGAAGGTTGTTGAAAAGACAGTTTTGTAAAATATTGAAGAAGTTGAATATGAAAACAAAAAAACTCATGATGGTGTAACTATTCCGACCAATGTCAGAACTTGAAATGTCACGCGTTAAACTTTCTGCATCATCCTGCCCAAAGCGTCTCTTCTTTCAAAGCGGACCTCGCCAGGTTACATCAATTTCTACATTGCGCTTCAGTCATCATTCTAAGACTTTAAAATTCACTCGTACATGTTGTAAAATCTTTGAACACTATTGTTACAAGATAATATGTGGAGCAACTACCATAAATTTATGGCAACAGTTGTTGACCACCATAATCACAAATGATGTTAAACCACAAAACTGCAGTTGTTGATCCCTGTCACCTCTTGTATTGATTAATTGGTATATTATTAACACACAAATAAAATATCAAACTGTGCAATAATTTTCAATTTTTACAAAAGCATCTAAAAATTGAACTATAGTAAAATAATGATTCTCTGTAGGTTAACTATTAATTTGATAGCAATAAAAAACGAGTGATAAACGTGAATGGTAATAAACTTTTGCGCATTTTATGAATAAAATCAATGATCATTTCACCAAACTCTTTGTTTACTAAGCATTTGATAGAAGTAAAAGCATGAAGCGTGCTATTTACATAAACCTACTGGCCATGCACAAAATATTTTATTATTGTTATATTTATTTAGTAAAACTATTTTGTTATATCTATAATCTAATCTTTGAAATTAATTTAATAAATTTCCTGTCATTGTTAAAATACTAAGAAATAGGGGCAGTGACACTAATATATTTTATGTAATAATATAATCACTAAACCGAGTTGATATTTTTGCACTATTCACCTTAATTGGCTGTCAGATACCTATTCACATTATGTTCACAAAGTAAAAATTGGAGTTCGGTATTGGTTTTCACAAACATTTTCAATTAGAACTATAAAAACACAATGGATAATAAGATATACTTTTCATCAGAACATAAGCTATTGGCAGGAATTTCTATAGCACCACTCCAAATTATATTTATGACATTATCGAATATTGGCAAAAACAAAGATAGATGCACTCTGTATTTTCACATAATAATTAGTTGTGGGAATTACTCGGCAGATAAAAGGACCAATTTGTCCGAAAGAAACAACAAGGGAAACAAATGACATGTCAAATATTTAAATTAGGATTTGACATTGTTTTGGAATGACAATCCGATGCGGCGCAATAGGGAATATTTGCGTAGCCAGACAGATTCGCAGATGGAACAAAGATAAGGTAATGCAATATTGTATGTTGTTGCCTTGGGCAAGAGAGACTAACCTTCTTGGGTTTCCATTTCCTCGACCTGGCTGACATTGTCGGTTTGCCTGTCAGGAGCAGGCGAGTGGTTCATGTTAGCCGGGCGCGCCACCGGGGAACTTCGCCCAGAACTATCTATAACGTCCTGCACACCGTAAAAGACATTTGCTTTGTTATTATATCCATATTGATTCAATGACTAAGTATTAGATACACATTTTAGACTGCAATTGCGCAAACTACGGAATTATTTTTAATATTTCATGCAAAAGAATGCGTATACCGGAAATAAGAATGGCAGATAATTACCTTTAACGCCAGAGGATTTTGTCCTTTGGACTTTTTAGACAAGCGGTTCAAATAACTTGGATTTATTGAGTTGGCAGATTTAAAATTAGAGTTTTGTTGGTTACTTTTGTTAGTGGATGAGGTGGTCACTTTGACAAAGTGTTTGCTTGCGGTGCGCCCAATGTCTGCAAATTTCCCAACCCTCTTTTTGAGGGAATCTGGTGTTTACCACATGTATTTGCCGTTGAAATTATTATTTATCGTTTCACTAGCCGCATCCGGGTATTCAACTAATATTTGTCGCTATTTTCACTAAAATTTACAGCGGAAAAGACACTTCTTTTCATGTGAAAATAAACAAAATGGCTGGATAATTCAATTTCCAGCTTGGGCCTGTCGGCGGAGATTTTCTATGGAGTCGGGTGTTCGATAATTCACTGTAGATGACTGAGGGAAACAATTCATTATTCGGACTTCTTTATTTACAATTTACAATTTGGGAATAAATTATCTCGCATGAAAAAAAAAACTACCCATGTAAAAATGCAATCAAAAGTGAGCGAAATATAGTATCTTGCATAGTTATTCATATACCTACACATACTCGTTTGATCGATGTAAAAGTACCATTGCAAACTGCTTACGCACTTCTTGTATGAGATAAGATACTGACATCGGTTAGATAAGATTACGGATTTAAAAATAATAAAATGTTCCTTGTCTCGCACCGTTGTGCTCTGAGAATGGAAGAAAGAATCTAACGTTTCTAATAATTTTATAAAATTAAATATCTAACCAATACAAAAATTTCTATATACTTACCAATTCGATATTTTTCACCGTGGATGCTGTTCTGAATACCTTCTGAACAAATGTATTGTTTGTGATGGTATTCCAGAATTTCATCATGTAAACATTGCACGCTAATACCACGTTATAATGATAATTTTATTAGATTACGTATCTTTGACAATGTATCTACAAAAAGAATTCTACTAGCCATTCACGATTTTTTCTCATTCACCTTACCCATTTCTTTTGTTTCTCAACATTACTCAACATTAAAGGTGCCATAAATTCTACTCATAACTCTCTACATATGTTGATAAATCCACCAAAATCTATCGTCGCAGGAAATTTAATGCGTATTTAGATTTTGAAAAATATTCGTAGCAATTCCAAAAGGAAGACGTTCAGTCATGTTCAGTAGGTTGCTCAAGACTAAGCTGAGGAAAACAGCTCCAGATGCTTTATGAGGAGAGACTATGCAAGCAATGGATTGAGGCGATGTAGTTTTAAAAGACAGGGATGAAAAGGGGGATTAATTTATAATGATGAACAGCCATTTAACTTTTGGAAAATATAAAATAATTTTGAATTTTGTTTAAGAAAAGAAGAATATTTTGTCAATCAGGTGTTCAACGTTCAAAAATAAAACAAAAAATTTATTCATCAGCTGTAGAAATTATCATTTTCTAAATAAGTACTTACAACCATAATTACGATTCTGATTTGCTATTTTTCCGTTACCGTGCAATGTATTTTTTAAAAGTTTACTTTGTAATAGGTACTTTTTTTAATGGAGCAAACAAACAGTTGTTGTTAAAGAATCAGATTATTAAAACGCACATTTTACCAATATTTTTATACGTAAAGACAATAATTTTAGATGTATTAAGATATAATCCTACAGGTGAGTTGGGCCTATAAAATATTATCACCATCACAATGAGGTTACAGAGTGCAGACGGAACATTTAGATTCTCAATTTAGGATTGGAAATTAGAAAAACCGAAATTTATTTTTTATTATTATTTTAACATATCAATCCCGAAGAGTTATAAACACTCATTTTAGCACAATAAGAATTAATAATTCATAAGTTACTATAAATACACAGTACTAGAGTAATCAAAATTACACAAATAATTATTAAATGGTTTTAAAATTGGAACGAATATTCGAAAAATTTCAAAAATTGATTTATTTTTTTTATCTGGATTCTAACCTTCTAACACACGTAAGAGAACAACCCAATTCTAATTTTTTTCACTACATATTAATTCCTAGTTTAAATAAGAAAATATACAGCAACATGCTTACCTGGCAGGTCCCATCAGATAGACACGATTTTTAACTTAAAATTATGATGATTATTATTATTATTATTTATTTATTTATTTATTTTATTTTATTTTATTTTATTTTTTTTATTTTTTTTATTTTTTTATTTTTATTTTTTTTTTTTCCTTTTTTTCCTTTTTTTTTCCGATTTAGGGCATGGGAGCGAAATAAAAAGAATGGACTTTCTGAGTTTGTCATACAGTACAGGAATTTTAAAGAAATAATTTGTGAAATGTGTAAATAATCCTACTTATTTGGCGAAAAATAACAGGAAAGACACGTCAGGCAGCTGCAAAGCGCCACGACAAATCTAACAGGTTATATGCGCAGGCAAAAGAAGAACAAATAAAAAATATTGTAATGATGATTGTATTGAATTGACAAAAAAGGCCGCCTCTCTCAGTATAAAAAAAAAAAAAAAAAAAAAAAAAAAAAAAAAAAAAAAAATCGCTCGCATTATTGTTTATTACTAGTAAGGATCGCAAAGCATGCCATTCGTTTAAAGTGTATTTGAGCATGATTTATGACCCTCACAGCCCATTTCGAGATAAACATGTGGCACGCATCTGTGAAATGTATACCATCCCCTCACTTCACTGGTCACTCACTATGTCTGCTTAAATGTACACACGTTTTGAAATAAAACTTTACTTTAAAATGGTCATAACTATTAATATTAACATTATACAACAATTTAAATATAAGAAATACAACAATTGGGTCAATTCCCCCACTAGTGCAAACTTTCGAAAACCTAGTACAACAACTACCCCTTCTGTTGTATAAAAACTAGGAGCTTCTGTAAATACGTGTTGTATTTACAGAAGCTCCCAGGTTATTAAGAACACGTTTCTAAAAAGACGTTTTTTTTCTATATCGACTATTCAAACCATAATAATAATAATAATATTTGGATGATTTGTATAGCGCCGTTTTTGTGAAAAATCACCTCAAGGGCGCTGTACAGATCTTATTTTCTATTATTAGATATTAATTCCTAGTTTGAATGAGAAGATATACAGGAACATACTTACCTGGCAGGTCCCATCAGATAGACACACTTATTAACTTAAAATTGTAATTTTGTTTTTTTTCGATTTAGGGCATGGGAGTGCGTTAGGGCGTAAGTGACAAATTGCAACATTTTAAGAATGCAAAAATATTTAAGTAGATGAAAACAAGTATTAAAAATTATATCTAACTCTTTAGAAGATTCATTTTTACTTTCGCAAATAGAATAATAATTAGTCAATTATTTAAAAAAAAACTATTATCGCTCTTCTGAAATGTCACCCTTTTGGCTTGAAATGGCAGATAATGATAAACATGTTTTACGATATAGTCGGTGATTGTCTGCAAAAAGTTATTGTAAAATTACGAACAGGCATAACACTAGAGATGGTTGTTATCTGAAATGGGGTGTCATTGTGGTTCCAGTTTTCAGACCAACGAGGAATCAGTTATTTATGTAGCTACTTTTGGAACCGATTTCCGATGGCGAGAAGGTTCATCGATAAAAAGTAACCGGGACACGAATATTGAACATATCTACTGGCATCCATCATCAGCTCACAGTGCCACAGAATGTGCTCAGCCGATTGGTTATTGTCACAACAAATATAGCGATGGGATAAGTCAACAACGGGCAGATAGACCTTCTCCTTTTTCCCGTCAGTTAAAAGCAGAATGAAAGGGACCTTCATTCCTTTGGTAACCATATATGACGTAGATGTTATCTAGACACGGGAGTTCAGGGGAAAGCTGCAAAGTATTTATCTGTCTGCTTACCCAATAGGTAAGGAGACAGAGAGATAATGTGCAGAACCCAATATGTCTGCTTTTAACTGACGGAAAGAAAGAGAAGGTACATCTACCAGTTGTCAACTTATCCCATCGTAGTTGCCATTCTTGCAAAGTTCGTTTGCTGCCTGGAGCTGACTGTTCCAATTGGGCCCGGTAGAATCTAAAAATAGGTTTGTAATATAATTTGAATTACAACATTATTTCCGGTAAATGGAGAAATCTGACATTTGTAATTTGTATACGTAATTAGAAAAACTTTTTTTCAAAATCTACTATGGTTTATTATTACTAATATAAACTTGAATAATTTAGATATGTCTGAAGTTTTTAGACTGTATTACCAACACGTCAAAATCAAAGGATGGTTGATATCTAAAATATAAATATTCTAGTGAAAAAAACCGGAACCGAATTAGTTTTATCACGACATTCCAACGAAAAACCAACGGAAATGGCGTCACACATGATGCCAGTATTTAGCCGAGTAGCAAGTAAATCGTTTGGTAGAATTTATAGGCACTGGCTACGTATGAACAAAACGCTTTAGTGACCAGTGCCTACAAGAAGAAAAAATATCGACGGTTCCAGTGACTGACAAGTCACCGGAACAAAGTAGCCAGGACCGGAATATCGAACATCTCTGCCCGTGCCCAACACTAGACAGCCATATTAAAAAGTAAAAATAAACGGCGACCGGAGAATTAGTGCAAGAGAATTTTACATGTCATCTGCCTAATATTCAATTGACATTATAAACCGTGATTTTATATCAAACTGTGTCGAAAATTAGGTATCGTTATGATTCCCTTCTTAACTAATTAAATATATATCCACTGTTTACACAAATTGTTTTCAAATGTTGAGGTTATAGTATTCCCAAAATTGCACGTCATGTAGTGTTTATTTTGTTTTGATTATTTATAAATGTTACTAAAACTATTTTGAATTGCAGCTCAACAATGGCAGTCAACGGAGATATGGGAGAATTGGATGCGAGTGGCAAAATTATCAAAATGGAAGTAAGTCCTGTCAAATTTATGTATTTTTTACCTCCCTGTAAACAATGAAAATGGATTATTTAAGACCGTTGCAAATATTTTGCCAGCTTTAAATTCAATTTTACTCCCCAATAAAATTACAACGCATTGTGTATCAAAATTGTAATTTAAAAACTATAACAATATGTTTTTTACATTTTCAGGTAGACTACAGCAAAACTTGCGATGAGAAAATTCCAATTTGCAGGGAACTGGCTTCCAAAGGAAAGGTTCCTGACGCCCTGGACCAACTTCTGGCTCTTGAAAAACAAACCAGAACCGTAAGAATAATTCGTCAGTTTTATTTGTTATATTTAAAACTAACCAATAAATGTTTTTGCAACCATGCTGACATGAATTAACCCTTGACTGTTTTCATAGCTGCTTTTAAATTCTTGTTGTTTTGAGCTGTCAGTGTTTGGTAGCAGGGGAAAGGGCTACCGATGTCCATGCCTCCATGTAATAGTACCGAAATTATGATTTGTCACTGTTTGTCGTGCAAGGATTACCAACATCAATACACAAATCATGGCTTTACCAGCTTGTAACAGCTATCTAATTAAATAAAATTTATTTGCCTACGCCGGATTTGCCAGTATGTTTTTATCAGCGTAATATTGACTTGTGTGGGTATAGCACAAGGACGAAATAAGGGTGTTTAGAACAAACCGTAAAAGTGAGTGTTTTTCCCATTAACAGGGTGCAGATATGGTGTCCACATCCCGAGTACTGGTAGCCATAGTACAAATCTGCTACGAGGCGAAGGATTGGGTTTCCCTTAATGATCACATCGCCCTGCTCGCCAAGCGCAGGTAAATACATAGACAAAGAATGTTTATCATGCTAAATTCTTTCACAATTACCTCCTCACACGTCTAGCATGGAAATGAAAAAGACAGAAAATACCAGAATGTATAAAGTTACTTATTCGTAAAAAGCATTGCACTTTGTGGCTTGCCATATTTACAAATAAAACAGATAAAATTTGTTTATAACCACTTTATTATTCAATATTATGTCGACCGGTTTTGGAAGCACCCTTTCATCACCGATCAACATAATATTGAATAATAAAAGTGGTT
Organism: Drusus annulatus; assembly: GCA_022651775.1. Taxonomy (NCBI): domain Eukaryota; kingdom Metazoa; phylum Arthropoda; class Insecta; order Trichoptera; family Limnephilidae; genus Drusus; species Drusus annulatus. The sequence continues at coordinate 92,132 of JAGWCC010000167.1, forward strand.
ATAAACAAAGTGTATGGGACGTCTGTCTCACACACAGACTGAAATATAGGCCGGCCAGTCGTGCAGTAGCCGCTGTAGATGTGTGGATCTCTCACACGCTTTTATGGGAGCTGCTGCTTCGGTGGTCCAAGGGGGAAGAGGTGAGGTCCAGGGTGTCGTAAATCAAACGAGCGGTCAGTAGATCAGATGGAAGGCAGCAGTAGGCAGAGCGGGAGTGTCGAAGAGGTCAAACTTGTAGTGTGGCGAGAGTGACCTGAGTAGGTTATTGCACTCGTATTTATACCCGGCGCCCTACTCCTGTCCTTTCAGGCGGGCCGGAGACGAATGCAACCCATTTTCTTTGGCTTTGTGATTTTAGATTCGTTGTGTAATCCGCTACAGATTTTGCAGCGGATGAAACAAAAATGCCAGCTATTCACCCTTTCAAGTTCTCTCGCTCAGCCTAAGCTGCATTTTCCCCACATTTTTATTAATCTCAATAAAAAATGACAAATACAACTAGAAGGGGTCCCAAGCCCGACATTTTTGGGAGACATTATAACAATTAACTTATGTCTAGACAAATTATTAATTATTATTATTAATTAAGCTAAAGAGAGCTTGGCCGATCTTTCTGTTTACTTTATTTGGAGCTACCTACGGCCAAACTCTCACAATATAAATCTAAAGTAGGTTAAAACATAGTGAGACACGGGTCTGGGGCTGACAATTCTGGATTTTGTCGTGATTGGCTCTCGGATCCAGCCACTTGAGATGACAGACTGCGGACGGTGGACCAGGATGCGGAGAGAAGGGGGCTGGTTCAGCACTTCAAATAAATATGAAGCTCCCCTCAGTCCCCGCATCCTTCATTATCACTGAACTACTGACAGAGAGCATAGGCGTCTGCGAGAGCTCACGGGCGCTAAAATTAGAGAGCGAGGACTCTTTGGATTGGATATCCTCGTCTTTAACGTCCGCGTCCCCATCCGGTACACTCTCCCGGTGCAACGTCAGTTGTGCCCTGGTCAGCTAGGATCGGGGTCGTGGGTGACGGAGAGCCCTTGGCCGCCAGCTCCTCGCCGGCGATATAATGAAGTTGTGTCTGATGCAGGAAGTTCGGCCGGTGGGGCTGGAAGGAGGACGACGATTTTCACAGCTGGTCTGGTGTACTCACCGGTACTGGTGCGATACCGCGAGCGGTTCATTTGGCCGTCAGCCGAGGCTGGCGTGGCTTCGATGACCGTCCCGGGGCCAACTGTTAAGCGGTAGGGCCGGGTCAACTATCAGCACTAGGTCATCCTTCTGTATCGGGAGTGCTCCGGTGTTGCCATTTAGGTCGGGCAGCTAGTGTAGGGAGATATTCTTTTCAGCCACCTTCGCCAAAACATGTCGGCAATCTGCTGACTGATGCGCCACTGTCGTCTCAGGCAGATCTCTTCTTCTTTAGGACCGTAGAGTGATAGGTGAGGTCGCGTCCCGCGCAGACCCCAGAAGAAAATGGTTAGGCGTCAGCGGCTGCGTCATCACGGGGGGTCGACTGACAGGTGGGTCAGCGGCCTACTATTTACCGCAAATTCTGCTTCGCCATGGCCGTCAACAAGGTCTCTTCTCGGGGGGCTCGTTCTTTTTAAGACCGCTTCTAGGGCCCTTTTACTGATCGCGCGAGGGCGTTCCCAAGCTCCCCCATGTGTGTGGTGATACTGGAGGGATAAAAGTGCCACTCGATTCCTTGAGTGGCAATATGATCTCGAACTTCGCGAGGGTCTCGTGCAAGGCTAAAAAGTGCTTCCTTCATTTCCGGTCTGCTCCGTGGAAGTTAGTCCCATTATCTGAATATATTGCTGCGGGTTGTCCTCGACGAGCCGTCATTCTTTGAATCACCATGATAGTTGAGTCGGCTCTTAGAGAATGGGCCAACTCTAAATGAACGCTTTCGAGTGGAAAGGCATGTGAATAAGGCCCGTATCTTTTCTCGCTTGATGCCGGCCGACGGTGACCTGTACTGGTCAGTAATCGAGCCCACAATTAGTGAAAGGGCGAATATGGTGAGCGATTCGAGCAGCGGGTAGTTGTCCCATTAGAGGCGGATGCGGTTTTCTTTCCGCATGCGGCATACGAACACTTATGCGCAATTTTTCTGATATTTGTACGTAATTTGAGTACAAAAAACTATTTCGTATGTCTGCCATTGCTTTCTCCGTACTTGCGTGGTCCCCTTTATGATGGTAGTGGCGTATTAGTAAGCGTGTATACGGGTTATCTCCGTCTAATATGACCGGGGTTCGCACACTTTGTGCTACCCCTTTGGCGGCATTCAGCCCGCGAGCCCATTCAGTAAAATCTCGTCCTGCCCGAGGAAAAAGCGCGTTCTCAGGGCATTCACGGGCGTGTGCATTCATTTCACGCTAAAGGCTTCTTTTTGTGATTTTTTTGACCCAGTGAGTCTCGGGCGGCGCGGATTTCCTCAGCGCGCCAGGGGCCCTTCTCCGTGGGGCCCGGCGGGGTCCCTCTCGACACCGCCTGATAAATCTGAGCATCCATCCAGTTGAAAGCGGATGAGCCGATTCCGAAGAAAATCGCTCGATGGCGGGTAGAGCGTCCTCCTGTATTATAGTGAGGCCCGTAAATTTAGGCCTCGTCTCCAAGGTGAGTTCGTCTGGTTGTATGTGGTGGTTTTTTTCTGCACGGGCCACTCGCTCTCCCGGTGTGGTGATGAAGGGCGGTCCTGAAAACCACCTTCCACCGGGCGAGAGATCGGGCATATCCACGTCAGCGGGTCCGATGTCAGCTGGGTTGTTTTTAGTAGGAACCCATCTCCAGTCGGTGGCGCTTGTTAGATCATCGATCTCACCTAAGCGGTTGGAGACGAAGGCTGAGTAACTCCTTGGGTCCGTTCTCAGCCAGCACAAGACCGTAGTTGAGTCTGTCCAATACGTAGTGCGATATATCCGGCACTGCATTTCTTTTTTAATGCTATCTGCGAGGCGAGCGGCCATTAGCGCTGCTTGGAGCTCAAGGCCTTGGGATGCGATAAGCGGTTTTAGAGGCGCCACCTTACACTTGCTCGCTAGAAAGGTTGAGTAGTTACCTTCCCGACAAGTCTCGACGAGGAATGCTATTGCACAACAAGCAGCCTCCGAAGCGTCGCAGAAGAGATGTAGTTGGAAATTCCCTTTCTTTTGTAGAAGGCAGCGCCTCGGAATCCTAATTTCGTTCTGCTGCAAGCGCTTTGATCCACTCGCCCCACCTTGTAGCGTGAATTTCCTTGATCTGCTCGTCCCAGCCTATATTTGACCTCAGACATCTTGTAGTAAGATTTTGAGGCCGTACCGTGAGGCAGGCTACGAACCCTACAGGGTCAAATATTTTCATTACGGTACTCAGTAGTTGCCGCTTGGTTGGGTGGCGGCCGAGTTCATGCGTCTCGGTCTCTTTAAATTTGTATATAAAGTGATCGCTAACCGGGTCCCATGCTAGACCTAGCACCTTTTCTGTATTGGCGCCCGGCGCCGTTGTTGATGCGATGGCTGATTGCGCACGTTTTTCCGTCGGGTATGCTTTGAATTGCTGCGGGGCGTTGGAGGCCCAACTAGCTAGGTAGAAACCTCCTTTAGCTGGCAGGGCGCTTACGTCCTCGTACTAGCGTGGCGGCCCTCGCTCGCTGTATCCGTGGCGTCTAAATAATCATCCATATAGAACTTTAACTGTACGGCTTGGCCGGATATAGCTTAGCTCTGGCTACCGTATTGCGTGCGTGCTGGGCTACTAGGAGAACACGTAGCACCAAACATCATCGAAGTCAACATGTAGGTACTTGGTGGTTCGTGTGGTGTATCTCGCCATAGAAATAATTGGGACATCTGATCTTCCTTTTTAATTTTTATACGTAGAAACATTTCTTCTATGTCAGCGGCTACGGCAATCTTTCCCTCCGGAAGCGCAATATGTTGCCCAAAAGCGATGATAAGAGGTCTGGGCCGGTTAACAATCGATCATTTAGCGGTACCGCGGCAACGACTTGCGGCGTCGAATACAACTTCGCAATTTGCGGGACAGTTCGGGTTTATTACCGAAAAAGTGTGGCAAGTACCATTTTCTCGGGAAGGCGTGCTTGCTTCAGATTCGGACAGTTTGATCGCATATCCGGCGTTCGGTTAGTCAAACGCTTGATTTTCTCAGTGTATGCCACTGCTAGGCTGGGTTCCCTTTTCAGTTTTCTTTCACAGGACGCTGAGCCGATTTTGCGCACTGGCGGTTGTCGGGCAGCCACGTATTATCTTCTTTCCACAAAAGCCCGGTTTCCCACTGACCCAGGGTAAGGGGCGAGTGGTATTGCCATGAGAGCCTCCCGCGCTGTATATCCGCGGAAACCCGGCTCGCGGTAGTAACACCAGCGGCCGAGTCAACTGAAAAATGATGTTTACAAGTTCGTTGGATTTGTCGGTCTCGTCGGCTGCCTCTCCTGTGAGGCTCAGCGTGGTACCATTTTCTCCAGGCTCTGACTTGTGCCCCGTGCTTGATCCAACCCAAAGCTGTCCGTGACATCATACGGCCGCCGTCTTCTTCTTGAACCTCCCTCGAAACGATAAGATGTGGTATCTTGGCCGATAAGAATCAGCGGTTTCACTTGCCGACTGCCAGCCACTAGTTGTTGCGCGGGAGATCTAAGTTCGTAACTGTATTGGCGGTAATAACGTACTCCTCTCCGTCTCCAGCACTGAAATTTTCACTCGTTGTGGGCGCTATCCGACAGCACATTCCATTGGCGCCATGTATGCGGATCCCGCTGGTGGGACCGGCTTCGCACCTACTACGTTAGCGAGGTCGGCATCGACGGAAGTGTTATGGTCGATCCTTCATCGAGTAACGCATGCACCGACGCTTGTCCATCTGGACCACTTATCGTAACTGGCACTATTTTTAACAGCACTGCTTTTTTGTGCAAACCACGTGGTGCTTACAGTCTCACACGGGTGAGGGACCACGTACCGTGTGGTCATGCAATAGCTTGTGGTGGTACAAACGACACGTACCTACCCCGCAATTTGTGCGTAACTTACACGTACGTGTGTAGTGCCCCTTGTCCAAACACTTGTGACACGCGTGTTTCTCACTATTTCCCACCGGCGGGTATGTCCATCGCGGCAAACTGTGGGCACTCGTAATTTATGCGCACCGCCGCACTGCAAGCACATTTTTCACTGACACTTTTCACCTCACTTTTATCGTTCACTATCGGCGGTACTTTGTGCGATGTACCTGTTCCCCGGCGAGCTCGCGTCGACCGTACACTGTCTATGAGCCCCGATCGCTCGGGATTGCGTTAGTTAGCCGCTTGGGGAAAGCCGCCCGAACTGGTGAATGTTCGCAATCTCTGCGTCATCAGCGACTTTGTCCATCCACGCGACGCCGTAGTGCTAGCCGGCATTTTAGAGGCTACTTCACTTAGTAGCGCCCGGGTTGCTTAAATAATTGCCAGGCAGGTTGCGGAGTGATGCTACAACATTTTGTATTGTCCCGGAAAATTCTGAGAGCTTCATTTGAAGGCGTCTTCCCGTCAGCGGTAGCCTCTTCACTTTCTCGTTCATTATGGCGGCTATCGCTTGTGTACCGCCGAAACGGTGTTTGAGCACGTCCATAATTTCAGGGACCTCGCGCAGGGTCCATTAAGAGCGCGCTGACGGCCGCGCGCTTTTTCCGTACGCGTAGCGTTGTAATCGTAGTAGATTTTCGGCCGCCGTCATTCCACATGTTACCGTCGACTGATAGAATTGGGCCTGCCATGGGCCACTCTACAGCATCTCCGGAAAATATCGGCAAATCTTTGCCGTAGACTGACGTGCAATAAGCGACGCCATTCGGTTCTCTTCTTCTTATGGGTCTCGGAGTACTTCCCGCCTGGGAACTACGGGCGCTTCCGCCATAACCGCGGCAATCTGCGCGAGAGGGTCTTGGGTTCCTTGATTCACCCACTCACGTGTATGGCGGGTCATCTCGTCCGCCACCGGGTTTTGCTTAGGGAAGGCACGTGTCCCCGAAGGTGTCATCTGGCCGGGTGTCGGTAGATGACGCTGGCCGGTGTTCTGTGCTATAGATAACAGCCTGTGTGTGATCTGTAGCCGCCTGACCCGGTGCTGCATTGTGTGTTGCTACCGGCAACGGGGGTCTAGGCAATGTACTGCTGCTGGGGGGGGTAGCTCGGTGAGAGGCGCCGGCGATATCTCGAGCGGCTGTCTCGAAAACTCCAAGCGCGGCAATCAGTTGAGCGATCTGCCGGGCTGAGTCCCTGCTACGTTTCCTTTCTTCCGTAGCTCTCGTCTCAGCTGGCGGAGAGTGTCTTCCGTAGAAGCCTCACTATCGGACGTGAGGGCTTCTTCGTCCAGCGGAAGCTGAGAATTGTTCCGGGCCCGCGTGCATAAAGTCTTGTGCACCTGAGTCGGCGTAGACCGGACCGGGGCTGCAGGGTGTGCGTAGCCGGGTGCACCTGCACCGGGCTCTGCGGGACCGGGTGCTGCGGAGTAGCGGGCTGCGGGGGATGAGTGCCGGGCAGGGCGGGTCCGGTTTCTGCGGGGTTGCGGGTGCGGGGGTGCGAGGCCAAGCACTGCAGAGTTTGCCATTGCAGTGCCGAGCGCTGCGGGGTTGACATCTCGTCTGCTTGTTGCGTCTTCGGGAGCTCCTTTGCCAGAGCGGAGAGATCGGGGGCATCTCGGTAGCGACTGGCGACTAGATCCGTCTAGCGAAGGACCACTATGTATGGGACGTCTGTCTCACACACACACAGACTGAAATATAGGCCGACTAGTGGGTGCAGTAGCACGCTGTAGATGTGTGGACCTCTCACACGCTTTTATGGGAGCTGCTGCTTCGATCCAAGGGGGGGGAAAGAGGTGAGGTCCAGGGTGTCGTAAAAATCAAACGAGCGGTCAGTGGTTCAAGCGGCCGAGGGAAGCAGCAGTAGGCAGAGCGGAGGGTCGAAAGGTGAATCTTGTAGTGTGGCGAGAGAGTGACCTGAGTAGGTTATTGCACTCGTATTTATACCCGGCGCCCCCTACTCCTGTCCTTTCAGGCGGGCCGGAGACGAATGCAACCCATTTTCTTTGGCTTTGTGATTTTAGATTCGTTGTGTAATCCGCTACAGATTTTGCAGCGGATGAAACAAAAATGCCAGCTATTCACCCTTTCAAGTTCTCTCGCTCAGCCTAAGCTGCATTTTCCCCACATTTTTATTAATCTCAATAAAAAAATGACAAATACAACTAGAAGGGGTCCCAAGCCCGACATTTTTGGGAGACATTATAACAATTAACTTATGTCTAGACAAATTATTAATTATTATTATTAATTAAGCTAAAGAGAGCTTGGCCGATCTTTCTGTTTACTTTATTTGGAGCTACCTACGGCCAAACTCTCACAATATAAATCTAAAGTAGGTTAAAACATAGTGAGACACGGGTCTGGGGCTGACAATTCTGGATTTTGTCGTGATTGGCTCTCGGATCCAGCCACTTGAGATGACAGACTGCGGACGGTGGACCAGGATGCGGAGAGCGGGGGGCTGGTTCAGCACTTCAACGTAAATATGAAGCTCCCCTCAGTCCCCGCATCCTTCATTATCACTGAACTACTGACAGAGAGAGCATAGGCATGCGAGCTCACGGGCGAGCTAAAATTAGAGAGCGAGGACTCTTTGGATTGGATATCCTCGTCTTTAACGTCCCGCGTCCCCATCCGGTACACAAAGTTTATCTGTTTTATTCAAATAATGTTTCTAGTCGAAATACACATAGAAATTGAAGAATGTGCATTCTTTCGCAAACATACTATTTTATTGTGTTGAATAAAAGTGTTCGATTTTTGAATGATTGTTTACCATCGAGTATAATTGTTAAACAAATCAATCTGCTACATACCATGTGCACACAATGGCTTACGACGGATCTCTGATGAGTTATAATGTATAATTTCATTTCAACACATCAATATTATAATTGTATTGGTAAATTTGTGGCAGAACAGTAAACTCCTTGACTCTGGATCAAGAGATCACCGACTCGAAACCCAGCACGGGAAAATAAAAATATGTTAAACTGATTTACTGTTAATTTGCACCACTGTACAATAGTGAAAGATGCACTCTCTCTATGGGTCTGGTGAGAGTACAATTCAGAATTGAAATATTGTTTGAAATTATTTAAGCTATGTTTGGTGATTAGATCGATATGATCTTGTCACAAAGATAAAACTGAAACTGATTATTTTAGTATATAGAAACTGTCTGCTCTTTTCCTCAGGTCACAACTGAAGCAAGCCGTCGTAAAGATGGTCCAAGAGTGCTGCCTCTATGTGGAGAACACCCCCGACAAGGAGACGAAGATCAAGCTAATCGAGACCCTCCGCGGCGTCACCGAGGGCAAGATCTACGTGGAGGTGGAGCGCGCCAGGCTCACCCACAAGCTGGCCCAGATCCGGGAGGGCGAGGACAATGTGGCGGAAGCGGCCAAGATCATCCAGGAGCTGCAGGTGGAGACTTACGGCACCATGGAAAAGCGGGAGAAGGTGGAACTGATCCTGGAGCAGATGCGGCTGTGCTCGGAGATCAAAGACTACGTCAGGACGCAGATCATCTCCAAGAAGATTAACACCAAGTTCTTCGAGGATGAGACCACACAGGTTATTTAAATATGTTTGTTTTGATAATTTCAAGAGCCTAACTTTGTCGGTTCAACTTTGAAGAAAATCATTATTTAACTGAAGCGTTTACCATGGACAAAACGTGATACAGTCATGTCATGAGTAAAGAGTCGGTATAGCGGAAGAGTATGTATGAGCTGATGTATGAATGATTTGAATGAAGCAAGTATGGCATTCTATTCTCTCTGTTTACTTCTGTAATGAAATGGCTTCATGATTAGTTAGTAATTGTCATTTATTTAAAACCAGGCTGAGACGTATGAGCGGTAAAACCATGTATGACCGTATTAAAAATGTGGATATCCGGAAAGAATGCAAGGCTGATGTAAGCGTAATGAATAGGATCGAGAAAGGGACGCTTAGATGGTTTGGGCATGTAGAGTGAATGAACAAAGAAAGGAGTGTGAAAAAAAATATATGATGCGAAAGTGAATGGAAGAAGAAGTCGAGGACGCCCAAGGAAGACATGGCACGATCAAGAAAATCACTTGAATCGGGTCACGTGAAAAGTCAGAATAACAGAAGATACTCTTCTGTTACTGTATAAAGACAATGTATGAATGAAGCAAGGAGTGTGTGCCAACACAGAGTTGTATGGCGGTCCTCTCTGCCTACCCCTGCGGGGAAACGGCATGATGGTTAGTAAAGTTAACTGAAAAATTCTAAGAAACACTAGATGTCCCTGTAATTATTTGGGTGAGTTTGCGTAACCTGTACCGACCTGTAATGCAATGAAAGAACCTGCTCTATTGCTGTAAAAAATGGTCTTAAGGAGTGATTCGACTTGCTATTGTAAAACTCAACTTGTAATGAGATACATGCAGGTATATTTAAATCAATGAAAAAACTAAATATTTAACTATTATTTCTTGATGCTTTATTCTTATACAAAATTGTGCACTGTCTTGTTGATTTATCATATCTGCTAGAAAGGATTGCATTTCGTTGCCCTGAGCATAACACCAGATCGAACGATTTATTTAGAATACCACACTGTAAGTACAAATACGCACAAAACTCTTTAATAAGACGCATCTGTAAAACTCACAATACCCGACAAGATGTAGACATTTTCAATTGTAACTAGAAATCATATAAAATGAAAGTAACAATTGATACTTTAAATTATATAAAATCCTACTGTTATCTACTGAATTTAATATTATATATTTTGCATATACCTAAACCTTTCTTTCTCATAATCATTATGACTTATTTGTTAATGGAACTTAATTGGTCTAAAATATGTTTAATTGTTACTACATTTACACTTGTATTACTGTTTGTATCCTAAATAAAAATATATTATAGGAGCTGAAGGAGAAATTCTACCGCCTGATGATTGCGGTGGACCAGCAGAGCTGCTCGTACCTTTCGGTGTGCCGCCACTACAGGGCGCTGGGAGTCATCGGGGGTCCCGACACGCTGGTGGGCGCAGTGCTCTACCTGCTTCTAGCGCCCCACGACAACGAGCAGGCCGACCTCACGCACAGGCTGGTGGCCGATAAGCAGCTCGAACAGCTGCCCGTCTACAAGTAATCAATTTTGTATTAGATATAAGAAGCGATAAAATATTTCTGAATTATAGTCTCCTTTTTGTAAGGCTTGTTATGTGCACTTTGTTTAAGTCAGGATTGATTCGAACATGAGAATTATAACCGCTTGAATATCTGACATTTAAATTATCACCCCATTGACATGTTTGGAGTAAAAACTGTCTTACCGTCAAGCAAACGTGAACAATGAATAACGTTCTATTTTTAATAATTATCAGGCCAATCATTGTTGTGATGACTAGCTGCCGCAGAGAGTGGACATGCTCACAGTACAAATTCTGTGCGCGCATTTAGTGTTGACCTTAGGCATGCGGGCAGTGTTTTTAGAGTTGATGGCCAACATCAACAAGTGCAGTCTTCTATAACTACTGTAAATGCCATAACATGAGAAACTGAAGATCTGCAGATATTCCCGTCAAGGAGAAAGAGACAGATGGAGCCGCCCTCCAACCAAATAAAGTTTGACATAGCTCTCATCGATACGTTTTATTAACTCTTTCACCGTGGCGAGTGACTTTAGTCATTTCTACAAATCGTTTGAACCACGCGGCAGCGTACTAAAATCATTTTCAAGTTTCAAATTCTTTTCCCAAGGACATGTATGCCGTATTTGGGCGAAATTTGTTTTAAAAATAAGAATATTCATTTGTGGATTGACATTTCTGAAAATCTTTATCAACTACTTCATTGTTTATCTTATAAAATTAAAAAATCGAGAGCCCGGGGACAGAGTTTTAAATCTCGCGCGCGTGTTTGATGGGAACCCTATAGAGCGTCCACATAGATGGCCTTGTGTCGGTTGAAATTTACCACGCTTTTTTATATTAACACAATTATGACGTTATCTTAATTTGGGTTTATCTCAAGTGAATGTTTGTTGATACTTAGATGTTGGAGAATGATTTTAGGATTGTTTATAATTCATATAATGATTTTTTTTTCCTAAAAGAGTCGTTTTAAAAATAACATTAAACCAAAAATGCGTAAACAAAAAATGTGCCGCTAAGGGACGACTGCTTAGGTATATTTATTTAGCGGTTAAAAGGTTAAAGGATGTACAAATCTACAAACTAATTCATATATATTTTATTGAATCCACAATACCCATATTTAGTAGTAACAACCTTAACTACACAGACACTTCTACAAAAGAGTACATGGATAACGTTAATGTCTTATGTTCCAGGGAATTGTTAAGATTATTCATAAACCCTGAGCTCATCCGATGGGACAACCTCTGCACCTTGTATGAAAAGACCCTGAGAGCCACACCAGTATTCGATGCCTCCACCGAAGATGGAGAAAAGAGATGGGTCGACCTCCGAAACAGAGTCGTAGAACATGTAAGAATTTTAATCAATAACTTAATTAGTGAGCGGCAAACAAATAAACTTATAAGACATACCTTCTCTCTCTGTTATCATATTCCTCATGATTAATGTCCAGTTGTTTGAATCCCTGTCATCTTCGACATTGTCATCAAATCAGCTATCAACGACACTTTGAATTTTTTGACATTGGCCACTTCAAATAATGGTCCGTGCTAACTGCCGATTCTCTACCAGTCAGTGTTTGGTTAAAATTAAGTTGGGTTGTTTAATCAGCTGTCAAGCATCAACATTTGAACATACGCTGACGGGCCAAAAATCTGCAGTTAACTGGGACCGTAATTTGGTAAGTGGTAAATGTAAAAAAAAAACAGTTTTCTATTTCAAAATTACCTACTATTTATACGAGTTATTTGTTGCAGAATATCCGCATAATGTCCATGTACTACACGCGCATCACGCTGAGTCGAATGAGCGAGCTGCTGGGACTGGGGCACGCGGAGGCCGAGGACTTCCTCTGCAAGCTGGTGGTGGGGGGCACCGTCAACGCCAAGACTGACCGACCCGCCGGCATTGTCCACTTCAGGTAAATGCTGAAATTAGTATAAGAAGGTGAAAGTAACTGCAGTACCGCCCGTCCGTTGACAGTTCCGTTGTAACCTCCCACATGTCATTTATAAGAAAGAGGGAGAGGTTTGAAGGCATTTGTCAGCGGTACGCCTTTACTAGATAGTTTCATATGGTGGCACAATTAGGTGACGCAAGCATGATTCGGAAAGCAGATTACGAGCGTGCATGTATGTGAAGAAAATGTATAGATGTGTGAAAGTGTGTTACGGCACATCCATTATTTTATGTGGATCACAAATGTAGTGAAAAGGTTAACAATGTAATAATCCGTAATCTAGGTAAATCATGATACCATGAAGAATGGTGGAACACGACAATTTGCACTCCAACAAAGAAATTTATCGGTTCACGACCGATCAAGTTCTCCATTACAGATCGAAAATGAAATTCTATAAGGATTTTGAAAAGTTACCTTTTGGATTCTTCAGTCACAGCCGTAAAGCATGAAAATGCGTCAACTAAACACAATTACCCTTTTTGTTACAGTCAAAATCCTGATGTGTCCGACCGCCTGAGCGCCTGGTCCAACAACCTCAACGAGCTCATGCAGCTAGTCAACAAGACCACCCATCTCATCAACAAGGAAGAGTGCATCCACAAACCCCTGCGGAACCTGGAAGATATCAAGGTTGCAGCTGAATAGAAAGTTCTTGCTTATTGTTGTACTCGAATTACACAAAAAAACTGTCGTAAACAATCTACAAATTTAATGTCAACACAAAAATATATCCAAGAAACATTTTTGCATTGATTTCAAATAAATACTTTTTTTTATAAAACAATGCTGAATTTTTATTATCTCTCTCTTAAAACATTGCTGTGATATGAATGAAACAAAAGTGCCGCGTACAGCGCCCTTGAGGTGATTTTTCACAAAAACGGCGCTATACAAATCGTCCAAATATTATTATTATTATCCTATAAAAACCGGAAAAGCGGTGAAAAGATCAAATTCTGACAATATGCAAAAAAGATTTTTGAAGGTTCTCCAATCTTATTGAGAGGTGGGCAGAATTTTTTTTTTTTTGGCTAGAAATAAAAAAAACATGGCTGGATTAAAGATAAAATAAAATACGGATAGTTTAAAAAACAATATTTTACGGTAGTTTCGGGACCACTGTAATCTCTGTGAATCAAAAAAGAAAAGGCAAATTAAATCAATTTTGGAATGATTAGAGGTTATAGGAGGAGGTATATAAAGGGATTCATAGCTCCGCGGGTTATACCAATTTCCTCTGAAACTTTTTGAGTGTAAAAAATAGCACAATACCTTGTCAAAAGCAGGAACCTAGCCTCGTAATAAACACATTAAAATGTTGACAATATTCTACATGAAAAATTTATGTCTGCACATTCACTTAAAGGGTGACTATTTTGTAAGTGTCAAAAAAGCAGTGCTACCACTGCCACTACCAGAATAGCAATGTGCCATCTGTTGGTGTCTCTATTAATTAGTAGAGCTACTTACGAAATAATAATAATATTGCGTTGGTTTTCTTTCATGGAAATGCGCAACCAAAATTATTCTCCACGTTTATTGAGGAGAAAAAATATGGAATTTTTTTCCTGCGAAACTTGAGCTAGTCTTAGTTTTTAAATTTTAACACTTGTTTGAAGGGAGTTATTTGGGCAATTTTTTTTAATTTTTTATTAATTTGGTATTTTTCCTACTGCCGCCTACTTTGATTAAAAACTCTGCACGTCACTGTCATCACCCAGACTGGACCGATAGCATGCGTCTGTTTTTGTTGAACTTTGATGTAATTATATTATTATCTAATATTGGCCATAATGGCTTATCTATCTTTGTATTGATAAGGTCTTGATTTTCAGGTGTTCAGTGAAGTTGATATCTAAATACCCATTTATCTGATAGTTGTCAGACTACATAGGAGTACAATGGTTTTGGCAGTGATTTTAACTTTGGTTGTAATTCTAATCCTGCTCTATGTCTGGAGACCATTTAAGCCGCCAATAGTTGGTATATACAGGCAGAAAAATGGCTTCTATTACCTGAAATATTATATTTTCTTTCTTTTTCTATCAACCAGACAGGTATGTTTATTTTATTTAATTTGTGAGATATTCTAACTGTAATTATTTATATATTTAAACATTACAGGGAAATCAGGTTAGGAATATGGGTATTATAAATAAAGTTATCAGACCATACATGCATGACTTCAAACCGTGTTCTATTTCGTTGTGGGGAGGTGCGTGTTGCGGGGAGAGGACTATCGCATTCGGCTTAGTTTGACTCGGTTCGGGACAGATATAATTTTTGCAGAGCGTTTGTATGCTGCCAAGCGTGCTGCTCTATGTGACGGTTACATGTAATTTTTGGTGTTTCAAGAACATGCAGCATGCAACCTAAAAAATATTTTGTGAAAAAAAAACTTATTCTCACTTGACTAGCAATTATTTTGATGTTCAATTCAATTTCTTTATTCATTTTAAGAACATTACAAAATAAAATTTTAAGGCGTTATTAAAGATATATAGAAAAATATATATGGAGTGTACAAAAAACAGAGTACAATGCATATAATATACTAAGACAAGATTTTATAACTAAACAATATAGATAAATAGTAAATACAAGTTAAGTAAGCAGCAATAAAACTTGCTGTTCAAAGACAGTTTCGCTGACGCAAAAAATATTGATATCCGAAGCGATTCGATTCAACAGCAAGAGTGTGTGTTACAAAAGCACACTTTACTACGTCGGCTTTACCAAAAATTTTTGTAAATGTTTTAAACCCCGGTTCGGCAGTTGATGAATATTTTAGGTCAGACTGGGTTTGGCTAGAAATACGTCAGAAATCGACAGTTACTTGTGAAAAACTAATTCGCCTGGCTGACTAGAGGTTTCCGCGGACTCCGCTAAAATAGAGCTACATCGAGCTATCTAATTATTAACGTCTATTGGTTAGGGTTGTAGTTTCAGATTTTGTATCAGAAAACAGCAAATAGCTAAGTTAATAAAATGATCTATGCAAATGAAATGTATTACATTTTATGACAGATAGAGATTAATTGGACAAATTAAAATTATTATATGTATCAATGGATTAATTAATCGACATTTTAATCATTATGGATACTGCAATATGTACTATGAGGAATCTTCAAAACTCATATAAAATTTACTTCTGAGAAAATACAATTAACAATTTTTAGAAGTACATACACACTATTTGGCATTCCGAGCAGTGGAAAGTTTTTTTTTTTGTTTGCATTAAATATAATTTTTTTAAATTAGATATTAGTAATTTGTACCGGGCTAGGAGTTTGGCATCTTTGAATTATTATAAATAATGACTACCTGCAACAATATGTTAATTAGAATTTCTGTCAAGTATCTAAACAAGAGGAAACGAGCCAAAGCGGAAGTAACTCCTGTAGATGGACTGATTGTGACAAAAGAAGATGCGTTGATGGATGCACCCCAGAAACTGCAAGATCATCCACAAGTGAGAATATCTACATTTTTGTAGCTACACACAATGTGCAATATTAGCAATATAAAATAAAAAAAATATTAACTTAATACTTTCCATAGGCTATAGATGCAGTTTACTTCAATGGATCGTCAAGCAGTGGAGCGGCCTTGGTGTGTGGAGTTGCAAGGCGTCCTAAGGGAGTGTGTAATGCATTCTTGTATCTCAGGGTAAACCGCCACGAGTAATATCTGTTAAGTGATACGATTTCCAAAAGACCAATTTGCTTACTAAATTTACTACTCGTAGGTGAAGGGAGGTGAATTACTTTTGACACCAAAGCTACCAGACACAACTTTGCAACAAACTGCAGAAGAAGAAGGACGTTATCAAGTTGAAGGAATAAACCTTTATCCCCTTGATCCCATGAGAACATGGAAAATACAATACAACGGAATTATGAAGTGAGACTTTGTACTTACATTAAGCTTAGTTAAGGCGATATACCACTCCGAAAACGGGAGGTTTGCCTGAGATTCATATTCAAATCAATTCTGATGAATCTGTAACAAAAATATCCAATTTTTTTCAGAGGACGCACCCGGGATGTAAGTAATTTATATTTTAGATGAATAAAAACTGACTATTACCATTCACATTCTTACCATAAAACGATTTTAAAAATTGCCAAATCGTTTTTCATCAATAACATAAGTGGTAAGGACCAGGTTTTATTTTTCTATGCGATGAATTAGTCACTTCTCGAGATATTCTTTGGAAAATATTTGAGATTACAGTACTATGTTCATCACACACTAATGAACACCTCAGGCAGAAAACTCTTCTATGCATGCTACAGCAAACTCAACCATATCCCCCTCTTATACGCCTTGCAGCGATCATTAGATTGCAGCGATTATTGGTGTTTTCCACTCTCAACCGCTGCATGTGTCTCCTGAGGTGGCAGTGTCCAGTTTTTAGTCCTACCAGCTCCCTCGACGAGTTATTGTCAATATTAAGTAGCTGCCTGACTCATTTAGGGTTTAAATTGTTGGTTTATTCCAATCTGTCTACACTTTGGATTGTTTGATATTTATTTCTAGGTTGGAAAGTGACCCAAGCAAGTCTGTAAAAGTGGAATTAGATGCTACATTCAATACTGTCTATCAGCATTTCAACTATGACTGTGATATGTCACCATCCAGTATGGCCAAAGAT
The DNA here is from genome assembly GCA_022651775.1 of Drusus annulatus. Lineage (NCBI taxonomy): Eukaryota > Metazoa > Arthropoda > Insecta > Trichoptera > Limnephilidae > Drusus > Drusus annulatus. The sequence goes on from JAGWCC010000167.1 coordinate 108,977, forward strand.
GTGGCCAGGGAAACCTGGACTGAAGAATACTTCAAAACACTACAGAGGTGAGAAATTCTTTTAACAGTAACTTTTGTATTCTTATTCCTTTTTAATACATGACCAACAATTTTTTTTTGTGGATTGGTTTTGCCATGACAAAACATATCCTTGTCAATGAAATTGCTGTCAATAAATAATTATTGTATTCATATTTTACAGCATTTGAAAAAAATACAAGATTAACATTACATTTCTTTTTCAGCCTTCATCAAACTCACTACGAGCAACATGGAATAATTAAAGGAATGGTTAAGATTGACGGTACCGAACACAATCTTTACGTAGAATCTGTTAGAGATCATAGTTTCGGTAGTAAAAAAAATATAAATACATACATACTTACGATCTTGTAGCACATTGAATATAACTAACATATTTCCTTTCTTTCTCAGGTAAAATGCGCGATTGGAAAAACTTCCACCGTTATGGTCTTCACTTTTTTGCACTGGAGAACGGAGATCGCATTACAGTTGGTACAATCTGTCTGCCAGTTTGTTTTTCAAGGTTTGATTGAACTCATAGTATTCACAAAATATTTGAAAGAGAACACAAAATAATTTTCATGTTTTTTTTCAGTCTAAGCATTGGATTCTTGTGCAAAAAATCAGACAATAAGCTATATCCTGTTGATTGGTGTAATCTGGAACTGTTCCGGCATGGAGAAAATTTAACTCCACCTCTTGATTATGCTTTTCAATTTAGTGCAGGTAATTCATATTTTCTTTTATTTACATATTTTTACTCTTCGTCTTCTCTCATCTGATGTGGAAAAGCTGCATGGTGCAGACTAGATTTTCATAAACTGGTATCTCTCTCTTAAAACCAGAGACAAATAAATGTGACTTTTAACATAGTGTGTAAAAGGGAAATAGTTTATTTTTATTATTTTAATCCCTGAAGATTGCCACCGAGCTTCACATTTTTTGAACAATCGATAAAATAAAACATTTTACAAATGCAGTGTGGAAATAAAATAGTTAATATTAATTTGAATTTGAAACTCTGGGTTTTTTTAATGAGAGGTTTTATTTTGGTAATTTCAGGGGGCCAGTTGTACACTGTACAAGTAGACGTTAAGGACTCCCCTACATTTTTCATTGGAAATGAACATGAAAGCAGAGTGGTTGAGAGACTATGTAATTTCAACGTAAATGGAGTCAAAGGGTGGGGAGCTGCTGAATGGCAATACAGAAATCTGAATCGAGATATTATTTGAAGTTATTCTCCATTTTAAAACTATTAGGTACTTACCGACATTTATCAGACTGGCAATACCACTTTTAAAAAAATGGAGGGATATTTATTTTCCGGTGGTGTACTTTTGACAGTCAATAATTATGAGAAAATTAACAATTCATCGGTGTTTTATGAATTAACACACTATAGAAGTTGTCCAAACACCATGCAGATTATTTTTCCTGTAAAATTGAATCCATTGTTGAATAAATAAAATGTTTTCAACAAATCTTTTTATTCTAAAATGAAATGCCATAAAGGCAACATAAGCAACATAATTACATAGGTATCGATAATTTTGTGTTAAGAAAATAGTAATGACAATATTCTGTAGGTATGTACTATTCTTATAATATTTTACGAAAAATTTGAATAAATATGTAATTTCGGAAAGATTACAAAAGTCTCCAATTTAAAAAAAAAACAAACAATGCATATTTTATTAAAAAAACCACATGAAATATATTGAAATTAATTTAGTAATAATTAAATGTACACAATTTAGAAGTGCATTCAATAAAGAAACAGTTATTATTGACTAGATTATTAATTATGGATTGGATAAGACAAAACTAACCTATTTTAACAAACAAAACTGGAACTTTTACAAATAATCAAAGACAGGTCTTCCAATACTTACACTTATTATTGAGGTTTCACTTAGCTAAAAGGTCTTTAGTGACTCATTAGTGAAATTAGCCAAGTGTAAAATGTACACTTTTGAGGCATTGATATGAAATGCTTTGGTAGGTTAATACATTCAGGTAAAAAATAGGCAGACGTTGTGCAGTAAGCGACGCATAGCATTGGTTTTATTAATATTTATTTATTAATTTAGTCATATTAATTAAGTTTTTTGTAAAAGCACAATACTATTTTCTTCAACTTTAACAAAGCAATAATGGTCAGAATGGTCATCAACCTTCAGTAGGTTACACAAGACAAATTTATCATTCTAATTAGTTTCACATCTACCATGCATTGTTTGACCTTTTTATTATTCAACTACACAGAAAACTGCTGTATAGCATTACACTGCTTTGTAACTATTAACGGAAAATAATGGTTTTTATGCTATGACTGCGGATAATACATGAGACCGTTTTTACAGCTGAACAAGCAGCCTACAGAACCGATGATATTATGTAGTTTAAGTTTTTATGGTTAAGAATCTTAACTACCAGCTGATTGACATTTTAACTCCGATCAGTTGTTGTATAACGTTTTGGTAGACGTGAAACTAATAAATGCCTACCAAACTTACCAGTTTTTTTTTAAATATGGTCACTAAGAACTCAATTCAAATTGTTGCATAACTGTGGGACTAAAAGTGTTGATGTGAATTGTAGAGACCAACACCAAAATTGATGTTATTTGGGTTTTAAACATTTTATATCAATGTCTAGAAGCCTTTAATTACCCTTAATGATTATGTTTTTAAAGTAAATATTTTTTGCAAAATTGCACAGGTAGGTACATTATCCATGTTCAAATTGACAACCCTTACAACTATCGGAATTACTGCTAAAGGAATGTACAATTTATTGTATTTTTTTTTTATGTCAGGAAGTTCTTTGATATACTACACATTTCTTATTTTACAAAAAAAAAAATCTCATTTTTTTAAATAAACAAAGTATGGAAACCTACTGTCAGCTCTAAATTCAACAAGTTTTTGACATTGAAACAAGGATGCAACTTAGCTTATTCATATGCTAGCACAGGTTTTTGGGTATTTGTGTGTTTTAAACCCAACTGAGACAATTTGAAATGTGGGAAGTTTGCTAAAGTGTCACGCAAAATGACAGTTAGTGTAGGCATGGTAGGAAACCTAATAAATAAATATTCATATTGATACATTGGCCTCTAGCACAAAATATTGTCAAAGGTTTTATTGACAATGTCAATAATTTTTCATTGTTCGAGAGATCGACTGCAGATCGCCAATAAACTAATGACAGTTCATGTCGACTAAATGTGCGTAATTTAGTAAACGTGAATTTTCGTTTGTTCGTTGGCGATTTGCAGTCGTGCTCTGTTAAACAATGACAAATTACCCACATTGTTGATAAAAGCTTTATCAGTGTTTTATGCTGAGGGCCGTTGTTATGTTGGTTAATAAATGGAAATTGGTAATGAAACTAATTCAGGTCAAGATTTAATTTACATATAAAAAATTATTTAATAACGTAGGTATTCCTTACACATAAAAAACTGGGTGACACTTATACCCGTTGCTAATTTTCTACAACTGTCACATTGCTGGGCGTATAACACAAAAGTACGGTTATTTATCCCTAGAAATATAATAGGGTAAATATTTTTGTGATAAAGTCATGCGGTTTACATTTTTATTTACATTGTTGCGCGGAATTTACATAAATTTGCAAAAAACTTTTTTGTGAAAATACTTGTGTTCATTCTTGCTTTACATTAGAACGGTAGTGCTGCGGGCCACATGCCACCAGCGAGCCCATTTCATGTGGCCTACTTCCTATTTTGTGCGGCCCACTTGACTAAAAAAAAACCTAAGCGTTTGACGAGATATTACTGAATTGTGTCGAGATTTTTAGTTAAACTATATCTCGTGTCCTAAACGAATTCACAATTGGTGGGGGAAGTGCCTATTTTTAGATTTCTCACTAAACGTTTTACAAACACGATTTGTAGAACTGGCATCCCACGAAATGAAAAAAATCTAGTAAAAGAAAAAAATTAAAAATTTATAGTAATGTTAAATTATTAATTTCACTGGCCACCCCACACTAAACTCTATGCGGCCCTTCTACTAAAAAGTTGTGCATCACTGCATTATAAGATGAAATGCTGATTTAAAAAATCTCAACATCATTTATTAAAAATAAAATAGAATTAATACGAACTGTGCTTGTGTTTATTACAATAAAAATATAGCGTCTAACGACATTAATTGTGCATTTTTAGAACATCGCCTTTTCTAGTTGGGTCATCTATAATACTTTAATACCTCAGCAAAACAGATAGTTAAAAAACATTTCATACATGTTTTCAGGACCTAACTAATTGTAAATTATTGTGCAGTTTTGTTTAAAGGAAAACATTTCAAATGAAAAAATATTCCATGTTAATTGAATTCAATTGTTATAAATAGAATACTACTGCATTTATTAAAATTCTATCTACGTGAAAAATATTCTCCATTAGTAAGTTTTTAAAAAAGACGTTTAGTATTGGTTGCACAATTAGAGTTGACCCGAAAAATACGTATGTAGAATTGTGTGTATTGGTGCACAGGTATACAATTCCAACGGTGATATCCTTGTGAAGAATCACAGAGAAACTCATTAGTTCGAAAAAAATTAAACAGTTTAAGTTAAGTTTTTTTTTTAATTTCACAGAAATTTTCTTTTCTGAAGTTGAATAATAAGTTTGAAACATGCTGTAAGCAAGCGATGCTTTCATGTGAATACTGTGTTCGACTCAACTCGCTGCGATACCTATACGTTGTACATAGGAATACTACTATAGTATTATGAACAGTACTATGTTAAAAAAATCTTGGCTAATTCCTGATAAAAATATGAAGGTATGATCTTAAATATATAATTTAAAAAATAGGCATAATGACTTACCCATAATGTGTTTATGCTAAAAAATAAAATAATTTTGCACCAGAATAAAATTTCTATTTCTTTCCATAGATAACTGGAGAGATAAACTAGAAATGGCCACAAACAAGATATCCATTTTATTATTAAAAATTCTAAACTTTCAAATTAAGTACTTATTCAAAAGTTTCGATTTTGTCCATCACTAACAGCCGTTGTTCCCATTTTTTCCTGAACCGTAGCTAAAAAACGACTAAAGCATAAAATAATGTTATCGTCTATTTGCTTGGCTTAGGTGACTGCCCTCATTCCCTATTGCTTCGCCTCTATCCTCGGCACCCCATTGACAACAAAATTACATCAAGAGTAAAGCTTTTTTATGCATAATCAAAATTAATCAATCATATACCAAAGACTATCGCTTTCATTACGAATAAAAAGTTTTTTTACACATTGAAATACATAAATATGTATTGCATAATTTTTAAACAAACATCTGTTAATAAATTATTATTTTCATCTTAGTTCTTTGACCTTGAAATTTAATTTTCCTGAAAGTATGAATTTATGCATTATTGTTTTTAGTATTCAGAAGCTGTGTTTCTTTAAATATACTGATACTATGGTATTTTTAACTGCCCATTCCGATATTAACAAAACATCATTAAATCCCACTATTCACATCTTACTTTCTGTGATTATTTCAATAAATAACAACGAAATTTTAATTTAGAATTATTAAATGTCACATTTCTCTCTGTTGACAGTTTATCAAACTTCTCCTTCAGTTAGCTAACTTTAAGACCGGTGATTGGATTGCCTACTGGATTGGCGTAAATAAAAGATGCATTGAGAAGAGCGTAATTGTGCATTTAAGCATGGTTTAGGCAAAATTTCAGCTCTACGATTGCTAAGTTTGATTGGGAACAATGGCCGTGAGTTATTTTTCAATCTAAATAATTAAGGTTTTGAATATACATATCTATGTAATCTATATCTGATTCAACTTAATCCTAATAGAGAACATTAAAGAATACGACTAGAGTGAAATTTTCCACATGCATTGTGCTAAGAAATTAATTAAATAAATAAAATAAAAGTACATAGAGCATATACTTTATGCTAGTATTAATGGCTGCCTTTTTTGGTAAATTAATTTTGAATGCTACTTTACAATAGACATTAATTACAGATAATTATTACACAAATACAAGTCTTACAATAAAATTTTTCACTTAAAGTGATTTTTGGTTGAAATAATTTTTTATTTAAAGTTAGGAAGGCAGTTACTATGTATGTAATATTTGTACACGTATTGATTCTGGTAGAAGAGATCACAGACATTATTTCAAACTTGTCTAAATTATGAAAATATTATCAATATTCTAGTGATTGCAATATCTAACTCGTAACAACAGTGATACTGCTTTATAATACTACATCAATCAGGTAAACAGAGGAAAGAGTGCCACAAAATATTGCCATATTACTGGGTATTCCAGCAAACATACCATAGATATTACATTGTTTTACAATGAATGTCGAAACATGGTAAAAATTAAAACTTTCAAAGTGACAGTCGAAACCATGGACAAAGTAAAAATCAATGCTAGTAAGTCATAAATTTCAAATTTTATTTTGGTGATAACGGAGGGCAATATTCGAGTTATTTATTTTAATAATCAAACATTTTTGATTATTAAAACGTAATTCTCTTTGGTAAAATCGTTTGCGTGGATAAATACATTTCATAAAGTAGTCAAGCAACTCAGTTGGCAGAAAAAAAATTATATCTACATATATTTTATACTTAAATATTGGAGCAATCAATTTGAAAAGGATTTTGTTAATCAACGTTAAACGTTTTAATTATGTCCATCACTCATTGGTTAGGTATTGCCATCACTAGAAAACACTGACTAACATTCAAATAAATATTCATTTCAATAAATACTTTCTAAAAGCTCTTGATATATTATTTTCATATCCAATTAATGAAACACGTTTTCATAATATTATTGAGATCTTTAAAACTAACATCAGTGAAAGGATTATTGTGTAATTTATATTTTATACACCCACTAACCTATTTTGAGGTATGTAATACAAAAGCATAGGATATTATTTGTGCCTGCAAATAACGAGGGTCAATGATATGTCACCTTATTATTTAATACATTTTTTAAAGATAAACTGTACATCGCAACAGATATGAATTATTTTTGTTCATTCTGTAAGCTTGGCATCCCACTTGACGCTGTTCAACAAAGGCTTTGCTTAGTGAACATATAATAATAAGCAAAGACTTCTTTCCAATAAAATAATGATAACATTGCAAGGTTTTAGGTTAGGATTATAAACATGACAAGACTCCCAATATAGAACAGCACCACATTAAAATAGACAAGACAGACTTACCCCATGGACAATCTTTCATTGAACCACATCTCTGGACGTTTTCACTACTTCAACTTTCAACAAATCCATTTTGAGGCACCAATATCACCACATTTAACAAGAATTTAATTCAAACCTTAAATCAATCAGAAAACTAAATTTTATTCTTTCTATGCATATTTTTTACCTTTTTGAACTTATTAACCTTTTCACCGCATTCCCCATTTGTGCAACCACTTTTCAACTAACGCAAATCACAGAAACCCAGCATATTTGCATCAAAATATGCCGACACAGTGTGTGATTCGTATGGTAACACTAACCGAGTGCGCATTTTTACTGCCTCAATCTGCAGTATACTGTAGTTGATGAGTAAACGTTTATTTCTTGGTCAGGTGTCTTTAAAATTCGATATTGTTTAAGAATGTCTTAGAAAAAAACATTGAATACATACATAAATATATATTTTTTTATTAATATTTTTGCTCAGTTAGGTAATTAATGAAGTGAAATGTGATTTCTGAAATAGAATTTCAATATATAACATTGATCCTATTCAAAATGTGAGTTCAGCTTACAATGGCTCGAGTTAAAACCGTTTTCCAGGAACCAATTAGATTGTAAGAATGGGGATCTGAAGTGTGTATGTACAATATAGAATTAGAGGCGTACGCTTTTCTCTTTTCAACAGTCTTAAGATATCAAATAAATAGTATTTTTTTAATATAATATGCACATAGCGTAGCAATTATGGCACAGATTATTTGCGCATTATATGATGCAGTTAGCGGTGAATAGGTTAAATTGTCAAAATTAGTATGGACATAGCACTGTGAGTCATATATAAGTTGTTTGCCCTGTTGGAAATTGATTATTACGATAAAACTCATAATATTATGAGAGTTGTTCGCTTTTTTGGTAATTAATTCATTCATTCCATAGTAAGGTATGTTGAGACTCATATTGTATGAGTTGCCTACCTTTAGAGGATTTTAAAAAAAAACAGGAATGTAGTACCTAAATGAATGAAGCATAAAATGTCTTAACCTATAATTATTATTTGATAGCTTAGTAACATTTTTCATACAAGGTAAAAATTGCACCATATAACCCACATTTATTACAAATTATTTGCCTCGGAAGATATTATTATAAATTATGGTAATAATCATGTCTTAGGTTTCAAAATTGAAAATAAGGTAACATGAAATAATTTAATTTTTTTAAAACCAGAAAAAAAAAATTGAAGTTGCTTTCACATCTTGACACTATTATTTATGAGAAAAGTACATCACATAATGTTTATAAAAATAGAAATGTCTTTCAACATAATTTAGATAGAAAGTCAATTCTCATGTATTTTAAACCGAATTCAAAATGTCTGATGTGGTACTAAAATTATAGTTAAAAAAATAAACTATAATTTACAAACAAAATTATGTAAACTAACCACAAATTTCAATAGCTTTATGAACCAATAACTTATTTAGAGCAGTTTTTTTGAAAAATAACGTCAAGGGCGCTGTATATTAATTATCTATGATAAATCAGTTGATTTTTGCAACCTACAAGCTCTCTTTGTAATTAAACTTCAGAATTGCAACGTTTAACGTCATAAAGAATTTAATGTTTGTTGTATAGATTTTTATTTTGAAGGCTTTCTGAGATACTTCTACTATATTTATCCTATGGCCACTAATATCTATGGCTATGAGACTTAAACCAATAAATTTGAACAAAATATGTCTTTCTTTGGAATATTTAAAACAACTATAAACACGTTTGGGGGATGAAAATTAAACAAATACATAAAATCAACAAAAATAAAATTAATACGAATAACATTCATGAAATGAGGTTTCCATAACCTGTTAAGAATTGAACCATGCTAACTAAAGTTAGCCAAATGTTTAGGGCAGATGAATATTTTGTGGTTTTGACCTGTCACATCTATCAATTACATTATTTTTTATGTTTCATAATAAATCCATGCAGGAGGCAAAAATTCATTAAATCTGGGCCTCTTCAAGACCCGTATTAAAAAATCCCTTCAACCCCTTTCTCAACCTACCTTAAAATGTAGTCCAATCGAGTTTCAATAACACTATACAATACACAATAGTGCACAATATGAATTTATGTTTGAAAAAACCTTTATAACTTATTTCCACTCACATTTTTATTTTTAAACGGACCGTTTTCACCTTGCAACAGGCATCTTCGTAAAGGTTTTTAACGATGGGAAATTAAAATGGAATTCCACCACGAACTATCAGTTTCAAAATGAGAAACAATAACTAGTGTACAAGTTATAATAAATTGTTACTATCTTGAGTTAGCATAGTTCAATATGAAGTAATTCTAAATACATATACAGTAAAACCCACTTAAGAAATTTTCACGGTTAAGAAATTTAGTTTTTTCGATCCCTCAAAGACTGAAATTGAAAAAAGGCCTAATTTATCCCACATAAGAAGTTTTTTTCCGGTCCCATGGAAAGCCTTATAAGAGAGTTTCCCTGTATGTAGTACATATCTCTCTCCAAAGAGATTCAAAACCAACATACAGTAAAACCCCTATTTTACGTTTTTTAAGGGACCAAAAAAAAAAAACCTTATTGGAGGGAAAATGTAAAAAGGGGGTATTATAAAAAGAACATTTAAATTTTATGTTTAAAAAAAAAAAACGTTTTATTAAAAAACAACATTCAATTTAATCTTTAATGAAGAAATTATTATTTTTATTAAAAAATCATATATATTAGTTTGTTGCATCTTTGTTTTTTTGTTATGTAATTCTCTTTCAAGACTATATAAACATTTAAAAGTGTCATCTCGAATATCAGAAAAGCTTGTAAAGTAGGTTTTTAAACCCTCGATGAACCTCATTGCTTCTTCTTTTGTTGGAATATCAACCTCTTCTTCAGCAGACAGTTCTTCGGTAGACAAGTCTGCTGGTGTTAAATGACTGTCAATAATGTCATCAACTTCCAACAAGTCTGATGTCATAACTTCGGAGTCAAGGTTTACATAATCCTCCAGGGGTTGGTCTGAAATCTTTTCCCAGCCTTCTATGACATCACACTGGATATTTTCTCCAGTACTGGGTACGTCTTCATCCTGCCCATGCTCCTTGTATATCCCAGCTTTCCGGAAACAATTCTTGATGGTAGAATCGTTTATTTCACCCCATGCCTTAACGGTATAATGCATTGCATCCAAAATAGACATCCTAAATTTGTTGGGGTCCTCACCTCGTTCTAACTGACACAATAACTTCTGTACCAAGTTTCTTCTATAGTAGTGCTTGAATGCCCGAATTATCCCTAAATCCAGGGGTTGCAGTTCACTTGTACAGTTAGGAGGAAAAAATGCCAACTGAATGTTCCTCAAAGTCAAGTTTGTGGGGTGAGCTGGGCACCTATCGAGGAATAGTAATATTTTTCGATGCTTTGCTCCCATCAAAGCATCTAATGCAGTAAGCTGCTTTTCAAATAAGATTGACGTCATCCAGGCTTTTTTATTGGCTGCATATTTTGTCGGCAATGTCCTGACATTTTTGAAGCAGCGTGGTTTTGCAGACTTCCCAATCACTAACGGTGGAAGCTTCTCACTGCCATCAGAATTAGCAATCAAGAGAACAGTGAGCCGAATCTTGCTTAATTTTCCTCCATAGCAGGCTTCACCCTTGAAGCTGAAAGTCTTACAAGGTAGAACGTTGAAGAACAGTCCAGTCTCATCGGCATTGAAAATATCTCTGGGAGCGTAGTCTGCAATTAATTTAGGCACATCTGTCTGCTTCCAATCTTCAGCAATGTCCAAATCAACACTTCGCGATTCTCCACATATTGATCTGTAGACCACATTGTGCCTCTTCTTAAAACGATCTATCCATCCATTTGATGCTGTAAATCCTTCAATATTTAGTTGATTCGCAATACGCAGCGCCTTTTCACGAATTATTGTACCGCCGACGGGAATATTACTGGCCCGCGCACTGACGAACCATTCCTTTAAAATCTCCTCCATTTTATCGTACTTCGACGCTCTGATGTACATACGTTTTTTCGCCTCGGGTCCACATTGAATAGCGCTTTTTTCAATAGATTCACGGTTTTTGATGATTGTGGCCAAAGTAGTAATGGGTATCCCCAAATTTCGGGCTAGTGAAATGCGTGAGCCAACGTGTTTATTCACTTTTTCGATAATGTTCCTTTTCTCTTGCACTGACAAAGCTTTCCTTTGGTTAGACATTATGGACTTGAAAGAATGGGGACGTAAAAATGTATAATAATCGAACCGAAAGTAATATGAAATCCATAAACTTGCAAAACTGATGACAGAATAATGACAAATGAATACAATGCTAAAAGAAAAGATGGCTACCAATAATGGACCAATCATTATGCGCCGAACCCAGCCAATCACAGGGTCGCTCGCCCACCAATCACCATTCGCCGTTCGAATGTCACGACCCAAACATTGTCAAGCGCGCGTAACTCGTATATTTTGAATATTTCCAACGTAAATCGCGGGAAAGAAAAACGTAAATGCGGGTATTAAATGTACTGAAATACATCGGGACTGAAAAAATTACACGCAATTTGCGGGAAAACGTGAATTGCGGGCACGTAAAAACGAGGTTATACTGTAGTTGACAGTCAATGCAGCAATATTGCTTTAAAAAGCTCCCGTAATATTGCCATTAAATAAATATGTACATGCTATCACATTGTATTGCACAACAATGCAACAATGCTTCATCTACACTAACCTGATGTACGCCCATTGTTTAAGAAAGACAAATATAAATTATTATTGTGCATTGAATGCTTAAACGTAACACAACACATATTATTTGGAATGATTAAAAAATGACTAGAGTTATTATCGTAATACTGGTTTCACGAGAGTTTAGAATACGATGGGATAATATAATAATAACTGGTTTACTGTATGCTGCATATCGCCGATGTCCCGGGCTGGTGATCCAGCATGGCCGCTCTTCGTTTAATGCCTTCCAGATATACTTCCCGATTGAACAGCCCGGCTGCTAGTGGTACTCTGAAATATAATAAAATCTCAGTTTTAAAACACGTGAAGGAAAAAAAAATGCGATTAGAACACAGAGCCAAACTAGCAGTCTAAAAAATTTGGACCTACGCTAGAAAATGTAGATAAAACAACCATGAACTCGAGAATTCAATTGAGTATAAAAGCATTGTAAGATTCTGTAGGTCTCAAAGTCTGCAATAGGCAACGGAAATCATGACTGGGTGCCCCAGTGGAAGTAACCTAGAGGATTGGAGCAGCATGTGAAGGCCGCAAGACTGGAAAAGAATGGCTAAGGCTCGGAGTTAGTGGAGAACATTTGTGGAGGAGCCCAAATCCCACCCTGGGATTTTGGGATTTTGTTATTTTTTTTATTGTGAATACCTCACAAGAGTCACAACTGCTCCCAACCGTCTAGAGCCAGTGAGACTATGGCATCCCCAATTGGGTATGTTGTGAGGCTGAAGGTAGTGGGGAGGGGATGGGAAAGAGGAAAGTTGGGAATTACCTGGCTATTCAGATCTGGTCACCAAGCACGGATAAAAGTAATTTCAAGCAACGTTTCGATTCTGAATGGTGGTCTTTTACCAGGGTGATACTTGTAGTATCTACCACTCTGGTGTCGCAAATATACTTTTTATTATTTTATATGAATTAAATGTGTTAGGACACATATTAATTAAATAAAAGTTATTGGCGCACGCCGGGTTTGAACCCGCGACCTTTGGATTCGTAGTTGAGCGTCTTACCACTCGACTATGGAGGCCGTCTGGCATGTAGTGCCCTTGAAGTGAAATATCACAAAACTGTGCTATATAAATGAAATTTTGCTATTATTATTATGGAACTAAAAACATCCTAGTGAAGAACTTCCGAGTATGAAAATGACTTACATATCAGTGCCAGGCCTCAAAGAAGCCGTGAAGAGTGCCCACACGGGCTTGTGATCGCTGGAGCAGATGGACGGCACCGAGTCGTAGGCCAGGCACTGCACCGAGGAGAAGGACTCCGTCGAGGTTGGGACATGACTGCTTCTACGTAAGCCTATACACGAAAATACGTATTGAATTAAAATAATCAAATCTTACAACAAAACTAGACATACGAGTAAACTAGACATCAAGCTTGACTAACCGGACAAAGTTGAAGATGCCTGTGGAATGCTTCTGGTCTTGTAGAGGATGCGGTCCGTGTAGGCAGGGGCTCTTTGCTTGCTAGAAGTGTCGAACCTCTGTGTGCCCGGGTCATACTAGAATGCAAATATGTAAATAAATATATATTATTTTAATAAACATAAGAATCAGTGAAACTATTGAACTTCCGATTGGGGATCGTACAAGAGCTGATCAGAGTTTCTATTGCAATAAGCAGACAGTCAATATACATAGCCTGTTCAAAAGAAAAGGTGAATTTTGAATTTTTGCGGGCTGTATACATTCGATTATCGATTTTTTTTTGTTGTTATGTTGGTACATATATGTGTATCATATGTTAGCATTATCAGCCATTTTGGATTAGTGTTTTGTTTTTGACAACTGGAAAGGTTAGTCACGTTTTTGTGTGTTCTTCGATTTACTTTTGAAAAAAATGGATCAAAGAATAAAATCCATGATTTGTTTTTCCACAACTCTAGGACGCTCATCGTCATTAACATCTTCTCGGCCTTCTGTAAAGTGCTTGTACCACTTATAAACACTTTTGAGACAAAGTAGACTCGCCGAATGCCACAATCAACATTTTAAGTGCGTTGGAGCACTTTATTCCATTTTTAACGCAAAATTTAATACATATTCTTTGAAACACACAAAAACGTGACTAACCTTTCCAGTTGTCAAAAACAAACCACTAATCCAAAATGGCTGATAATGCTAACATATATTATGATAAACATATGTGTACCAACATAACAACAACAAAAAACAAAGCCCGCGAAAATTCAAAATTTACCTTCTCTTTTGAACAGGCCTCGTATATATTTTTTATATAATTCAGTTGATTTAAATTTAATAATATTATTATTTAGTTCTGTTATTTTTTGTTTTTAGTGCTAGCTGTTTTGGCGTTTAAGGCCATTATCAAACTAATAATGATAATGGCCTTGAACGCCGAAACAGCTGTGACCAAAAACAAAAAACTAAATAATTATATTATTAAATTTAATTCAACTGAATTATATAAAAAAATTAAATGGAGTTCTACAAATTGAACACAAAAACTATAAACAGGTAATATAATTATAATTAACAACTTCTTTAACCCCGCTGGCGTCAAAGCGCCCATCTAGTACCTAATACAGCGTTGATCTGTTGGCGCGAAATTTGATATATCACATAAAATACAATGACGTAAGAAACATTGTAAAAGAAAAAAGTACACGAGATACACCTTTTAACATTTAAATGAATCCATTTATGAAACATTTAGGTTATTTTTACCAAAAAATGGCAGAGGTCAAATGGGTTACTCTAAAAAAAACTAACCTAACCTAACTTATTATTATGACAGTTGTCCATGACATTTTCATGAATTTAAAAATTCATGACCATATTATTGTATCTGCAAAAAACAAACCTTATAAGTTGGAGCAAAGCGTATTGGGGCCTCTCTGAACCCCTTCAATATAGTCCCACCAGCCAGCACAGCGGACAGCTGATCAGCCTTCAGCACCGACGGGAAGATGCTGGGCAATATCTCCAAGGCGCTGGCTGCCTTGTGCAGGCTGGGCGGGGGCCCTCTCTGGCTCTCGGGGGGCCCCGCCAGCCCTCGGAGCACCGAGGCCCTGTCTTCCGTCAGCCGGAAGTTGAGGTCGCCGCACCACATCACCACGTCGAAGTTGTTGGTTACGTCTGGAATCATTTGGAAAATTAGAGGTATTTATTACAGATTGAATGTATAGACTTGAAGTAAAGCAAACTCTTCATCCCATTACTGTTGACAAATAAACAGGTTACAAGGCGTCTACCAAGTGTGCCACCAGTAATATTTTGACTCTTTACTTCAATACATCATAGCATGAATTAACTACCTGACTTAGCCCTAGATCAGGTTTCAGCAGTAGTATATCTCTCTCTTTCTTCTATCAAAATCTTTTATTTCTTATTATACAATTGAAAAACATGCAAACAATCAATATGGCATCTTGTCTTCTTTTTTGATAGGGAAGTGGATATTTAAAAGTTCTACTGTAGCTTATAATGAAAATGACATTGCGAGCTGAAAATAGTGGCAATGACAGAAATTCTAGACATTTCATGATGCCATAGCTCACCATTTGTAGTTTTAGTGAGACATACACTAGTTAAAGCAATTATGGTACATGCTTAACTCAATTTCATTGATTATACATTACAAAAATGTCAACTTACTGATACTTCAGATAATTGCGAACCTAATGACTGAAAAATATGAAACCATTAATGTTTAAATCTTACCTTTATTTTTATGCTTAATTGGCAGATTCTTTGGAAGATCCAAAGCGCGTATGATCTTCTTTATATCGTGGACCCTCTCCTTGACCTTCTCCTGATGCGCGGTCAGATGTGCGGTGACAAACAGGAAGGTGGTGCCGAACAGGGCGAACGAGATGGCCACGGCGCCCTTGGTGCGGAAGGCAGTGCCCGGCCTGACGGAGATGCTGGCATCCTCAGGTAGGGAGCAGAACCAGATGAGATCTCGACGAATGAACACGGATAAGTGCAGTGTACCTGCAAAATAAGATGGTGTTAATATAGGCACAGAAGAAAAAACTTAGGCATATAGGGAAGCTCTTTTATAAAGTTTTGACTGGAAAAAAAAATCACGTGGAAAACTTATATGCAGGTTTTATATCTAATGTTGATTGTTGATCTTTTTAAATATTGAGTCAATAAGAAATATATCGTTGTGAAATAGTTTTTCGTAAACAATTTATTTGGTATTGACAATGTGTGGATGGGGCACTTTACCAAATAAAGACCATAAGTGTAGTTTTAGTTATTTAAACAATGGACATATTTTCTAAATATAATGATGTTACATATTCATAAAAAGCATTTACTTTGTGGCTTGCCATATTTAAAAATAAAACAGATAAACTTTGTTTATAACAATTCAATTCAATTTCTTTATTCATTTTAATAACATTACAAAATAAAATTTTAAGGCGTTATTAAAGATATGTAGAAAAAAAATTATATGGAGTAAACAAAAAACAGAGTACACTGCATATAATATACAATATAAGACAAGATTTTACAACTAAACAGAATAGATATATAGTAAATACAAGTTAAGCAAGCAGCAATAAAACTTGCTGTTTAAATACAGTTTCGCTGATGCAAAAAATATCGATATCCGAAGCGATTCGATTCAACAGCAAGAGTGCCCTCCCCACCGGCATGACCATTGGCAAGATAGTCCTGCAGGCCGGGAGATAAAACAATCTATGCTGTCGATGACGGCGATAACCATCGGGAACATAAAAGTTAATGCTCTCCATGATAACTAAGTTTTCGAAACATCCACGTATCAATTTGAAGAAATGGGTGACGATGTACACATCCCTTCTGACCCGTAGATGGTTTGTTCCCAGCATACCCAAGAGAAACTCAGTCGGATAGAGCCACAAGTAGTAACCGTATATAACCACTTTATTATTCAATATTATGTCTACCGGTTTCGGAAGTACCCTTCCATCATCAGGAAAGCCAAGTAGTAAAACTAGTATTTTCATAAAAAGGAAACTTGTAGGTAAGTAGGAACATTCTTTTTTACAACATAATAAAATATTACCTAATGTAGTGGAGTGTAAAAGCAGATGTGACGGACCAAGTGCTTCCTGAATGGAAATTTCCCATTCTATCCTCTCGGAGATGGACTCCTGTGTTCCGATGGCCAAAATGTCTGGCACATTCTTAATTGCACTTGGAAATAAAAAATCATTCAGCTCACTGCAAGCAAACACAAACACAATGAATCAATATAGAATTTAAAAAAACATATTTTAGCCTTGAAGGAACGAGTATACGTATCTGATATATTGATTAATTTATGAGATAGGACTATGAATAATTTTGTGAGAGAAAAGCTCATTAATACATATTGCAAAACTTATCAATAAATAATAGCACACCTTGGCGGCGATTGTCCGTTCATGTTCCAAGTACCAACGAATATCTCCACCTCTCTATTGGGAAAAACTCTCTCCAATTCTGCAGCCCCCAATAAGGAGTTGGAAGCCAAACGTCCGTGCAGAAAGTTTCTACAATAACCAAAATACAAAACGTTAGACATGCAAATTAAACATACATAATTTAAATCTTTTCGCCTCTGTTCCCCTTGTGTGGCGCAATTAACAGCCGTATCCTTGGTTTATTTTTCTATTTAAGAATCTTTTCAAATCCAAACAAGCGATAAAGTATCTACCTATAATTTATTTTACGATACTTTTTTTTCTATATTTAAAATATACGTGTGGAGTAAATTTTTAATAAAAATACATTTTTTAAAAAGCTGTCTAGAAAATAAGGTGGATTAGCAACTAAAAAAAAACTGATTCCGCAGAAAAAAAAATTGTTCAAAAAAAGTTTTCATCTTTACGTCCCGTGATTTTTCACTGTTCAACTAGTACCTAATAAAAAGAAATGTAATTTTACAAAGAAATACATTTATGAATATCAAACAATACATTCATACGATAAAAGAGGATATGGATAGTTATTTTACACTACTTATTTTTTAATCATTAAACTGTTTATTTATATGTACACCTAAAGATATCTATGGTAAAAATAAACAACATGTTTTGTTTAAAACCACTTTATTGTATAATATACAATATGTTATATTGTCAACTAGTTCCAGTTCATCCTGAACATTAGTCAGGACTATATTACACCTTCAGCTTTCAATTCCTCTGCTGGCTAAGTCCTCCATCATTGCACAAGCAACATCTTCCGCTTCTTATGATGGCAGTAGAAGTTTTTCATATATTGACAGGTTATATTCGTAACCCGGGAATGTTTGTCTTTTTTTTTTTTTTAATTAAAATTAAATTAAATCGAGTAACTGCATCGCCTTATTTATGTGTGACCTTTGTATTGAAGTGTTCGGCTCTTGGATTCATACAACATCATGACATGTGATGCCTCGTAAAATTATATTTATTTAGAACAAACAAGTTGCTCTCTTTCAGTATAGATTGGTTAAAAATACTACCAGATAATAACATGTAA
Organism: Drusus annulatus; assembly: GCA_022651775.1. Classification (NCBI taxonomy): domain Eukaryota; kingdom Metazoa; phylum Arthropoda; class Insecta; order Trichoptera; family Limnephilidae; genus Drusus; species Drusus annulatus. The sequence goes on from JAGWCC010000167.1 coordinate 127,502, forward strand.
AAGTGTTTGCCCAAAAACATCCTCCAACGGGCTTGCAGAGTGTGAAGATCAAGCATTCCAGACAAAAATAATTAAGAAAACAAATATGAACAATGCATGTAATCCCTCATATATAGGTAGCGCATAAATCTTGTGATTTTTCGCAGAATTACATTTATCCAGAAAAAAAATCTCTTTCAGTATATGTATTATAACAATTAATAAAAGTGTTTGTCCAAAACAAACTTGCATTATGTATTTACATATATTGAATAAATTATTATTACCTCTCACGAGCCTTTTGAGTCGGAATCAATCGGAGCACTTTGGCAGCGAGGAGGGAATTTCTCGCGAGACTATCCGTGCTGCCGGAGCGCGGAGTGTGAGATAAGTTGGTGGCGTCTCGTGATCTGCTCGCACTGAAACACATTGCGGCAATGGAGAAAATAAAACATGCATAATAGCTCATGCGGTATGTTATTGTACAGAGTGGACTTGCTGAATGATTTCATAGACAATACAGGTCAAATCTCAATGAAATGAATGTGGAAGTTTTTTTTTTTAAATTGTAAATGTGTAATGATTGGTAGAACCTCATGTTGGTTATTAAATTGTTTATGGTTGGATGGATTTATTGTAGTAACCCTATCGCTCATATCATTGTGGATAGTGAAATTATGAATGCTGGCAACAAAAAACAGAACAGAAGAAAAAAAAATACCGAGTATACGAAATTGAACAGTTTTAGTTTATTCTGTATTTTTCTAGCATATTTGGTGCAGTGAATATTTGGAAATTCGATGTGTATTCTCCTGGATTCTTACATAAGTTTTGTTGCCGCTGGTGACATTTTTCATTCACAATTGCATAAATACGAAGTGTATTACAACATGCAAGAGTTGAATGATGTATATATGTATATTTTTTGAACAATACATTTAAAAAAATATATATTATGGTGTATATTGTCCTCCGTGCTAGGGTTCACAGAGTTGTGGGGGACATTTTTCAAGAGGTGAATTTAAGATTGAGTATTGCATCCTCAGTATTTTATATTTTTCATGTGAAGACCTTACAAGAGCCACAACTGTCCAAAGACTATGGGACTATGGCACAAAGGATGATATGGAGAAGTTAAGAGAATTTAGTTATTCAGGTCTGGTGAATATAAATAGCTAAGGTCATTTTCCAATAATGTTTTAATTTTAAATGGTTGTCTTTCATTCTGAGTTACCATTGTATTGTTTGTTTGAAGGAAGTTCAGAGTAACTATTCCAATTTAGGTACTAAGGAAAGCCAAGTCATTGCAAGCAGCATTTTAACACTAAATGATATTTGATCAGAGCCTTTGTGAAGTTATTGTCCACTCTGAGCAGAGTAAAAGTGTTACCGGGAGCAATAATCATAGGATAAACTAAAATAATTGATCATGAAAGACAGCAAATTATAAAAATATACCTAAAGACATAAATACATCTCCCTAGTAGAGTCATGCCCCGGCATTCTAAAAATCTGTACCTCGGTTGAAAATACTATACTAAGTTTGTGGAAAAAACAAAAAAATTGCAGATTTCAGACCCGTTTTGTGTGATAAACCATGTATGACTAACGCATAAAGGTTGTTGTAAGAGTAATAATATTAAGAAAGGGGTGATTAGATGATTAATACATGTACAGGAGTGTCATGAATATATATAACGCACAAGTTAAATGAGATTGGAATAAATCAGTAAGATATTGCACAATCAAATGCATCAAGAGGATTAGGAATACTAGAAGAATGTCTGAATACATATGAATATAAATGATAAAGCAAGGGGTGTGGGTAAGGAGAGAGGTGTATGGCCTCTTTCTGCCGCTCTATGGCTCGATTATTAGAGAGGGGATTTATTATTAATATAATACATACCCATCACTACTTCGCATGGAAGATTCTCTTCCGCTTTCATTCAAAGACTTGTCGACTAGTTCATAGTCAGACATGGCCAGCTCGTCCGAGGAATGCTGCATTTCTGATAGGCTTGAAGATATTCTTCTTTGAGAATCTCCAGCATCGCGACCAGCGGACAGGGTCCTAGCTCCACTGTATGCACTACCATTTCCGTCACAATTGGGGTCACTCAGTGCTTTAAATATATGCGGCTTCTTTAACACCTCAATCGACTTGTTAATAGGAGATGAACGGCAATGTTCGGGGAATCTATCCAAATATTTTTCACTCCCCGATATGTCTTTGTGCCTGGCATTATTCTCAATCATACTCTTTGGTCTGGATGGCGCTTGTATCGAGGCCTGAGGCGATGGCAAGAACACAGATGTACTGATGGGAATTCTCGACGCTTCGGTGCTTGTAGTGGCTTCGGAATCCGACGAATACGTCCGCTCACCATTTTCGTAAACTCGCTTCGATAAAAAAAGGTTTGTCGACGATTTTGAAAAGTCGCCGGTGTCCGGTATGGATGATCTGTCAGCTGAGGTATTATCCACAGTGCAGCCGACTCTTGTAGACTTTTTAATTAGCAATCGTTTGCGTAAAGATAACTTCTCTTTGATGGCACCGGAAGACGGTCCGGTATCATTGGATTCCATTTTATTATTGTGTGTTTATGCATTCTGTGACCGCGTTACGTGTGATATAAACGAAAAGAATTGTTTTGTTTCGTTATCATCTTGACAACGTTCAACCGCCCTCAGGAAAATACATTTTAGATTTTTAATGACATAAACGTCAATTGACGTCGCCGACGTCAACAAATGCACTCCTCTTCTTCTTTTAATTACATTTTAGCTTTGGCTACAATGGCTACTCAGCTCAGTTACCGCAATTCATTGTGATGTTTAGGCACTACGTTTGATTATTAGATTTTTTCTGAAAAACTTGAAAATTACGGTACATTTTTTTTTTCATTACGATAAGCTAAAACGGATTTGAATTTGAAAAACAATGATTTGGTGATTTTACTCACTTTTGCGAACCTCAGCTGCGTGACGTTATAAATAAATCTTTACGGAAAAACGGGACGAACCGTATCTCTCAGACAGTACTCTTGAATAATAACAAACATAATATACGTTTGCTCGATTTACGTTACAGGGAATATTGAAATTATAGCCTATTGTATTTTAATTATTTAAAAATGCCCGGTTACAAATACTGTTCAGTTACAAATACTGGAAATCCGGAATTTACTGTTGCGAGGATCAATTCAATGATAGTATACATTTCATGTTTATAAATTACACACTTTTGTTTATTAATAATACATAAATTATGATAATAAAATCATATCCTCATTTTGACAGTTCCTCATTCAGGGCCAGTTCCACGAAATCTCGCGCCCTGTGTAGTAAGTACCGATCTGACATTTGCGAGGGATGATAATACAAACACGAAGATATTCTTCAAATTTTTTTAATTTTTTTTAAAGTAAGACAAACATTCTCGGGTTACGAATAACCTGACAATATTTGAAAAACTCCTACTACCATCATAAGAAGCGGAAGATGTTGCTTGTGCAATGATGGAGGACTTAGCCAGCAGAGGAATTGAACGCACGACGCCCGGGTGGGAATCCGACGCGTTTGTCCACTCAGCTACTGACCGTTCAAATAGAGCAAAGAAACCTAACTAAGGAACGGAATCAAGGATAAGGCCGCTTTCCTAAATCAATATAGGTCGGGAAGTATCTGGCTATTCAGACCTGGTTACTAAACAAAGTTAAAGCCATATCTAGTAGTTTTTCAACTCGGGCTGACTTGGATAATACTGAGAGTATATCAGTCAATGAGGTGAACCATCAAGAAACGCTTATTTTCGAAAGATATTCTTTAGGTAGAGCAAAGAAACTAAGCTAAATTAAAATTTCATCTGTTCAGTACTAGTGGAATTGTCGCCTTCTTCTGGTATCATTGGGGCAAAATTCACCCTCCAGGCTTTAGACTGGAACAACTCAGCGAAACTACACTTGTAGCGGTTATTATGTTAAGTTATTTTTCAAGTAGGGCAATAGAAATGAAAGCGTCAAATTTCTTGATCTTCATTTAATTTTTGAGCAGAGTTCATTGTTGACCAACTTATAAAAGTGTTTGCAAAATTATGAAAGGTTCTAGAATAAAAACTCTTATCATGTCAATTATTTTTTTATTATAATTTTATTGAAATAACATTTTTTCTTTAATAATAATATTTAGGTATAATAGGTATGCATCTTAAGTGGTTTTTAATTCATATTTTATAATAACTATTTATGATAAGCGTATTAATTACTTAAAAGTTAACACGCTAAATACAATAATATTTGTTCAACAGTACATTCTAATCCAGTAGTGAAAAAAAATTAACCCATACCTTAGAAGTATTTCTAAAATCTTAATCGTTCATCAACACAAAAATTAAAACAATGGACAGAAATTATTTAAGACAATACTTACATTATTATTTTATCATACTTAAGGGCTGTTCAATTTATTGAAAAGGGTTACAGTCTGAAATAAACCAGGGCGGATAGTCATCGAGGCATTGGGCCTTCAAATCACAATGTTTAATATTGTTAACTGCTTACATAAATATTTTTGGTGACGGGCATTATTTTTTTTTTCATCCCTTGAGTATCTAATAATTGAATACTTAAGATAATATAAATTGCATCAGACATCATAATTAATTTTATATTATATTTAAGATTTACAAACAAAAAAAAATGGCCGGTATTCCTATAATATCAGACTAATTAATTGATCTTTCTCCAAAGGGGGAACATAGAGATAAACTCTTTTCCCCGATTCCATAAACAACAATGATTACCTCATAGACAATGGTTCGGAAAAAATGTACAGAAACTACTAACACTGGATTGTCTATGAACCAGAGAAAAGAATTCACTTTTCAAACGCTTATAAAATTTTTGCAATGTAATCATAATTTATTAGGAAAAATGAAAAAAATATTTTGCTGATTTTCAGCTAGTTTAAATTTTGCCTTAAAATGTCTCCGAAGTCAAATATTTCTTATGGTAAAGAGTTGGCACTTTGGCAGTTCACCCAAGAGTTAAATAGGTAAAAATGAACATTGAGAGATTCTTCAATTGTTCTTATTGGATCCGGCCTACAAGTTAATTCATCACTGGGACACGAGAGTATTTAAAAATGAGTATAACACAATGTGGAAGAGACTGGCATAAATTACTTTGGTATTACGAATCTTAACGGTAATATCACATGGAATATCGTCGACGCTTTTTAATACCTCAAACGGCAAATTATTTTTAATTATGGGGTCAAAAGTTTTGTGGATTACACATGTCTATGATTCAACTGAAATAGTTGTATAAAACTTTGTGTTGTTTCTTTTATGCTTGGGCGGTATTAAAATTCCATAGACGATTTATACATAAATTGATCAACACAGCAGGCTGATATTCCCACTTTCCCCGCCTAATAGAAGCATTCGGTTCAGAGGCAATACGGTCATAGCAGTTAAGACTCCCTTGAATGTGTCCGAACGGAGTTTGGTGCTGGAAAAGCTGGCGTCTTGGTCTATTGCTGTGTGAACTCCTATGCGATTGTTGGTCGTCCCTGATATCAGCTCGCTGTAGTAGGTCGACAGGCAGTGAACTGGCTCAGTGGAACCTCTGAAAAATTATAAAATTTAACTTTTTAATACATACAATAAATATGTTGTGACAAATACATCGTGAGTCAACCTTTCCAGCCTTTCAGATTTCTGCCACCTTTTTTTATTTGTTTTGTGGTAAGATTGGAATGTAGGCAGGATTCTAGAACGTCGCATCTCCAAAAGTCTTACTGGGGCAGAGAAATTGTTAAAAATCTTCAGTACAATAGGCTCAAGAATGAGAGAGAAAAACAAAATGATGCAACAACACTCAATAAACTTCAATGAAGCAAATAACAGCCAATAAAAGACTGTAGACTTTGAAAATTTTGGAGGCATATGTAAAATTCAATCTATTTTTTTGCTTAACCTCACTAAAATCAACAAATATGGAAGATACACAAGTGCCTGTTTTAACAATGATCCCTTTGCAATGGATAGATGGCTCGGCTAAATCTGATCATTTGTTTGAAAATTGGTATCATGCAATATTATCATTTATCTTCTTTTGCAAAACAGAAGCACACTAAACTTCTGAACAAAAAGGACTGTATACTGGGTTCTTAAGGGGCTTCCACCTTAGAGTAATGATGTAAGGAGGTATGGCTAATATTTTTACCCAACCTGTTTACTTACCTTTACGCGATAAATCACTTTCTCCGGGTTTTTACGTCGTATACCATGAGAGAAAGAGACAAGAAAAGTCGTCACATAATATCGCAACACTTCTAAGTAAATAAGGATGTTCTTCGTCCGCGCTAACTTCACATCATCAAGTCCCATAACTTACGTCAACGGATTTTGAGGTTATTTCCTATATTATTGTTGATTAAAATACTTGCAGTGGTTAAAATAAATCAAACATGATGGTGATATGTGCTATACGTGAATGTTCAAATAAGACGAAACAAAAATTGTAAAACATCACTTTTCAGAGGTATTTCAACAGTTTTAATCAATTTGACCGAGCTTTAGAATTTTCACATTTTTAATGATATGAAGACATAAAATCAACAAAAAGCTTCCATTATTATTTAGGAAAACTTTCTGTTATTAGTGTTTGTGTGATATTTTGACTTTATAAATCATTTTATGGTGTATTGATATTGTTTTGTTTAATGAATTCAAATATGTTTATTAAAAATGTCTGAATTCCATGTGGGCGGTAATTAATGGGCTATCCAACATCCTTTAATATATCTTTGTCTCTTTCTATCGAGTCAGCATTAAATCAAACGTCCTGACTACACTGTTTCGCAAATGTACCTTTCCATGTCCTCTAAGCTTCCAACTTTTCACAGTAATAACTAACACTTTTGAGCAGGTATTTCAGCTTCCTAGATATATTAAATTAGTAGCAGACTAGATAAGTTAGATCGAGATGGGAATGCTCGTCTCTTCTCCACAGTCAAAAACTTGCTTACTTCAGTTGGAAACGCAGTTTCCCATCCACTGTAGACCACACCAACATGGTCTGGTCTAGACTGGTGCTGACAATGCTGGCCTCATTGACGGTGACCAGCTGTAGGATCTCCCCGTCGTGGGCCTTCCAGTGGGCAAGTAGAGCCCCGGTGCGGGGGTCCACCAAGGACAGGTGACCCGTGGCCAGCCCCACGGCGACCCAGCGCCCGGATGGGGAGACGCACATGCAGCGGATAAAGGTGTTGGGATTTAGGGTCACCTGGATTGATAAATAAATTTTATTATCACAAAAAAATGGTACTAATAAAGTGGTACTTTTTAAATAATTACGTAAATAGTAATAATTTTTGACAGCCTCCATGGCCGAATGGTAAGACGCTTGACTACGAATCCAAAGGTCGCGGGTTCAAACCCAGCGTGCGCCAATAACTTTTATTTAATTAATATATGTCATAACACATTTAATTTCAGAATGGTAGATACTAAGTATCCCCCTGGTGAAAGACCACCATTCAAAATCGAAATGGCTTTAACTGTGTTTGGTGACCAGATCTGAATAGCCAGGTACTTCCTAACCTTCCTCTTATTCATCTCCTTGTCCTCCCCACTACCTTCAGCCTTACAACATACCCCAATTAGGGATACCATAGTCTCACTGGCTCTAGATAATTAGAAATATAGGATTATTAAAATAGGATTATTGTGCAGTATTCACTATAAAAAATGAAATTTAAAAAAATGTTTTTGAAAAATAACTTTTCGGCAGGAGCAGAGAGACAAAAATAAAGTGCAATACATTTTTCAGCCAATCAGCACTATTTAGCTTCACAAAATAAGAAAAAATAAAAAGATAGAAATTCTGAATGAAAAGAACTATATTTAAACAATAATAATTATTATTTTAAATTTAAAAAAACAATTTTTAGTTAAAAGCTCTGCGATGTAATTATTTTTACGCGTGACAGCTGTTTTGCCTTCTGAGGGCATTATCAAACTGTCAGTTTGATAATGCCCTCAGAAGGCGAAACAGCTTTCACACGTAAAAATAATTACATCGCAGAGCTTTTAACTAAAATTGTTTTTTAAATTTAAAATAATAATAATTATTGTTTAAATGAAAATTAAAAAACCTAAGAATTAAAATGGAGTTCTACAAAATAAACTTTAAAACCATAAATAAATGAAAAGAACTAGTTCCTCAAAAAATCGTTTTATAAGAGGGGCTGGTTAGGAAAATTTTGAAGAGAAACAGCCAATTCATCTAAAAAAAAATTGAAATAAGACAGCCATCTCTCCTAAAATGTAATTTTAGATTAAAAATAATTCGAAAAATCGACGATCCTTGAACACCTCATGTTTGAAGAATAAAATGGCGTAAATTTGCATTAATGACGAAAAAAAGGCTTAAATATGCAAATATATAATAATCCAATGTCTACTCATGATATTATAATCTTTTGAAATGAATATGTCTGTCTGTTCTCTATACGAGTACAATCCTACACCCTTTGACTGATCTAAACCAAATATTGTAGGTTACTCTTTTGGACTCTAAACAAAACATAAGTACAGTACAAAATTTAAATAAAAAATTTTACTACCTTGAGTTCATGGACGAAAGAACAAGTCCTCGAATCAATGAATTTAAGCACCGTATCCGTAGTGGCCGCCAAAACAATGGCTGAAGGAGCTGGCATCGCTTTTACAATACTGACGGGGGAGCTTTTACTGTTATCCAACTGCAAAACACAAACCAATTGTTAGTAGCTTGGAGTAACGATGTAAGGAGGTATAGCTAATATTTTTACCCAACCTATACAAATTTGCGATAAATCACTTTCTCCAGGTTTTTACGTTGTATACCATGAGAGAAAGAGATGAGAAAAGTCGTCACATAATATCTCAGCACTTCTAAGTATATAAGAATGTTCTACGTCCGAGCTAACTTCACATCATCGACTCGCATAACTTGCATCAACGGATTTTGAGGTTATTTCTTATATTTTTGTTGATTAAAAACTTGCAGTGGTTACAAATAAATCAAACATGATGGTGATATGTGCTATGCGTGAATGTTCAAATAAGACTAAACAAAGATTATAAAACATCACTTTTCAGAGGTATTTCAACAGTTTTAAATATTTTTGACCGAACTTTAGTTTTCACATTTTTATTGATATAAAGACATAAAATCAACACAAAGCTTCCATCATTATTTGGGAAAACTTTCTGTTATTAGTGTTTGTGTGATATTTTGACTTTATAAATCATTTTAATAGTGTATTGATATTGTTTTGTTTAATGTGTTCAAATATATTTATTAAAAATGTCCGAATTCCATGTGGGCGTTAACTAATAAGCTATCCAATATCCTTTAATATATCTTTGTCTCTTTCTATCAGGTTCTTAAGTCGAAAATCCTGACTACACTCTTTCGCAAAGGTAACTCTCCAAGGTTAGTAGTTAGTAAAATCCAGTCAATGTAATAAGAGGTCCAGCACCTCCAATAATCTGGCACTATCTGAGTTGAGACCAGAAAACAAGATTTGAGTGTGATAAAACAATTGCGATGAAAGGATAGATTGTAATAATTGCAAATGTCAGATAGTTACCTGTTTCACAATACTTTCAACGTAAGGATCCCAAATGTGAACGCTAGCATCCGTAGACACGGCAAGGCGCGAGGACTCTAAGAATGTCAAAGACAGAATACCCTTACGATGGCTCATATACGTCCATTGACATGTAGAAGTAGCGCTGCCATCACCCTAAAAAAAAAGAAATTATTATCCTCGTCAGACCCCGTGTCGCCTGTACACTATAAGTGAAATAAAACTGTACTTGTTAGTTTTACCAACTTCCTTATTTCTTAGTCAATGATGTATTATTTTTATTTTTGAACATATCATTTCTTTGGAAATCGCTTGCCAAAGGAAACTTTACAAATTGTTAGAATCAAAATATTTTATCACATACATAATTATGGAAATAAAATCCCTACCTTGTCGAAAATCGACAAAATTTGTTTGGGTCATAGCAGGATATAAATGAAAAATACTATACTTGCATTTAATTAAATAAAAGAGATTCCTGAAGTCACATTGCCAAAAGTGCTAACAGCCTGGATCGCCAACTTTATTCACGGCACGTCTTTTTTCGCTCCAGCAAAAGTGTCAAATAGTGAATTAACTTTTCCCATAAAATAATTATTGTCAATCATTGAAATGATATTTTTAACCTCTTAAATCAAAAATTGTTGAGACAATCTTTTTATTTAACTGCCTGTTTTGTTCCTTTCACAATTAACTTGAAGATTTAGACTCTGGATGCATTTTCCCAAAGAGTTTGCATACATCACCCATCTTAATAGAACCATTTAACCTAAAAATATATACCTGATTTCTCAGCGACCACAACTTGATGGTTTTATCCTTGGAACCTGACATGAAGCTGTTCTCGTTGTCCAGACAGACGATGGTCCTCACAGAGTGCGTGTGGCCGGAGAAGGTCTGCAGCTTGATCTGTTTCAGGTTGAAACGATTGTCTTTATCCGGTCTCCCTATCTCATGCTCCCAGTACATGAGCCAGTCCCCGCGGAGGTGTCTGGAATAAAAATGGTTTGTTGAGAGATGGGGGGAGGTTGTTAAAAAAAACAGTAATTTTAATGATATTTTAACAAAACTGGGGTAGGTTTTGTAAAATTAAGAATAATTGATTATACAGTAATAAAATAGGGTAGATTGTTAAAAAAATAGTAACTTCCAACAAAACTGGAGAAAATTGTCTAAAATCGAAAATGTATACTATAGAATAACAAAATTGGGATAGAGAGTGATAATTATAATTTGAATAACGCCGTTTTTGTGAAAAATCACCTCAAGGGCGCTGTACAAATCTTAATTCCTAGTTTATAAGGGGTAAGTGTTTTCTTTTCTGATTACAAACACAAATGAAGGGTTTAAATAGTGGATAGATTTAAGTGTGATTTAGAAAATTGGGTTTAGGTAAAATATTTGAAATTAAAAAACGTGTAAAATTACTTTCAATTTTTTCAAACCATGATGTTTGTTGGAGATTAAAAAAAACTTTAAATAAGATTGATTTTGAACTTTCATTGACAAATTATAAAAAAGGAGGGTACAATCAAAACCTTCTTAGATAAATTCCTAGACATTGTCAATACCTCAAATGGCATAAGCATCTTGTTTGAATTTTATTTGGTATAAAATAAACTTACCGATGTATAATTATTTTTCAGCATTTTTATATTTGGCGGATACATTATTAACCTATTCACCGCGTTTCTGATGTATATAGAATAATGAGAGTGCGTGACACACTTTGTGACATTCATTTTTTTATGCGCATTGCGCTGGAGGCACAGTTTATTCAAGCATACTTGTACGCGCGTAGCAGTGTTTAGGTATTATTATAGGGATGTTTAACATACCTGCTTGATCTCAAGCCGTTTTCCATCTTGCATGACACAATATCCAAGGCATCGATATAATTGAATCCACTCTTAACGGAATCTTCGTCTATGGGGTCAGACTGGACATCGATCCTGTTCCCGATGATGGCAACATTGGACCCAAAGCTGTTGGAGTTTGAGGTTTCTTCATTGTTGTAATTACTCTTGCAGGGAACACTGTCTGAACGACCTAAATGGACGTCCATGCCTATTTTCACGGGGTTAGAATCGTTGAGAGCACGTTTGCTGAAAGACTCGTCACTGGGACTGGTTTGAGATAGCTGGCGGGGTGATGTGTGTTGTACATTGCAACGGGGGCTAGAATTAACAATAGTATTCAAACATTATAGGACATGTATCATCACTGATTTTCATGGGATTGGAATCATCAAGGAAACGTTTGATGAAGCACTCGTCACTGGGACTGGTTTGAGATAGCTGGATGTGTGCTGTACATTGCAACACAGGATTTTTTTTTGTGAATACCGCACAAGAGTTCCAACTTCTCCCAACCGTCTAGAGCCAGTGAGACTATGGCATCCCCGATTGGGGTGTGTTGTGAGGCTGAAGGTAGTGGGAAGGGGAAGGAGATTGGGAAGAGGAGGGTTGGTAAGTACCTGACTATTCAGATCTGGTCACCAAACACGACTAAAGCCATTTCAAGCAACATTTCGATTCGAATGGTGGTCTTTCACCAGGGCGATACTTGGAGTATCTACCGCTCTGGAACGTGCCGCAAATATACTTGTTGGCGCACGCTAGGTTTGAGCCCGCGACCTTTGCGGAGGAGGCTTAAAAAACAATAATATTTTTAAATTTCAGAATACATCACCGATGTTTACAGGGTTAGAATCGTCGAAGGAACTTTTGCTGAATGATTCATCACTGGGGCAGGGGTTTAAGATAATAATGTGCTGTACACTGGAATGGGAGCTAGAAGGAACAATGATGGTGAATTATTTTAGAAAATAGCAAGCATATGAAGTAATCACCTCTCAGGGCCACGAGTATCATACTCTCGACATAAGTTCCTCACGGTGTCAGGGTTTTTTAGGCTGCGGTCCATCGTCTCCTCTCCCACGAATTTGTAGAACGGAACAAACGACTGGTGGGCTAGTTCCGCATCGAAGACGGTTTGCAATTCTTCCAGAGCCTGAAAGAAACGCTACTCATTATGATTCAATACGTCGATGGAACAGTGTGCTAATGTGTGATTTTATATAAATATTATTATCACATTTGCAATGCATCTCTCAAGATGATTTAAGTAGTGGGTAAATGTTTTGGTAAATAGATGGTTCCAGGGAGTTTCGAACAAAATTTAAAACACCCATTTGATATCCCCCACCTCCCACAAAAATGAAAAAAATCCTCAAAAATGTGAAAACAGGAATTTCACTGATAACCCCCAACAGTTTCCGCTAATATCCAATCAGCCATTTAGAGTTGCGTGACCCAAAAAGTTTGGAGCACCTATCTGCAACACTTGTACTCTATGCACCCGGTGAACATTTTAAAAATAGATAAATTGGCCCTTCAACTAAAAATGTTGTGCACTCAGAGCAATAATATACCAAGAGGGAGCGCTTGTGTAGTCAGGATTGTTGATTTTTTCCTGACTCGGGCTTGGCTAGGGCTAGGGTATTTATACATCCATTCATAGCACATGTCAACATAATGTTTTGTTTATTTGTATAACCACTTTTTCACAGTATAGTTTTAAACAAAAATATAGGATATAACCTAAAAAACCGTTGAGTTATGTCCTGTTATGTCACATTACAAAACGTAGTGGGCAGAGTCACCGGAGACGGAAAACATGCTTACATACCGAAAAGTGGTGCTATATTATGTGAGAACTTGTCTTATCTCTTTCTCTCTCACAGTTTACGACGTAAAAACCCGAGAAAGTGATTTGTCGAAAATTTCTATAGGTTGGGTAAAAATATTTAGCTCTCTCCATATATATTCTTGCTCTTAAGTTGTACATCACTGGTCTATATTGCAAACAGTAGCGGATCGTGACTTTTTATTGTGCTATTAAAAAAATATATATATTTTGCAATGTGATAATTGACAATGATGAGGTCGCTAAGGAAATTAGCTCAGACTAACCGACATAGTGGCGGGGTCTGTCTTGTCCGGTGGAGAGGAACTGGAGTCGTGGGCGGCGCCCCCGCACACCTCGCCCCAGCGCGCGCGCCACTCGGCCGTGGAGCCGTCTCGGCAGATCTCCAGGTACGAGCCCCCCTCGTCCACAGAGGAGTGTGTCTCTTCTGCTTCCGAAGGGCCCATCTGGACACGAATGAAATGTTGGTTATTGTGTTAGCTGATGGTACCCATATACATTTTAGTCAAGTGAAATTAAGCTAAAGCATTGTCTTTTGACAGTTTGGAGAAAAGTTTTACAATACGCCTACCTTTTAAATGATAATATGTGGCCTTAGCTGGCCCTAGCTGCATAACAGGTGTGTTGTGATGTTTTTGTTATAATTTACGCAAAAGAAATAATTGGAAAGGACTCTCTTTCTTGATAGAGTTATTTCCAGACAGGTTTTTCGATTAGTGCAATAATTATGTTTTTATGTGCTAATCATTTACTCTATGTTATTTTTATATCACTATTATGTTATGTTATTTATAACACTGTTATGTAAAAGCCCATAAGGGCGTATAGAATTAAATAAATAAATAATTGAAATATGAAGAAAATAATTAGGTACAAAATATATTAAATCTCGGCAAAAAATTCACACTGGTGGTTAAATATACTCGTATTGAGCAAATGGAGACTATGAGTTTGATAGTCACACCATGATTGGAAATTGATAAAATCAAAACTACAATTTGTTCTTGAATTGTGTAATTTATGACCCAGTCATTTGTGGATGATTTATACAACATCAATGAGGTGATATTTCTGTCACGAAAACGGCGCTATATAAATCAGCCAATTATTGTGATTATTGTGGTCCAACTCAAGCTGTTGAAATGTTTAATTTATGTTTAAAAAGTCGAAAAAGTTACCTTAGAAGTGCCAGGTTGTTCTTCGTCAGATTTTTTCCAGTCAGGTTTACAATGAACTTTATCAAAAGCAAGGAAAAATCTGCAAGCAAATAACAAAAGTTATTATTTTATTTGTTAAGGTTATAACTACTATGTATTGATATCAATTATGGAAGGTATTGCATTGCACTACTCCTGCATACCTTCCGGAATAAAACTTTATTATTATTCTCTAATCAAAAACGGCAACAATTACAATTGAATAATAATGAAGAGAAAACTAAAGACGAAATCATAATTGAAATTGAATCAATAGAAGCCTGCTCTTGAGTACAAAGTGAATTGTTCTAATATTGTGTATGGTAATCTTAACTTTAAAGCAGAACATTTGTGGGGCTCAAGCATCATTATTTTCGCACAGCTTTTTCTGTCTGAAATTTCTAGGTCAACACAACTATTTTGGTAACATTATTTCCACCATGAACAATAACTGTCAAAAAATAAAACAAGAGGCCATATTGTTTGTTTAAAATTGTTCAATAGAAAAAGAGTGTTAAAACTAGCTAAGCTTTAAAACTTTCTATGTAGTTAAAGAGATTCGGTAATTATTAGATGATAGGCTGCTATTCATGTTCAATTAGCGAGCTTATGCAGTATTCGGATTTGATTAAAAAAACAATACCTCTGCAAAGCTGGAACACATAGGTGTTTCCTTGTCATCTCTGGTCCGATTCTTAAAGCTAAAACATAGAGGGTTTCCAGGAACTTCTTGGCCAGGGCGGAGCGCGCGAGGTGGCCATTGGGGAAGGTAGATCGAGTGGACGAAATCAATCTCACAGTTGGGTGCAGTATGTTTTTCAAAATAATATCCTGAAATCAAATAAAACCACAAATGTGTTGAAATATGAAGCTTTAAAAATAGGAAGTTCTCCACTCCACAGGAAATAGCATTTGAACAGGAAGATAATTAATAACTTGCATTTCACCGAGCCCCAAAGTAATATCAACTAAACTGCACTACATAAAATAATACCTGAACACCAAAAGTTGGACGGAAATTTATAGTTCATTGAATGAACAATGTACAATAATATAGTAGTGACTTCATCTCTCGATCATTCAATGTTAAGATATTGCCACCAGAAATCATATTCTAGCAGCAAAATATAAGCACCAGTATAAATATTATGTTATTGAAACTTTAAACAAATTAGATGGTTATTCTGTTTTTTTAGGTTATATTCTAAAAAACGAATAATAATAACCTAACCTTACTTAAATTATTGCAAGCAATTTGGAGACCAAAAAATACTATACTGCCCATTTAAATAGTTCCCATAATTAATAGACTTTTGTAAAATGAACCCACCTGGAGTTGCTCCATAAGTTTAACATCCGACATGTACGGTATAAGGAACCTCAAGAGCTGTAGGCAAGCGATCAGCCCCCCTTCTAAGGGTCCCGATATTCTCCTCCTGCATGAAGCTATCAAGTCTCCCATGTGCGGGAAATACTGCAGAAGAATTATCTGTTCTCCATACAATGCTGAAATAAAAATAATTATTAGTACTGTAAAAGAAAATTATGCTTAAATGATAATTCATTTACTTTTAAAAGAGTTGGGTAGGTACTACACATTAATACATGTGTTTCACAAGAAGGCAACACTAAATAAGTTCTTATTTTAAATTTAAGGAGGGAAAATTATCTATATTTTTGACATTTTCAGACAAATTGAATGTAGAACAATAAATATGTACATTGTACTAACCTGCAATAGATGTGAGGCATTCAATAACTTTAGTGGCATTGCAATCTCCAACCAATCGACTATTCGCAATACACAGGGAATCCAAACGATTTGCATAATTTTCTTCACCTGTAACAGCCAAAAGATTCTCTCGTCCGATGTAGCACAGAGTTAACATCTTTAGCAAATTCCTTGTCAGATATTTACATGTCAAAACGGGACCCAGTCTGTGGGCTAACCAAATCAGGCTTTCAGAACTCATCTCGGATATTTTGCAGTCCTTTGTATTGTTACTAGCCAAGTATAATTGTTGGGAACGTCTAGGGTTAAGTTTTTCTTTTCTTTTATCGGATTCCATGATTCTCAGCGACTTGTGGTGACGAGAATACATTTTATTGATCTCTAGACTTTTTGAAGAGTTTCCTCCTTCACTGTGAAACACTTCTTGAGAATTGTCATCATCCTCATCCGGCCCTTGGACGTAGCTCGTAAATGTTCGGTAAGAATTGGGAATCGCAATAGTCGGAGAAGTTGGACCCGCTTTGGAAGTTTCGCCGCAGTCTTTGGCGCTACGACTCGGCGGGGAACTAGTAGGTGAGCCATAATTATTCTCGTGGAAATATATTTCATCGGGGTTTTTGTTTTGGGGATCGTCCGATTTGCTGGATTCATCTTCGTCTCCTCCATAGATGGACTCTGTGGCTTCCAGGGCCTGAACGTGATTTAAATACCTGTCTAGATTTGGCGACTCGGATATGCAATCGATTTCTTCAATGAGAGATTTGATGTTTGATTTATTGAATATGTTTGTTTCCCAGCTTTTGGTATCCTCGGATACTCCATCGGATCTAGAAGTAGTCTCTCTATTTCCGTCACTTTCAAAGTGAAACAGATCGCTTTCAGCAACAGAATCAATTTGTTTTCTCGGCCTCTCTGGGGACAAGTTATATTCTTTCTCTACGCACGGAGTCAAAGTATTCTCTGAGCCGCAGGACGTATCAGGTGATAAAATGTCATGGGGGACACTTGCAGCACTTTTCAATGTTTCTTCACAGTAGGTAAGTTTCTTGATAGAATTGGCCGATTTGAGTTGACCACTAGGGTGAGTGTGAACAGTAGGCTCGGCTATACCGGTGTCCTTGTAACCCCCGACAGCCTCCACAAGATGAGGTACAAAGTTTTCCAAAAAGCACTGAAGACCGAATCTTACAATCAGCTGCAGTAGAAATATGTTGTGATACAATTTGACAGACTTTTTACTGTTGTAGGCCGTCATGTTGTTAGAGTCTGCTTTGCGGCTATTTACACTCCCACTCTTGTCGCCCGTGTGATCATCATAGAGAATCAATATCAAGCTTAGGAGCTTATTGGAAGATTCAATTGGTCCCAATGCCTTAGAAACTGGATCAAACAGGTACCAAGCGGCCAGAATAGAGGTGGTCTTATTTTTTAATAGTTCCATAAAATGCGGAAGGAATAAATTGACACTGTCGAATTGGTTGAAAGAACTTATTTGATTGAAGAAGTTTTCCATTTGCAATGAGCAGGAATGCACTTTAGCTTCGGCGATCTTTTGAGTGAAATACAGTTTGGTTTTGTCAAAATACTGATACTTGAGGCAGTCTTGGCCATCGCAGTTGAAGGAGTACAAAATATTCAATTCTCTCTCGGTGATGGAATATTCATGGAGAACGGTAATAACAGAGTAGAGCACGGGGAAGTGGGGAGGGAAGGGAAGTAATTGGTTGGAAAGAAGAGGTTGTAATAGCTGAGTGGCTGAAGGAGCAGGAAGTCCGTTCTTCTGAATGCTCGAGAAATTAACCTGACTCGCAGTCAGCTCCAGAAATTCATCGAGTTGTTCTTCAACACTCCTTGTCGGGTTCTCAGTTTCACCGATCTGGAGCAATAAACTTGCTACGTATTTCACACATTTCGGCAGAGCGTTCAAATTGTTTTTCAACACTAATCTACAGACTTTATACCGTTCATCGAAAGACTTCATGGCCCTGGACTGGAAGGGCCTCACTTTTTGATTGAGAAATATCTCGACAATCAAACACCCCAAAACCTGCATGTCTTTTTTCCTATGGGATAAAACCATCTGTTTGAATAGTAAAACGTTTGCCACAAATCTGGTGTTGAAACTTCTATCCTTCTTTTCTTTGAAAGAGTCCTTATTTTCTTTGGGATGTTTCTTCAAATAGTTTTTTTCGTACGCAGCGACAAACATTTGGTTAGTAAAAGAGTTTTCGTCACATTGCAAGTCAGACTGGTAAACATTAGACAAATCTTCTTTAGTAGAAGACGAAGATTCCATAGTGGTTGGAGACTTATCAGCATGACTTTCTGAATTCACTTCCGATGCCGATTTGCTGTTGTCTTTGTGTTTATAAAATGTTTTCACCTTGAAGTTGTGTAAGTTTTCAACAGCTAGAAGTTGTCCTATCGGGTTGAACTCTTTGGGTAGGTGAATGGGTAGTTTTCCATATTCAGATTTTTGCACTTTAAAATGACGTGGGGCGGAGCTGTTGGAGCTGATTCTGGCATCGAGGGTGCTGATGGAGGAATGGGAGGGGGAAGGAGGAATGGTGTGATGAGGACTATCTTCCTCCTTCTTGCCAGGTTTCCTGGTCCTACTGCTACTCTTCCTCCTGGAAGTGGAGGGCTTCTGCCCCACTGGAATGTTTAAGCTGGAATAGTTTTGAGGTACATTGCAATCCTCTTCTTCATCATCGGAGAATTCTTCGGAACTGTCATTGGATCTGTTAGCCTTTTCTGTAACACAAAATATTATTAAATTAGAATTAACTTTTAAGGTTTTATGCTTATTATTTTAATGTTAATTATTGAAATAATATCAATAATCTTCAACATAAATATGAAACAGAAAAAATAACGGTCGCGACCTAATAATATATAATAAGATGGCAGCCCAATCGGAAGAAAAAATGATTCAATAATTTTCAAATGAAGTATGAGATCGATTAAAAATACCACTTTCTTAGTGACTCAATTGACAAAATCGTTGCTCTCGGATAGAGTAGAGGTGCGGAGTTTGAGTCTCGGTCCTGACCGTTATTTTTTTGGTTTCATATTTACGTTGCAAGGTTATTGATATTATTTCAATAATCAATACAAAATATTATATTTGAGACTTCAAAATTAAGACAGTCATTTTTAGTGTTGTATTTAGAAGTCGATTTCTTTTATATGGCAACAGTAATTTGACGACACTAAGTCAAGATGCAAACAGTCTGTTTGCACACATTTTGATTGCAGCAGTGAAAAAGCAAAAAACTGGACATTCCCCAAGAAAAGTAGAACGAAAATACATATATGTATATTAGGATGAAAAAAAGGCAAATTCTTTTTACACTTTTTTCATAAAATTACCAACATTGTTTTCCTTCTCATTTTGTGGGCCACATACAGCTTTAAACCATCTATAGGCTGCACACCCTTTTAGGTGCCATATCAAAGTGAGCCCTGACCCTCTAATGAAAGAAGTGAAGGCAGATCCTGGCCTAAAAGAGACTAAACGCATTCTAGACCTTGACGTCTGACAACCTGGAGAAAAGAGAATCTTACTTCTATCCTTCTGCCAGTATATCTTGGGCGGAAGCTTCTCCCCCCAGCAGTGGGTGACCTGGGACAGGCGCGCCGGGTGCGCAGAGCTGAAGAGCTGCACTGGGCCGGAGCGGGACAGCTCCATGTGGCCGTCCACCAGAGACAGGCACACATTCTTAGCTTTCACTGCAGCGGAACCAGATAACCTATGGATAAAATTATAAGTAAGGTTGCAAATGGGTCATAAAAGCAAACTTAATTGAACATAGTTATGCAGAAAGCATCCAACCCCAAAAAAATTAAACTGAGAAAAAGGCGTTTGAAAATACTTACTAACTAATTAACCATCACGCCGTTTCTCCGCAGGGGTAGGCAGAGAGGACGGACCGCCATATAACTCTGTCTTGGCACACACTCCTTGCTTCATTTACATTCATACATCGTTTGAAAATATAACGATAAAAAAGCATTAATATGCGTAATCGGCATTTGTAAAGTGAATATCAGTGTTTTTTTTTCTTTATGAGCATTATTATAAATAGGCAAAAAAAAAAGTATTTCTTACGTTATATTACATTTTACAATGTTTTTAAACTTCAATTTAAGTCAAATGTCTGCAATATGCGTTAGTAAAAATAATAATTACCAAAAAACTATTGCATTTGGAGCTTGGATGTTTTCAGCACATATAAATCTTATATTTTTCTATAGGAAAAACGTAAAACTCGATTTTGGAAAATTATGGGTGGACGCTTTCTGCATAAATAGTCTAATTTCTAAAACTGTTAACGGCTCTCCAGACTACTCTTGTAAAAGTTTTAAATTCACTTGAAAATCTGAGCTATAAATCGCAAAAAAAAAATCTAAAATTTATTTTAATATTTATAAAAAATATTCTCAAAATATAATCAACATCTGAACATTGTCCGGCTACTAAGTAAAGTCGACTGCATTAAGGCCAAATAAAATAAAATTACTAAAAAAAAGCGTCCCTTTCTTGATCCTATTCACTACGCTTACATCAACCTAACATTCTTTCCAGATTTCCACATTTTTAACACGATCATACATCATGGTTTTACCGCACATACGCCTCAGGGATCTCATTTCTACAGCATTCAGTCTACTTTCATCCTTCCTCTGCCAGTCCCATGCCTCACTGCCATACATCAGGGATGATATAAGCAAAAAAATAAAAATGATTATATAATATATTAAATTAGGGAATATTTTAAACAAGTATGTATTAGTAACAAAAATTAAACTTACTTATAGCCGAATGTAAGATCGATCCAGTGGTGTAAGGATTCTGAGACTTGGACACTCTCGAGGGCTTCACGATGCTTCATTATAAAATCTTCCACACAGGAAGCCCAAGCCGGAACCTCCAAATCCTAAAATCAGAAGAAATAAAAAAAGACTTTTATAGAGACAAGAAAAATCATGTATATTAATTAGGTACTTGTATAAGAAATCTTCATTTTCTTCCCCCAATCCAATTCCCCTATTTTCTTTCACATAATAATAAAATTTACCGGTAAATCTTCATGCTGACTTTTGAACACATTTGGATCAGTGAAGAATTCGGGAATACACTCGTCGGGGGTCCATTCCTGCATCCGCTGTATGGAGCTGGGGTACTCCGCGGGCACCCAATTGTTGCGGACATTTCGACAGAGGATCTCTTTTGAAGTTCTAGAGAGTTAACAAACATAACAGATTTATTAACCGCTCTATTTTATAATAATGATAATTTCTCACATTGTAATATTATAATGTCTAGTTAAATCAAATACGATCCTTTAAACTTTGAGTAGGTAAAGTAATTTTTTACATGCGACGACTGTTTCGCCTTCCAAAGGCATCGTCAGTAGTTGATTATAAAACTTAAAATGGTATCTTCAAAATAAACACAGCAAAAATAGGTCAAGATAAAATTTCATATCTTAATTTACTAATGATAAATAAATTGAGATAAATATTAAAAAATTAGGCACAATTTTGATATATTACTGAACTTGTCATTTTGTACGGCTTCAAAGAAATTAGAGCAAACAATTTATGTAAGGAGAATTGTATGAATGCTTTTCTTTCGATTAACATATTCTATGATTCCTCGCGTGAAATAATAAACCCACGCGCAAAAGCTATCAAATGTTACATGGTTTAAATTTGCAAATTGCCAAAATATATTCTCCCTTTTGACATATACAGTTAAACCCACTTAAGAAGATTTCATACTAGAAGTTTTGTTTTTTCGTTCCCTTGAAGACTGAAATTAAAAAATGGCTTAATTTATCCCACTCAAAAATAACTTCTTACTTCTTAAGAGAGAGCCACAAAGATCTATAACACTAGATGTTATCTGTAAAAAAATATGGAATACAGCTTGACTTCCCAAATTGAAAACTGAGAAATTTTGATTCTACAGAATTGAAAAAAAAGGATGCACATCTCAAATAGATTACAAAATTAAAATAAGCATCTGGTAAAATATATTATATACGAGTATAATATTTATACCTTGTCTGGATTTGAAGATTCTTTTTATGATTTGACACCTCAGAGCAAGAATATATATGAAGAGCTAAATATTTTTACCCAACCTATACAAATTTACAATAAATCACTTTCTCCAGGTTTTTAAGTCGTAAACGGTGAGAGAGAAAGAGACAATAAAAGTTGTCACATAATATCGCACCACTTTTAGGTATGTAAACATGTTTTTCGTCTCAAGCGACTGCGCTCACTACGTTTTGTTATGCGACATAACTCAACAGGTTTTGAGGTTATATCCTATATATGGATTTTTTTATTTGAATACCGCACAAGAGTCTCAACTGCTCTCAAACCTCTAGAGCCAGTGAGACTATGGCTTCCCCAAATAACGTTTGTTGTGAGGATGAAGGTAGTGGGGAGGGGAAGGAGATTGGGAAGAGAAAGGTTGGGAAGTACCTTGCTATTCAGATCTGGTCACCAAATACGACTAAAGCCATTTCAAGCAACGTTTCGATTCTGAATGGTGGTCTTTCACCAGGGCGATACTTAGAGTATCTACCACTCTGAAACGTGCGGCAAATATACTTTTTATATGAATTAAATGTGTTATGATACATATTAAGTAAATAAAAGTTATTAGCGAACGCAGGGTTTGAACGCGCGACCTTTGGATTCGTAGTTGAGCGTCTTACCACTCGACCGTGGAGGCTGTCAAACAATACTGTTAATACCGTTGATAGCAATACTGTGAAAAAGAGGTTATGTAAAAAAATAAAATATTATGTTGACATGCTATGAATGGATGTAAAAAGGTATGTCCACGAAAACCCTAGCCACGCCCGAGTCAGGAAAAATTCAACAATTCTGACTTCACTGTTTCGCAAAGCTATCCCTCCCGGTATATAATTGCTCTGAGCTTAACACATACATCAGTTTCAATTTTGAAAATGTCACACTCGTACGTACACACACACAAGGAAATTACAACAAGCTAGTTTATGAATAAAAATTACTAACGTAATATTTTCCACCACTGTACGTTACCTTCTGGCCATATAAGCGTAGTACGTGATGTCTGACAGAACATCGGATACGTGATGGGGTATCTGGTGCGGGCTGGCGTGAACTCCCAGGAACTCCCGGCCCAGGATATCGTAGGTCATGTCCAACTGCCTGTCTCCCTTGGTGAGGCGATACTTGGACTTGGTCAGGTCGCGCCATTGTTTTCCTTTAAATAGATACAAGGGAGATTGAATTATTCATTGTATTTTATAATCAGCTATATGTTTAGTATAAAAATATTTGTACTGAGAAACGTCTCAATAAATAATGACATCTCATTCATTTAGCTGTGGAACAGTAATGCATAATCCGATTACTGTAATTTATTTTTTATTTGAAAGATTGTTTTAAGAGCAAACCCTCCGTTAACTACGCATTTAAAAAATAAAAAAATACAATGAATACCACACAAGAGTCCCAACTGATACCAACCGTTTAGAGCCAGTGAGACTATGGCATCCCCATTTGGGGTATGTTGTAAGGCTGAAGGTAGTGGGGAGGGGAAGAAGATGGGAAAGGATAGTTGGGAAGTACCTGGCTGTTCAGATCTGGTCACCAAACATGGCTAATGCCATTTTTAAGCAACGTTTCGATTCTGAATGATGGTCTTTCACCAGGGCAATACGAATTGAATTAAATGTGTTATGACACATATTAATTAAATACAAGTTATTTGCGCATGCCGGGTTTGAACCCGCGACCTTTGGATTCTTAGTCGAGCTTCTTACCACTCGACCATGGAGGCCGTCATAGAGTAGACATAGGTTGTATCGTTGTCGAGTAGGGCAAATAAAATTATGCACTTAAAGCTCTAGTCAAATTCACCGTTTCCATTAGTAGATTTGAAAAATGTATGTGTTCATAATTTTACTATTTTTTTAATAAATAAAAAAATATGTCCATACAAAATAATATATTTTCAAAGAAAGCAATCACTTTGTGATAATACTGCTGTGAGGATACTTACGAATAAGAAAAAGTCAGTAGGTGAAAAATATGTATGTAAATTAGTGGTCCATATAAATTCATACAAAGTTGTATTTTTTAAATTTTTTTATTTTTTTTTATTTATTAACTTTTTGTTTCTTACATTATTTTTTTTACATTACCTACCTAACTAGGTCATAAGAACCTGTTCTGAGGTAGGGACAGTGAGTACAAGTAGAATAATTTTTTTTAAATGATGATACATATTTGTTACAGTGTTCTAGTTTGTCATGGTGAAGAATTTCAAGTGCTATTTTAGTAGGTCTTCAATTTCTTTGTGGTCCTTACTAATTAGCCATTTAGTAATGTTTTGATTAAAGGAATGCATATTGGTGATGGCTACAGTGTGTGGTGGGAGTTTGTTGTAAGTGTGAGGCGTGATGTACATATGGTGTCTTTGTACAAAAGCTGTATTGTATTTAGGTACTAAAAGACTTTCTTGTTGTTTGGCCCTTGTATTTTTATTATGTGTGATATACTAGTACATTAAAGATTTTGAAGAATGAGTTATTTTTAACACTATTTTAAGATATAACTGTCTGATATTGAGGATTCCTAAAAGTTGAAAGAGTGGCGTTGTTGGGTGCCTGAAGGGCTTTCTAAATATAATTCGTAAAATTACTTTTTGTATTTTTATAAGAGGACCTAGCAAGGTAATAGCAACTCCCCCCAACCAGCTATTCCATATCCTATATGGCTTTGACATAAGGCAAAGTATACACTACGCAACTCTTTCAGTTCAAGTACATTTCTTAGTATTTTAAAACAGTAAATATATTTTTTAATACGTTTAACACATTTTTTATTGATTACATATTATTAAATTTAACCCTTAAATGCATGATATGAGAATTATAGAAGTAACGACCGCAATCTACCAAAAAGGTATGTCAATTTTTAAATAATCCTTTTAAAGAAACATGACTTTACGTGTCCGGTGAAATATTCCGGTTAAGTATTTTAAACAACAATCACAAATTGTATAAATAAAAGTGAATTAAACGTTTCTTCATGTTTGCAAATAGTTGCTGCAGATTGCAGTATTTGTTCTGTATCACTCATATGATAACATGATGACCATTAAAATGTCATGAAAACAAAATGGCGCTATTCGTTGAATTGTGACAATTTCAAATCTAACGAAGGTTTGAAACACCCCAACCTTAGTCTTGGCTAAGCGAAAAACCTGTAATGATTACATTGAACTGCTTTAATATAAACGCTGGGCTTTTTTTATTGGCAACATTTAGAGGAATGTAGTTTCGAGGGCGCTATACAAAGATGGCAGAATTTTATTTTCAATAATGAGCAAAATACAATGTCTCCAAAATACTATAGCCAAGTAATCTAAAAATATTATTAATTTTCAACAAAATATGAAAAAGAAAAAGAGACAGAAAATAAAAAGAATTAGATCGCGACCGAGACTTGAACTCAGAACCTCTACTCTATCCGGAAGTAATGGCTCTGCCAATTGAGCTACCGAAACCATTTTAGAAACTGGCATTTTTATGAATCTTTAATATGTATAGGCAGCCATCTTTGTAATGGAGTGGTATTAAAATAAAAAGAATAAAGCTTTCAAGTTAATTCTAATTTAAATATTAATCTAAAAATAAATAAAAACATAATTTTAGTCATCTAAAACAATTGAATGAACATTACATTTCAAAAGTGAAAAGTCATTCAGTAAGAGATAAAATCCTATTTAGTTTTAGAGACCAATTTACTTCCTCTATGGAACTGATAATGGACTAACATTTTCAGATAAAAAATAATGTCAGTAGATAGTGATTGAATTGGCAATTCAGAGTTTTGTTTTATTTATTAGTCTACTAAGAGTTGTTAATCTCTATTTGAATCGCTGATAACATCAATATAACTTTATGACTCAAAATCGGTATTATTGGAAATTATTGTTATCCCCCACATCTGACACAAAATAACTAACTCTATAACACTTGATAAAATATTTTTCCCATATTAGTTGTTAGTCTAACTTTTGTCTTTTCGAAGGAAGACTTCTTCCTAAAATGGTCTACAGTTTATAGAGATTTACTGTTCAAAACAAAGAATTTGTTTCATTTAACTTAGTACAAAGTAGGAATAACTTACCACACCGAGAAGAGAAGTCCGTGACCCATGGAATAACGTGGTGTGCCAAAGGATCTCCTGATCTTCGACCAGACAGGATATTTAAGTGAACCAGATAGTCCAAGTTGGACAGGCATCCTTTCACCCACAGTTCACAGAGTTTCTCCAATGAGACAAGATCATCTCTGTTCAGGTCTTTACTTCCCCAAGTCTCGCTACAACCTTTATTCTTCTTCAGTACTCCAGATAGTTCAGAGGGGGACAGCTTGTTATATTCTGATATATCGTCAGGGTGCACGGTATTTAAGTTAGCCATTATCTGGGGCGACACTTGAATCCAGAGATTATCATTCAAGTAAATATCTTCTAATTTAACTTCGCCAAAGTTCACTCCTCTGTTGTACATTGACTTCATCAATTGCATCAGTTGGTAGATGATAAAAAGGTTCCTGGAATAGTTGAGTTCGAGGAGGACAGGACTAAAGAGGAGACAGTCCAGTAGAGTGTGACTGTAGTGGAAATGATGTATTAGGAATAATGATTTCTCCATATCGATGGCGCATATCACAGGTAATATATTGGAATGTGTGTCGTAGACTTTGGAAGCGTGTTTCCCAGAGATTACCTCCGAAGTCTGAGAGTTTGCATCGGCAGGGTCAACTTTTATCCTAATTATATTGCATCCGTATAATCTTAAGACTACTTCATTTAATAAGTTATTAAAATCGACCACATTAACAGTAGTTTGCTCCTTTGCCGATTGTGTGCTGTAGTTAATGGAATGTTTTTTGTAAGACTCTTTCCACAAATTTCTGTGGTTTGTTTGGGAGACATAGGAGAGGAGCTGCGAAAAGGATAGTGGTGTGTCATTTTTCCCGCTGCTTAATTTTGATCTAGGAAGTGGCAATACTTTAGACGCTCTCTTTTGAAAAACCTGCAATAAAATTAAACAAAACCAATGTAATTTTAACAAATTAGAATGGATGTTGTTATTGTTCCCACTTTGGTAGGTAGAACATAATGTGCAAAATCTTTTTCATGTGTAAACGGAGACAATTCATATTTTAAAATATTAAATATTTTACCCGAATCACGATTTTCGTCCATGGTGATACGGGATTATCGTCCACTTGCCAGGATCCGTCGTAAACTTTCTTTTGATCATAATCCAATTTTTTACATTTCATCAACTTCTTTAGCCAAGAATAAGGAACAACTGCAATGAAAGTATCATCCTTCTGCGATGGTTTGACATTCTTTCCACATATGCCTAATTCATTTATGATGTTATCCATATAAAATGAAAATAAAACAGTTCTAATCAAATAAATTTTGTATCTGCCATTTAAGTATTTAAGAAAGTTGTGGTTTTCAATATTGTCGCTTCTTTCCTGAATTGGGGAGTATATTATTTGTGGTCATGGCCACGACGGTGAAAATTGACTTTGAGCAATCATTTGAATGATTTTGAACTTAATTTTTTTTTTCGTTGAAATTATTTTCATTTTCTTTGACCCATCGCTGGTTAAAACATTTCTAAAGGCAGCTAAACATCTTTTAGTTTCATATATTATTTTTAAATCTTTTCAGTTTTATTTGTGCGATTAGACTGTACACTTAAATCTATACAGTTTTACCGACTTGCCGGTAGCAGTCTTGTAGCTGCCTTAAAGGGTGAAAAGACCTAAAAATAATCAATTAAGTTGTCATAACTACAACCATTTTTTATTGAAACTAACAGACGTAACATGAAATATTTTTACGTTGAAATGTTATGGCACAGATTGGTAAGAACTAAAAACCTTGCTTCTGATAATATTATTATTTTTTTAATGCGAGATCTTTTACAGACGGAATTGCAATACGAAGAACGTACGAAATACTTCTTTGCAGCATCCTTGAATGTAGATCCATCATAAATGAGCACTCTCAAAACGGAACAATTTATATTTGTACTACTTTTTTAAATACACCTTATTTCATTATAAATTTTAAGTACTTTTACGTTTTTTACCTTACATTATTTTACTATCTTCTATTTTGCCATGCATTATTATTTATTATATCTATCTACATTAATTTCTACTTTACCGCTTTCATTGATTTTTAAACTGTTTGATAAATAACTGTATTTTTGAGATCTTTTTAATTTTTTTTTGTGTGCCACAGAGAATTGGTTTGTGAAGCCATATTATAATTATGTCCATAGTACTCCATAGACTAGATTATTTTCACTTCAGAATTTTCTATGCATTCTTCTGTCATCACAAATAAATCAGAAATTTTGTGTACTAATCCGGTTTGATTCTAATATGCATAATATTATTAGCATAAAATTTTGTAAATTGTATTAGGTAATATTCCTCCCATGTGATTAAAAACGGGTTTTCATATTTTGCCAAAGAAGAATAAAAGTTTTATATTTTTTTAAACTTTATTTTTATTATGATTAAATAGTCATTTGTTTATATTTCCTTTAAGAAAATGGACGCTTCGTATGATGAGGACCTCTCTCAGAATCCGTTCTTTTCCGAGTTTCGAAGTGAGCATCCGGAACTCTTGGAGCAATGCATTTTAAACCAGTGGCTGATTTGTGTTCCTCGGGTGGGTACTGTTCTGTCTCACATCTTCACTCTGCAGGATTTCCTTGGCCATATCCTCATCGCCAATGATGAGCTTCCCGAAACACATTTTACCACGCTCACCGAGAAATCTGCAAGGGTCATCAGCAAGGTTATCTCCATCGACCAGAACAACGCAGGACTGCCATTAGAAATTCACATCTTATTTGAAGAAACATTTTACACTGTTGATCATATGAAGTACAAAGTTTGGTGTATAGAACATCCTCTGGAATCTGAATTCCAACTCAAGGCTAGTAATGTTTCCCGTTGCTCGGCACTCCAGACCTTGAGGGACTGTATCGACTTTCTTTGGACAGAAAGTTCAGGAAAAGATGTTTTGGAAGGCATGGATTCAAACATTGCAGATTTTAAAACAAGGTTTATTAAACTACAAAATGTTCCACTTAATAGACTAAAAGACATGGTAGGAGCATTATACACCAGCTGCTTACAGAAAGCCTTCGCTAACAGGAGATTGAAAGAAAGATGTAGAGATTGTAAAAATATCATGGATAATGTGAAATTAGCGGTTGAAACGTACATGCTGCATGGCATTTATAAAGAGGTATTCGAAGCGTTGAGCACTTATTCTGCCTTTGAAGACTCCAGTCTTAACAAAACAATCAGAAATATATCTGACTTACAGTTGCGGGATTTGGAAATCAAAGACGACTTTTACACAACTATTCCAATAGCCAAGAGGAACCTTTCTCTCATACAAAGCTTCAGCACCATTTTGGGTAAAGTCGGTTGCATCGGAAAAACAATATCAGCGATAAATAAATCTTCTGGTAACCCGCAGAAAAACAACTGTTATGTAACCACGGATGAGTTACTCCCAATTTTTATTTTCCTTGTAATCAAATGTGGCTTGCCGAACTGGTACGCACATTTAAACTTTATCAAGCATTTTAGATTCAGTGTTCATTCTCATCTCCAGTCTGATGAAGTCAGTTTTTGTATATCCACTCTGGAGGCAGTGGTGGAACACATCAAGTCAGGGATATTCACCGCCTGCCCCTGCCCGGA
This sequence comes from Drusus annulatus, assembly GCA_022651775.1. Taxonomy (NCBI): domain Eukaryota; kingdom Metazoa; phylum Arthropoda; class Insecta; order Trichoptera; family Limnephilidae; genus Drusus; species Drusus annulatus. The sequence continues at coordinate 157,603 of JAGWCC010000167.1, forward strand.
ATCTCAATGTCAACTAAATCATGAATATAGTTTTGAATATAAGAATGCGTTTGACGAAGATCACGTTTCTCAAAATAAAAGTCAATGTGACGACTCTATTGGCGAAGATTTCGAAATGGTTGGATATTGTAATAAGATACATGGGCTAGGTAAATCCAGTGGTGAAGTTTATACTGACAGCCTGGCGTATTTATTTGAACAAGTGAGATTATCGAACTTCGATAAAGTTAAAGAAATATTGCAGAAAAATAAATTGGCAACCGTCCCTTTAACAAGTAGTATCGAAGATTCTACAGATGGCATCGATTTTCAAATCAGGAAAACTTTGTCGCTAGACGAGGTTCTGAATGATGATTTAGAAAAATCACCAACACTTTGCCACCCACTGTGCACTTGCTCCAAATGTTCCCGAATTGTGACTAACAATTTATTGCGGATCTCTCCCACGGTGTTTTCGTGCGATGAACATGGCTTCACGTTATTACACATAGCTTCCATTTATGGGCAACCGTTTATTGCCGACTTGGCTTTAGAGATGGGCGCCAAAGTAAACAGCACGGACTACAACGGGTCAACTCCTCTTCACTACGCCGCATCGCGAGGACATCAGAACATGGTCTTCCTTCTACTCCAAGCCGAAGCGGATGCCAACATACAGAATATGGATAAGAATACAGCCCTGCACTTGGCAAGTAATAACGGCCACGAGTGTTGTGTGAAAGCGATAATATTTTACAAAGAATTTTGCCTTGGTAATTTGAAAATAGATATTCAAAACGATAATGGCGATAATCCTATACATTTGGCTTCAAAGTGGGGCTATGAGGGAATCGTCGCCTTGCTTCTAGAACACGGAGCTGATCCCTGGTTGCCAAACAAGAAAGGAAAAACCGCCATCGACTTTGCACATAGCAGCCGTACCACTAAATTATTACTCTCTACTCCCCCTAATATGTCTGAATATGTAAAAGTTGATCGCAAAAGTTCTAAACAAGATTCAAGTTTTAGCGATAACTCCAAGGCTGATATTACTTTATTGGATTTGAGTGACAATATCGAAATGTTTTATTCTAGCTCACCGGTCAAACGGATGGACAGCAAATTAGTCACTAGTGCTAAAAAAAGCATTAAACCCTTATCTACAAATGATATTCGTCATATTGAAAGGTTATTTCGCGCCATTGCATACGGTGATACAAAACTGGCCTGTTTTTACATGAATTTAGATAACAAACAAAATGCTGAAATTAGTTTGAATAGTGTTAATAACGATGTCTGTCATCCGTTATGCTCTTGTCAAAAGTGCCTTAAATTAAAACGGACAAAGAAGGATGATAGCGAGTTTGATATAAACACATGTGACTCACAAGGTAACACGGCTTTGCACGTAGCAGTGGAAAATGGAAGAATAGAAATATGTGACATCTTGTTAAACAATGGAGCCATTCCCGATATTCAAAATAAAAGCGGTCTAACCCCACTTCACACTGCGGCGAAAGAAAACAAAATAAACGCCGCCCAATTATTAATCACGTTTGATATTAATATAAGTGTTAAAGATTCCATAGGTAACACGCCACTCCATTTGGCCAGTATAGCTGGAAATGTAGAAATTGTTAAAATTATTCTTGATAAAAAGCCTTGTGCTGATGTGATGAATTTTTCTGGGAAGACGCCTTTGGATGAAGCTAAAGATAGGATGCATTTGACTATAATAGCTCTATTAGAAGAAAGTTTAAACATATTCTCTGCGTCATAGTCAACATTGCTTTAATGTCATTATTTTAAGATGTTGATAAGCATGTTGAAACAATTTCGTCGCATAGAAACTGAAATTGTCGCTGTAAGTTTCTTTTAACTAATTTTTAGTACTGATGAACTTTCAGATTGTGTTTTTGGTCTGAATAATAAATACTCAAAATGTTTGAATTATCAAATGCTCAAATTATTGAATCTGACAATTAATTTTGATGTTTGGGACTTCACATTGAAAACCAACAATTTTTATGGATTTATTTAAAAAAATAAAACAATTACTTCTGTATTTTGTATGTATGTAAACAATTGTAATCCATACTATAAATTGTTATTGTTATACTACCATAATGAAAATACAGTGATAGTGAAACTTGGTCGGCATTAGTATGAATTAAAGTTGTGTAATACAAAATAATTGCTTTACTTTAAAATTATAATGTCACCACGAAGTGTTTGCTTCATACGAAAACTTTAGTTTTCTTTGTACAGTTAGCATTTTGATGTTTCTTTTACACGGTGTCTGGAAACTCGAAGTATAAGCGGGAAACTGGTGAATTTACATCACATTTGGAGTTGATTTTGTTGAATAGTTTTTTTTGATTTGAGCTTTCATTTTCGAGTTCGAAGTTAGAACTTTTTTGGTCAAATTAAAAGTATTTGGTCGCTAGGGGGTTACTAATGTTACTATCAGCTGTTTATTTTCTTTTAAAATGCTTTGAAGCTTAGAGTACATAGAGTGGTACCTATCCAAGACAGTGTAGTCAGTTTTTGATAATTTTTACCGGACTCGGCAGACCTGGGCGTGGCTAAGACTAAGGCTAGGGTATTTATACATCCATTCATAGAACATACCGACATGTTTTTGTTTATTCGCATAACCACTTTTTCACAGTATTGTTATCAACAAACATATAGCATATAACCTAAAAAACCGTTTAGTTGTGTCAAGTTTAGTGGCATAATAAAAAATGTGGGCGGAGTTACAGTACATAGAAGCGGTGTTTTATATTTGTTGTCTCTTTTTCTCTCATGGTGTACTACGTGAAAACCCGCAGAAAGTGATTTATCGCAAGTTTGTATAGGTTGGGTAAAAATAATTAGCTCTCCTTCCATATATTGTAACTTCAAGCTTAGAAGCGTATATCCGGCTCCAATAGTTTCTTAACCCTAAAGTTGCTGAAAATTTTTTTTTGTTTTAAATAAAAGTGCTCAAATCGAAAAAAACAAGCAAAGATTGCTCTAAACCACTGAGCTTTAGACTTGCCATTATCTTTTAATACATGTAGTTTTTTTATTGATACTGTTGCAAGTTATGTTCACCATACGCCTCCATCTGCGATTTAGTGATAAATAAAGGTGGAGGCCTTGGGATAAAACTTTAAACAATAATTTATTTAAAAAAATTAAATGCAATGAAAAATCTCTGTTGGTCTCGAGAAGATGACGTCATTCAAATTCCAGCAAAAAATAATTCTAATGCAAATTAAATAATTTGATAGTTAATTTTTAAGTGGAATATTCCGTAATTTTTTCCATGATACCAAGTTAACATTATTATTTTTATTTGTCAATAATGTCTGTTTTATATTGCTACAATATTTCACATACATTTTTCATAATCAGTAACACAACTCAATTGATTAACGGAAATATGCATATTGTTCTAATGGAAGTTAAACAAATAGTCTAGTAATAATTCAAGCTTATTTATATAGTTATAAATAAAAGCCATAATAGCATTAAATAATGTCGCTGCAATAAAATTAATTGTATTCATTAAAAATAATACGATAAAATTCTTAGGTCATTAAATAATTTAAACTACTTGCATAAGTAGGTACCTTTTTAGTTTAGATTTTAGTTTCTATATCTTTTATGCATGCATATTTATATTTTGCTTGGAGTAACTGTGATAATAATAATGTATTTATAAACACAAATATGAACTAACTAACTTTTTAGAAATTAAAAAAATATATATCTAGAATGTGAGTAAGTGTGTGAGATAACATTTTAAAATCACATGGCAATACAGTTTATTCAAAATTCAAACATTACCTTGTAACGATTGGGCTGCTTGCACTTGTTTCAAACATTCATCACATTTGAAATTGAAGCAATTCAAGAATTAGCGCCATTTTGTTTTTTCGGCATTTTAATGGTCCCCGTTAAACGTTGATTCTAGGCCCGTTTCAGCTTTTGAACAAATTGTAATCAGCTGAAAAGTATAACGGTCATGTTGTTTATGCTTGTCAGCTGATGACAATGTGTTTAATTACTTGCAGAAATACGTTTATATATTATATATAAGTACTTTTCATTTTCTTGGCAGTGTTTGAACTATGATGACTGTTTTTGACACGTTATACGACACAAATAGACGCACATTCGAAAGTGTAATAGATATTTAATAATACATTGTGTTGTTTTTTTTGCATAATCTGTTATTTAGCATTTAATATTATGGTCACATTATTGTAAAATGTTTTTTTGTTAATTTTAACTGTTCCTGTAAGTTTTCTGAATAATAAATTAATTAATTTAATAAATTTATGTGTATTTATTATTTTGTCCCTTTTTTGGCAGAAAACATTTGAGGTTGAGGTGTTTCAAACTTCGGTTACATTTGTCATTGTTATAATTCATCGATTAGCGCCATTTTGTTTTTTTACATTTAAATGGTCCCTGTTAATTGCCGATTCTAGATCCGTTTCAGCTTTTTATCAAATGTTCATCAGCTTATAAACATAATAGCATGACCTTTATGCTTTATGGCAGATCAAAACTTGATAAAAAACTGAAATGGGCCAAGAATCGGTGTTTAACGGGGACCGTTCAAATGTAAAAAATAAAACAAAATGCTTCTAATCGATTCACTGAAGAGATAAACCGATAGAAGTATGTTGTGGATGTCTCCGTATGACTGAAGTAAGTTAAATTTTTCCTTACTTCTGTTGAAATTAATAAATCATTTTCAAATCATCAACCGAAATCCTTTCTAGTACACATTACCAAATTTCATGGCTATGTAAATTGGCGATAATCGTTTTCTTTCAAATCGTTTTAGATCACACTTCTAGGGGTTATCTGCTCAGTGATATAACCTCAGATCAATAATATAACAGGAGGGATGGCTTTGCGAAACAGTGTAGTCAGGATTGTTGATTTTTTCCTGACTCGTGCATGGCTAGGGTTTTTATGAACAAACCTTTTTACATCCATTCATAGCACATGTCAACATAATGTTTTATTTATTTGTATAACCATTTTTTCACAGTATTGTTATAAACAAAAATATAGAAAAAACCTCAAAAACTGTTAAGTTATGTCACATAACAAAATGTAGTAGCCGGAGTCGCCGGATACACGGGACACGGAAAACATAATTACATTCCTAAAAGTGGTGCGATATTATGTGAAAACTTGTCTTGTCTCTTTCTCTCTCACCGTTTAGGACGTTAAAACCCCGAGAAAGTGATTTATCGTAAATTTGTATAGGTTGGGTAAAAATATTTAGCTCTCTCTTAATATATATTCTTACTCAAAGGTAATAAATAAGTTACTCGTGTTTTACAAAATGATGCTATCTTCTCAGATGTGTTTATGTATTTTTTCAAATTGTATGTTAATGGCACAAGTGGTTTTTCTGGAATACCTATTATCCGGTCGGTAGCTGAGTGGAGAACGCGTCGGATTCCCACCCGGGCGTTGTGCGTTCAATTCCTCTGCTGGCTAAGTCCTCCATCATTACACAAGCAACATCTTCCGCTTTTTATGATGGCAGTAGGAGTTTTTCAAATATTGTCAGGTTATTCGTAACCCGGGAATGTTTGTCTTACTTTAAAAAAAATATATATATATTCGGAGAATTGTTTTTTTTTCTCCCTCATGTCACTAAAGAAAGTTTGATTAAGAAAAGGGGTACAATATTATGTGACAACTTGTCTTGTCTCTTTCTCTCTCACCCAAAGACCCGGAGAAAGTGATTTATCGTAAATTTGCATAGGTTGGGTAAAAATATTTAGCTATCTCTCCATATATATTTTTACTCCAAGGATATAACCCTTATAAAGTGGTGAATACAAAAACACGTTTTTGTTTATAATTTTGAGTTGATATTTTATGCCAGAATGAGGACATATGTCCTTACAAAATATTCATGGAATCCTTGGCCTTAATAAAGTCAACTTGCTTATGCTCAAGTTATCTGAACAAGCTGGGTGCTTAGGTTATCTCTTTAAATAGGCTATAAAGGCAAGGAACTATGACCCAATAATGATCATCAAACGAAATTACCAAGAAATTAAACTTCCGTAGTAATAAACTTTGGTTGTTTGTTTGTCTAGGCTCTTTAAGACAGCTGTAAAGCCATTTTATTATTACTTTCGCCCATTACTTCCCTTCATTCTGCCGTGTTACCTCTGAATCGAATCAAATATACAGCTTTGTCATTTTCAGAGGTTCTTCAGATAGAACGTTCTTCAACTAGCACTTAGTTTTCTTCAATTTTATGTTGAAATAGATAAATAAAAATAGGTGGTGAGGGTGTATCATTTTATTCATTAAAACAGTGAATATCTGATAAATATAAAAATATGATTTCATGCCAATCTTACACATAAAGCACAAACAATCGTTTAAAACCTATTTACAAAAACCAAGCCCATTTTTTTTTATCACAGCACCAGTTACATAACACAAAAACTTATACTATTTTTAAATACAAAGGTACTTAAAGAATTTTTTTATAAACTTTATTTTATATATTATATATCTCAGGATTCAATCGTCCGAGTCTCTAATTAATTATATATTATTTAAATCTTCTTACAACTGCAGTATATAAAGGCTTAATAAAGAATAATTAATTACATAATAACTAATAAAACGTTTGTATATGTACATCTGTTGCACTATTAATATCTATTAGTGACACATTCTTAATATTGTTCAATCTGGTTAATTTTTTATTCTTGACATTTTGTCCCAAAAATGGTGACCAAGAAGATGATATTTGTCTGTCAACATTTTAAAATACCTTTTTATGTTTATTTTATAATGTTACTAGCATCGGGATATTTCAAAGCATTATAGCTCATGACGGAAATGGCGTTTGGACCTGAAAATAGTTGATGTCGATGACCGAGAAATTTGAGACAGAAAAAGCAGTGCAAATTTTCTTGATGCTTTGGCTTATCGTTTTGCTACTTCATACAACTTCTGCTTTATAGTGATGATATTATTGATTGAGTAGGTTATTATTATGTTAGGGGTTATTTTACAACGGTTTTGAGTAGCACATTTGTATATTTATGCAACGTTTTTGGGACTATTTATTCTGCTAGAAACTGTGTTTGAAAACCACGCCATTAACATGCATTACGGGTACAACAACGATTTGGCTAATTTAATTTAAAAAATTAGAACTATGTAATTCCGAGAGATCTCTTGAAAGGATAAGTGACTTACGTACAGATATACAAACAATCACACAGTCCCTTAAAGGGTTGGCAAAGAAGAAATAGTTTCACACACATCACTTACATAAGTTGATTATCATTTTAAATGTCTAAATATTTATCCTAGACATATGTTTTTTTAAATCATTTGAGTGGGATTGTTTAGTTTTCAGCGGATAATAATAATTAACTGAGTAACAGTTTTTTGCAAGGTTCATTGAACAACATCACAACACTTAGATTGGCAATGACTTTATTTGCGTTGAAAAAATCCATGTCAATATATTTTAAAGTCAAATACATAAACGATTGTGCTATGGAGGTGTCATAGAAAAATATAATTTACTGTAATTCTTAGAAATTCTCGTATTCTAAGAGAGTATGCAAAATTAGTTATCTAAGTAGAATATAATATATAAAAAAAGAGTTAAAATAGATTTCGGTTATAAAAACTAACTAACTTTTCGACACCCCATTTCCCTAAAGGGATAGGCAGAGTATAGAACACCACACGACTTTGGCCTGGCACACACTCCTTGCTTCACTTACACTCAAACATTGTCTAATACATACTCTTCTATTATTCTGACTCTTGACACAACCCAACTCGATTATTTGATTACCTTGGTTGTGTCATGTCTTCCTCAGACTTCCTCGACTTCTGTCATCCACTTGCACTTCAAATATTCTTCTGACGCTCTGTCTATCTGCTATGTTTCTAAACCATCTGAGAGTCGCTTTCTTAATGTTGTTCATTACGTACGCATTATTTTTCATCTCCTTATTCACCCTCATCGGGCCTTACGATCTGCTAGTTTAATGCGTCACTGTCATACTGTGTTGGTATCATAGCTTCATTGTGGACTGATACCAACAAAATACAAAAAAAAACCATTTGTTCTGAAAATACTTTAAAATTGGAAAAAAAATGTATAAGTTACATATTTATATAAATTGAAATGAAAAATTGACAATATAACGTTTATCAATATCGTATGCTCAATTAGCATAAAATAAAACAAATAATAATAAGTCATTAATGATTACTCCATATTCAATTTGATTGTGGCATAGCAGACTAAACAATGATAAATAATAATTGTTTAAATTGCGAAATTTGTGCATCTCTTTGACAATAACATTTGCATAGCGGACTTAATAACCTCAAAAGGATTATATTCTTATTGTGATTAAATTAATAATCATTTTCAAAAACAACAATGTGATTAAATCATAACAACTGTCCTATACAAAGTGAGTTTTTGCAATTTTTTAATTTGCATATTTTTTCACATGTAAAAGAAAGAAAACATCTAATTACATAGTAAAGAGTGGGGAGTTTTTTAATTTAAAAAAATTTAAACCTTTTTTCGCTCTGCTGAAAAGCAGCAATTTGTCACTTCCGCCTTTTTGGCTTAGAACCGTCGATATGTTACTTAATAGTTTCACATTTACCAAACCTGGACAACGTGTTAAAATGCAATATTGTACAACAGCTGATTAGAGTATCCGTGTCAGTAAGTGGGCAACCGACGTTATAAAAATTTCAACTACAAAACATTACGAGTACCGCAGACCGATTGATCGTTCGCACTTAAAACGAAAAGGTAATAATTAACTACAAAAAAAGTCTAAGGTTGGCGGCTGTGTTCTGTGAAGGTGAATAATTCTGCAATGCACTTAAAAGTTTGCACAATCTTCAGCACCACATTGTAGACATAAAGCTAGGAAGGAATGGGGAAAAGCTCTTGGAATGAGAAAATCTAAATATTTCATAGACAGTACAAACCCCAAGAGTATGGTAATTACTAAATATGGATTAAAACTCACTGAGAGAGCTAGTAGGGCTATTAGCATTTTAATTAATTTTATCAAAATTAATAATAAATTAAGGTACAGAACCTAATGTGATCTATATTATTTAGAACGAGCTTTAATCCTTGAAAATCAAAGGATTTCTAATAAAATTGGGAAAAGGTACCTGTATTATTACCTTAAATCAATAATATACAGGAGAAAAAGCTTTTCAAAACAGTATAGTCAGGATTGTTGATTTTGTCCTGACTCTGGCGTGGCTAGAGTTTTCATGGACACACCTTTTTACATCCATTCATAGCACATGTCGACATAATATTTTGTTTATTTGTATGACCACTTTTTTACAGTATTGTTATCAACAAAAATATAGGACATAACCTCAAAAACTGTTGAGTTATGTCGCATGACAAAACGTAGTAGGCGGAGTCCCCGGAGATGGAAAACATGCTTACATACCTAAAAGTGGTGCAATATTATGTGACAACTTGTGTTGTCTCTTTCTCTTTCAAGGTTTACGACGTAGAAAACCGGAGAAAGTGATTTATCGTAAATTTGTATAGGTTGGGTAAAAATATTTAGCTCTCTCCCCATATATATTCTTACTCTTAGATTATTACTTCTTCAAAATTCAGCATCCCCAAAGATGACATATGCCCCGTTTAATCATTTCCATCAGAGCCTCCGTTGTGAAGTTAATAAAAAAATATACATTATATATATAAAACTAAAAATCAATGTACAGTCAGCACATTCCGAAAATAATATTATTCAAATAAATCTATTTATTCGTTCAGAACCAAAAGGTTACATGTCAGCCTAATTCGAATTTTTAAGGAAATTGACATTTCACTACAATTTAGCTACAAAGAGCTAAATTATCAATGGTAGACCATTGCTTAGTATTTAGTATATAGAATTATATTAACTTCATAGAAATTAAAAACTTACGGTAATAATGGCATAATATGACACCGGATTTGAGAAGAACTTAAAATAGATTTTACAATTATGTACATAAAATAATATATATAGGTACATAGATATATTTAAAAAAAAACCTATTAAAGATTTTCTGACTAAATTTGCAACTGCAAGAAGATTTCTCCCTCTCCAGTCCTCCTACATTTGGCAGAACCAATAATACTTTGTTTCAATTATTGCACAAATTGTAACAGTACAAAATACATACATACATATTTCTATTTTTGTAATATTGTGCCCTTATCCCTAAGTATTAAACATATATGTACATATAACCACATTGAAGATGCCTACATAAGTCGTATTAGTGATGGACATAACGGAGACAATCATTGCCAGCAGAGAAATATAAAAAATTTCAGTCATCGCCAGGGGGGAAAAATAAAAAAATGTTTTTTACCAGGAGGGAAATATTTTTAAAATTTGGTCATCACCCGGGGTGGGTATAGAATATTTCAGCCGTTGTCAGGGAGGGATATACATAGCCTGTTTAAAAGAAAAGGTGACTTTTCAATTATCGCGGGCTGTGTACATTCGATTATCTATTTTTTTGTTGTTATGTTGGTACACATATGTTTATCATATGTTAGCATTATCAGCCATTTTGGATTAGTGGTTTGTTTTTGACAACTGGAAAGGTTAGTCACGTTTTTGTGTGTTCTTCGATTTTTTACTTTTGAAAAAAATGGATCAAAGAATATGTATTAAATTTTGCATTAAAAATGGAATAAAGTGCTCCAACGCACTTAAAATGTTGACTGTGGCATTCAGCGAGTTTACTTTGTCTCAAAAAAGTGTTTATAAGTGGTACAAGCGCTTTACAGAAGGCCGAGAAGATGTTAATGACGATGAGCATCCTGGAGTTGTGGAAAAACAAACCATGGATTTTATTCTTTAATCCTTTTTTTTCAAAAGTAAAAAATTGAAGAACACACAAAAACGTGACTAACCTTTCCAGTTGTCAAAAACAAACCACTAATCCAAAATGGCTGATAATGCTAAAATATGATAAACATACATGTACCAACATAACAAAAAAAAAATCGATAATCGAATGTACACAGCCCGCGAAAATTCAAAATTCACCTTTTCTTTTGAACAGGCCTCGTATATAATAAATCACTGTTTTTTCAATGGCGGAGTTATAAAAAATGTCAGTTGTCACTTCGAAAATGCCCTTTTTGACAAGGGTAATAATAATATGATTATGTTGTCAAACCATAAAACATCTTAAAATTGAAATATTTACTTAGTATTCGAGCAAAAAATTCTTGACATTGTTCATTTCCATTATGTTCATCACTAACCTATATTAGAACCACATAATATTATCATGAAAAAAAAATTTGTTAATAAACATCTCCGTAATACATAATATTAGAAACTCTTGAATGAAGACAAATTTGTGACAGCATTAGTTCTCTTCAATATAAATAAGTAGGTGAATTAATCGAACAAAAAAAGAAGTCGAACCAATTACGTGTCAGTGAAAACTTCCCCCGTCTGATTGGGCAAAATCCAAGGGATAGGACCTTCTTCGGGCTTTTTCCTCCGATTTCTCGTTTTATTTACAGGAGCTCCTTCAACAGGGACAAAAAGATTATCAACTCCCGCTTGCTCCAAGGGTACGTCAGAACTGAGTGGACTTTTTATCTCTCTACTAAATTTACGTTTTTCTTTTTTCCCATCATCTCGAAATCTATTGTCTTTTTGCTGGGCATTCTTAACAGGCGAATGTCTCGGAGACATGTTGCCATCCTCATATATTACTTCCTCGTCTTTTGGTCTAGCTCTCCAGTCTTCGACGTTACTCGGGTTAGCGTTTTTGTTGTAATACGCCACCTCGTCGTTGTTATATTTCTGGTGTTTCGGCGATTCGTAATAGTTCTTGCTCTTTATGAACAGATGGTTGTTTTCTAATCTCTGGTCAATTTCGTGCCGGTTCAATTCGTTGATTTCGATTTCTTGAATGATATACCGAGTGTTGAAGTTGTACGCTTCGTCAAAGTAGTGCGAGAAGATATCCTCGTGCTTGAATATCTGCATCTGGAGCCAGGTGTGGAGCAAGAGCCGGGGAAACCTGGTAAGCCAATACAGCGTGAAACCTTCGGGGATCGAGCCAAGACTATCCTGGGCTTCTTTAGTAAGTTCTCTGTAGTGATGTTTCTGTAACGAGAAGATATTATAGAATAAGCTTATCGGGTGAAACATTACATTATAAAACACAGTTCATTTAAAACACCATGGTAAAGTTGTTAGTAAGCAAAACAGTTTTGGATCAAAAGCGGAATATTATTTTCATGCAGCCCTGTTCCTGAATTTAGTGGCGTCTTAAGTGAACTTGGTCTGAAATTTTATTGCAAAGTAGCTTGAATTTTGGCGCCTTGGAAATCGAAAATAAAATTTGCTATTTACTATAAGGTACAGCTTTTTCCAGCGGTGACGTTTTGCCAACCATGTGATTATACCATTTATTCAATTGCATGAAGTATAATAACTTACACATAACAGCTTTTTCCAGCGGTGACATTTTGCCAACCGTGTAGTTATACCATTTATTCAATTGCATTATAACTTACCCATTAAAAATGTTGTTTCAAGCTAGCTTAAGCTGAAAACATATTGAACGGTAACTTCTTAATAATAATAACAGTGAACTTATATAGCGCAGTTTTGTGATATTTCACCTCAAGCACGTTTGACTGAAAACTATTCTAGTCGTGTATATAAGAGGCGCTCGCTAGTGCCTTAGAACTAACATCTTATTAACATTCATTATTTTGAAGTCTCACCTTATTCCTCATTGCGCGCAGCAGGTCTTTGACGCTCTCCCCGCTGTAGGAGCGGTATTTGCGGAGATCCGCCGCTATGGCACTGCCCACCCGCCCCCTCCAGTCCACGCGCACCACCCCTGCCGCCCCCAACTCCAGAGGACCCCCAGGGGGATCCTTCTCTACCCTGTCACTGACATCCTGAAAAGAGAGAAGTGATTTTAAAATCGAACCATATTAATTCTAACTATATTAATTCTAAATTACAACAATAACTGGTCAAGTTTATATAGAGCCGTTTAGTGATTCAATCACCTCAAGGGCACTTTTCATTGGTTATTGTGTAAGCTAGCCTTTTCTAAAAGCGATTGACTCTTAAAGTTTTCAAAGCCAGTTTCTGACGTCAGACTAAAAGGCAGGTGAACCCAGTATGTTGTATGCTCTGTCCTCAAACTTCACAACATTAATACGAAAGGCTTCAATAAGTCTGTGTGACGTTTGACCTAAGCGTGAGTTGTCTCTGCGTGAGATTGGCCAATCAGTCTGAGAATTTTTTTTATGTGGGAATCTAATAAGTGGGTTTTATTGTACCTGTAAAAATGCCAGTATTTTCTGCTTGTTCCAAAAGATTGGGTAGTTGTAAACGACTTTTGCAGTTGGTCTTTCGGGCGGTCGGGCCGAAAGCATAGATTTCAGCAAACACTTTGTCAAGTCCACCTCTTCTTCTGGCATCGACGAACTATTAAATAATTCCATATATTAGTTAGCTAGAAAATCATAATTATTTGTTATGGATAAATACTTATTTTTATTACGACTGGAAAGGTGCTTTTCAGAGGGTTTATCGACAATACCGAAATAAAATTAATGATATGTTTTGATGGAAATCAAATCGATAACATTCACAGCAAAAGTCAAGAAGGCTTCCCGTTAGACCATAAAGTTAGTTAGTAATATAATAAGAGGTGACATTTTTTTTTAAATCTTGTGATTTACTGAGAAAAAAGTTTTTCTTTATATAATACACCATAAAAATAGAGTATTATTTTTACATGCACTTTCGTATTTAACCGCCCTACTTATATAAACGTACGTAATACGCGCGCTAGCCCATATTACGTACGCGGTTTAGAAAAAAATACATAATCGATGTCTACAAAATAAACGTGATACGCAATAGGTGTATACATACATACAAAACAATAATGCAGTTAGTTCTTCAAGGTCAGCGGAAGTGTGAGGTCGTTTTCGAAAATATTTCGTAACGTTCATTCTAAATAGTACTACAGTCTGAGGCGCGGTATCTGCTGTTTTAGTACGTAATTGTGCGTTATTTTGCAGTGCAGGGGAAGAAATATTACAATAAAATGTTCTTTCATTTGCTTGAACAAGCTTTGTGGAACGCATTTGTTTTGTATAAAAATAAAGAGGGAAAAGGAACTACATAATTCAAAATTTAGAGAGAAAGGTTGCAACCCCTGATATAATGAATATGTACTAATCTATTGTAAATGTATCTATTTTGACAAAATATTGTCAGATATGATGAGGACTAATGTTGTTTTCGTAATACAAAGAAAAAAAGGGTGACATTTTTTTCACCCATTTCTTCGAAAATAACTAAGAGGTAGGGCGGTTAAGCTGGCGAGACTACAACAGTCGTGCTCATTATTTTTACAATTTAACTATGGATAATTAACTGTAACTTCAACAGATCATTATCCAATAATTAAATTGGCAATATAAAGATCACAAGCATCGTTGCTGAAATACAATAATGAATATAATCCGATGTCTAATTATTACAGATCAATTTTTCTCTCTCCTACATCTCCCTCCAACTCCCCGCTTTACACAGCTCTTATGAGGTGTCACATAAAATAAATCAAATCATGATGATGCTTAAAAAATTGCAGCACAGCTGTCGCAAGAAACATTGATAAATAATGTGTTGCATGCCCCAACTATTTTGATTTAATAATATATTAATAAACTCTTTTTTTTCTTACACTAGTTGGCCGAGATTGTATCGCCCCTTTAGTATTTTACCCTGTCTTTCCAAAACATCGCCAAAAGGGTGGATACCATTTGACAAGACATAGTAAAATACACATCCCAGGGAGAATATATCCACGGATGTTGTCTGAAACAAATGTACGCATAGTTGTTATCTTTCATAAAATAAACCTACAAAATAAATTGAATTTTACAAAATCTGCACATAGAAGAAGGGGTTATAATTTTGAATGTACATTTTTTGCCAGATGATTAATTTTTTTCTAAAAATGCATGCATGAGACATGTATTTTTGAGTACGACAAAAGTAATAGGACAGGCGTAAGGAAATTTTATATATCAACAATAACTTGTTAGCGTTTTTATAATTTAATTTAGGTAAAAATAATTTTTAATATATTTTTTGTAAGAAACTAATTTGAATTATCCATTGTTCAAAAATTTCATGGTTTGGTTTGTATTTACAAACATAATTATGATTGTTTTCAGCCTAGTTATTAAATTACAGCAATAGCAAATTGCTCAAGGTTTGTATTTATGTGGTATTATTATTATTATAGAATAATCGTTTAGTAATATAAGTTAAACAAAGAAAAACTAACTACTGTTTATTAGTATTTCTGTGGAGTGAAATTACGGGGTAAAATTAAAAATCTCTGACCTCTGTGTTTGAGCGGTTAAGATCCTCGTCTACTAATCCAGAGGTTGCGGGTTCAAATTCCGACATGCACAATCAAAATTTATTTGTGGTATTTCAAATTTAGTTAATAAATTTTATATACATAGTATATTTGCGGCATGTTCCAGAGTTGTAGATACTCTCAGTATCGCCCTGGCGAAAGGCCAGCATTCAGAATCGAAACATTGGTTGAAATGGCTTTAGCCAAGTTTGGTAATCAGATCTGAATAGCCAGGTACTTCCCAACCTTGCTGGAGTGTCGGAGCAGTACTGGCACACTTTCGTCCTTCTTTAAAATGTGACTAAGATGGCGGTGTTATGTCTGCTTTTAATCAAGTTATTGAAGTTTGAAATTACTTTGACAAACTGTCGCTCATTTGGGCACGATTGCCTCCCTACACATTATTTTTCGGAAAGGACGTACAAAGAAATAACTTTTTTTAAATGTATATTATATAACTTACAGTTCTTTCCCCCTTAATCATTTCCGGAGCTATCCAACCATCAGTTCCCGTATCGCCAGATCTCCTGGAGAAGCTGTTTCTTCCGATGTTTAACTTCTTGCAAAGGCCAAAGTCGGATATCATGGCCCTAACTGGACTCTTGTTGGTAGACACAGACAGCAGGACGTTGTGCGGTTTTATATCTCGGTGAACTGAAAATATTCAAATTGACCACTGTTAAAATATGCATCTTTGCCATAGATTATAAATTAAATTAACAAACAGGATTTTTATCATGACTATATAAAATAAAATATAACCTATATCCAAAGCATGAAGGTGCGCCAAGCCTGCAGTGGCCTGCTGTAGAACTTCTAATGGGCCGATGTTATAGACTTCCCCCAATTTTTTCTGGACATATTCCTGTAATGTGGCTGCGCATAGCTCTAGCGCAATGTATCTGAAATAATATTACAACCTTGGAGTAAGAATATATTAGTCAGTATTGTTGACTTTATACTGACTCGATAGAAAGAGACAAAGATATGTTAAAGGAAGTTGGATAGCCTATTAGTTACCGCCCACATGTAATTTGAACATTTTTAATTAACATATTTGAACACATTGAACAAAACAATATCAATACACCATTAAAATGATTTATAAAGTCAAAATATCACACAAAAACTAATAACAGAAGGTTTGACTAAATAATGATGGAAGATTTTTGTTGATTTTATGTCTTAAATAATAAATATCATTAAAAATGTGAAAATTTTAAAGTTCAGTCAAAAATATTTAAAACTGTTGAAATACCTCTGAAAAGTGTTTTATAATCTTTATTTGATCTTATTTGAACATTCACGCATAGTACATATCACCATCATGTTCGGTTTATTTGCATTACCACTGCAAGTTTTTTAATCAACACAAATATAGGAAATAACCTCAAAATCCGTTGACCTAAGTTATACGACTCGATGATGTGAAGTTAGTGCGGACGGAGAACATTCTTACATACTTAGAAGGGCTGCAATATTATATAAAGACTTTTCTTGTCTCCTCTCTCATGGTATATGACGTAAAAACCCGGAGAAAGTGATTTATCGCAAATTTGTATTGGTTGAGTAAAAATATTCAGCTATCTCTCCATGTATATTCTTACTCCAAGATTACAACCTTTGTATAACCTCAAATCACTAAAGACATTATCGTTACATTTTATAGAATTTATATAACTTCACGTTAGTTTTCTTTCCTAGGAAAGTCAGGCATCAACCATTATGAAAGGATACCAACATGCGTCACTATTAAATTAAGACTGCGACTGCAGAAAGCGTCCAACTCACAATTTGCCAAAATCGAGTTTTACATGTTTTCCTATAGATAAATAAATACGAGGTTTATATCTGCTTAAAAAATTCAAGCTCCAAATGCAATAGACTTTTGGTGATTATTTTTTATTACTAACGCAAATTGCAGATATTTTACTTAAATTGAAGTTTAAAAACATTATAAAATGTAGCATAACATAAGAAATACATTTTTTTTAATAAACACATCGATAGATTATAAATTACCTACTTATACTAATGCTTATTAAGAAAAAAACACTAATATTCACTTAAAAAATGCCGATTACGCATATTAATGCTTTTTTATCATCATATTTTCAAACGCCTTTTTCTCAGTTTCATCTTTTTGGGGTTGGATGCTTCTGCATAACTACGTCCAAATAGTCCCCCTTCAGAAAGTAAAAAGTGTTACAGAGACCACACAAGTACCACTGACCTGAGGGATTTTTTCGTCGGATTTTGAACCAGCGACCTCGGCTCGACTCAGATTATTTTACCAGGCAGAAGAATTTGATAAAGTGCATCCTAATAATGACAGTGTCTTTTGAAACCTGAATAGTTTGTCTTGTTCCATGCAGAAGTATCGGACGACATTGGCGTGGGCATCAGACTCCGTCAGTAAGGCGACTTCTCGGTCGGCAAAGGTGAAACACTCGGGAAGAAGCCGCTTCACCGCTACATCTCGATTCTCAAAAGTTCCTCTGGAAGTAAAAAATCAAACATAAATTCATTCGCTGTATACATATATTCGATGTCTATAACCCTTATAAAGAACCACCATTAAGAATTGAAGCATTGCTTCAAATGACTTTAACTACATGTTATGTGTGCTGACCATAACTAACTAACCATCACGCCGTTTCTTCGCAGAGGTAGGCAGAGAAGACGGACTGCCATACAACTCTGTCTTGGCACACTCTCCTTGCTTGGTTCGCATTCATACATCGTCTCATACATACTCTAATGTTATTCGGACTCTTCACATGACCCGATTCAAAAAAATTTGATTCACTTGATCGTGCCATGTCTAGCTCGGGCGTCCCCAACTTCTTCCATTCACTTTTGCATCATATATTCTTTTCACACTCCTTTCTTCCTTCATTCGCTCTACATGCCCAAACCATCTAAGCGTCCCTTTCTTGATTCTATTTATTACGCGTACATCAACCTTACATTCTTTCCGGGTATTTACATTTTTAGTAAGGTCATACATGGTTTTCATACTTTTTCTCAGGGATCTCATTTCCACAGCATTCAGTCTACTTTCATCCTTCCTCTGCCAGTTCCATGCCTCACTGCCATACATCAGGGTTGGAATAAGCACTCCATTGTGGACTGCTAGCTTTGTTTCTTTTGACAAATTCTTATTTGCGCCAACGGCATTCAGTTTTCCATAAATGGAGTTTTCTGCATTTACCCGTCTTTCAATATCCTTATCAGCCTTCCGTATCTCTAGAACATACTTCCTAAATACACAAGCTCATCCACTTGCTCCAAGTATTCATCATTCACAACTATATTGCACGCTGTTTGCGTATTCTCTCATATATTTTTTTAAATCAACTCCACACGGGCGGTCTTGAGGTTTCCTTTAGAACCTCCTGTATAGATTTGATATTACAAATATCAATTTATTTACCTGTATACAAAAGTTCCTTCGCAGCCCTTCCCCAGGACTTGTTCGGGATCGAATATAATCTTCCCGACTTTGACCAACCCATTTTCCAAATCCTCCGGCAAAGCTGTTATCTGTCCACTGGTGCTTGAAGAATTAGAGTTTCTGGAGCCGCTTTGGGAAAGTTGTTGGAATTCACGGATCTGTAAATATAAAAAAAAAAAAAAGATTTGATAATAACACTGAACACTAATAGTGAAAACAATAAAAACTTTCTTTGACGACTCTGTTCGCTGTCAATTTTTCGGTCCCAAACTGTATTTTCCCCCGTAAATCAATCTGTCAAAACATAAGTATTTCCTCAAAAATAGAACACAATTCGATTTGAAGATTCATTAGTACCTGGTTGGATTTTGAAAAAAAAAGTTGACTCAGGAAACTTGATGCTCTCACTAAGTTACCTGAAGCGACAAAAAGCTTAAAAAAGTCCCAAACCTGTGTCGCTTCAATCAAACCTTCTCCCAAATGGTAAATATATTTTAGATGGCTGAAGGGCCACAAAAGTCTTCAGAATCAAACGAGAGTCGGAGCATTCGATGCAGAAAAGAAAACTGATCAAAACTGCATTTTTAACTCATTTTTGACCAAAGTGTCGCTTAACACGTTCACTGCGGCCGATAAATCGCGAACAGTAAAAAAACTGAACACGTGTTCTCACGACCGCATCGGCTCATATTAATGAACACACTGACATAAAATATTGTGATAAGATTGGATGAGTATCGTTTTAATTATGCAAAGACACTTTTAAGTGACGTGACTAATTATTACCGGCCATCCGCGCCTAGCGCGTACTCCGCACCGCGGGATATGTTAGCTGTACGCGCCTGGCGCGTACTCCGCACACAACGTGTTAAGCCCTTTTGCCTTTCCAGCGACGATATATACATATTGTGTAAATATGTATGTAGTTGATAGAAGAAAAGTTCTAACGTAAATTGTATTCATATTCTTCCGTTATAATCTTCCATTGTACTCGATGTTAAATTCACCTCTTGAAAAATGTCCTCCACAATACAGGTAAGCTCCTAGCGTGGAGGACAACAGTGTACATCATCTTATATAAAAAGCATGTATAGTTGAATAAACAAAATTTAAAAAAATAATAAAATAAACATTGTACTAAAACTTTGTTGATATGCGTAGATAAACATGAGTGGTAAGCAGTGGCAGCTAGTGAATTTATGTACTAGAGGGTTAAGATATATATTTTTTAATCATTCAAGGGGCTGGACTACTGTCAAAGGAATAAAGAATATATGGGAAATGGGCCATTAACTAGGGAACTATGCAGACTGTCTTCGTTTCAATTTTTTTTAAACATGTTGCACCAGCTGCCACTGTCGATAAGCTTAAAAACATCAAATTGAGCTTATAAACATCAATTTATAAGCATAAACATGATTGATGAATATAAAAACATAAGTTGATTGATAAGGATTAACTAACCTGATTCCGAAGATACCAAAACATTGATATAACAACTCCAACCAAAATAATCAAAGAAAATTTCAAGCCAATATTTTCCTGTTGATTTATCCAAAGATAAGCTTGCTTGTAAAACAACTTCAAAGAAAGGGGCTTTTCATTCATATCTTGATAATCTGTTTGAATTCCGACAGAGTGGGATCCTTTCGTTTCATTCACACCGTCGTCATCATCATCGTTTGGAGAATTGACTATAACAGACTTGTCTTTATTAGTTAGCGTCACTTCTGGCGAAGAACCATTCGTCAATTCCAACCATTTTCCGTCGTTACTTTCGCTGGGACCCATTATCAGTTTGATCTGTCTGTTATTTAATTTGTTATCGCCGGCGATGTTGACCGGTATTGATAGTTCATTGAGTTTGCCTAAAATTCTCAGATTAGTGTCTGCGTAATCGGGAACTGAGTAATGCCCCAGTAACAGATAACCTTTCGCTGCTTCCGTGTTTTCCTCGTTCTTGAGATTGTAATGGACGTTTATCTTTTTCCTGTAGACTGAGTAGTGATTGTCGGTGCCATCACCGTGTTTGTTCTTCTCCGTTGGTCCTTCGAGAAGTAGGGGCTGGGGGTCGTCGGTTGATATAGTTATGGTGTTTTTATCGACCAAAGAGGAGAGGGCGTATAAACCATGGATGTGCTCTCCAACATAAAGGGATGGGCTGAAATAATAAAGAAAAATATATTACTACCATTATACGGGCATATTCCTACGTTAGTCGTTAAAAAAAGGAGCTTTTCTCTTGTGTAATTAATTTGTTAATTCTTACAATAGTTCTATATTGGAATGTTGGAATCCCCTCCCACGGGTTGGAGTAGTGACGTCTTCCATGATATGATCCATGGTATCGTCCCCGACGGTGTTGAACGGCACGGCAATAAGGCCCTCTGTATCCAGAATGTAGGCGGCCACTACGGGCGACTGCATGTCGTGTGACCAGACCATCTCGCCTGTTTTCCTATCAAACGACGTGACACGTCCGTTTGAAGTTGACGTAAAGTGAACAGTGCCTGAAATATAATGAGATTGATAGAGAAACTATGAGATTGATTATTTGTTGTTAGATATTTTCACTTCTATCCCGGTTTATAGAGATTAATGCAAGTAAGCAGCACTTAGACAGTCCTATATTTTATTTTGAAACAAACATATAATTAGATACAATTGCCGTGGTTAATTAATGAAAATAGGTTAATTAGGTTAGAAATTGAGATTGTTAAATCGTTGTTTTGTGTGTTCCATTTTTAAATTTTGGTTTGAAAAAAAATGAACATTAGAGAAATGACAAATGCGGAAAAAATTTCGAGACAATGGATTTACAATGTAATCTAACTGAGTATTAGTGGATTTATTATTTAATACATGGGCACTGCCATGTCTGGATATTCGTAAGAAAAAAAAGAGCTTTAGTAAGGATATTGATAATACTTAAAGTGAGAAGAAAGATTACCAACCTATGTAATATACTATTTATTTGAACCTGTGTAATAATAAATACTACTAGAGGTTAACCTATTTATCTTAAGCAATAAGTGACATTTCAAAAATTATTTACAACAAGAAAATTAAGATTTCACTTTCGATGTAATGGAATTTTTTTTTTCTAGCCATAAAACAAGGCATCTCAATATACTGTCACAGGAAAGAGATACTGCTGTAACAGTCACTACGTTTTAAACTTAATTTCATAGGAAAAAAAATCTGTGTTAATCTTTCTGGGTCCAATGGTTCTATGAAGATTTTATTACAACAGTATTGTTTTTCTGCAAAGATATTAATAATTAATTGTCTCACCATAGTTGTTAGTCATATCTTGTCCCATGGTATGCGAGGAATAATCAAAGTATGTGACATTCCACCGCTGATTTTCGTGCTTTGAGTCGTACATGAGGACATTGTACTCTGTCCTGGCTACGTAGATGGCGCTCTTAGGGTCAATGGGACACGTTTGGTCCTTTGAGCCCTCGAAAGGATGGGTTCTATCATATCCTGTAGGAAAAAACACATGATTTAACAAAGCAACTAAAAATGAACAAAGAAAATTCATTCAATATTCTCACTATCTTGATATTCTTCAAAATATGATGCAAAAATAATTTCAAAATAGAATTAGCAGTGTGGGAGCATCATAAAAAAAGATTGCCATAATGAAAAAAAAAAAGTATTTAAGTGATTAAATAATTTAATTACTTTAAATAATTTTGCTCTAAATAAGAAAAAGAATCAGTATTTGTGCTACAAATATCACAGTAAGGTAAAAGTTTTTCCTGCCCACACTACAAAATTAAATTAATTATAAAAATCAGGTACCTACCCAGAATATGTTTTCTTATTCCCGTTTTGGGGTCGATCATAAACCATGTGTCTATTTTTTTCCCCGTGTAGAGTATTCCATCGCTGGATCTGCAGGGCGCATTGGCCACCAGCTGCGGGATGGTGAATGGCAACTTTTTTAGGACGTGGTGCTGCCCCGAGTGCGTACCGAACATGTACAAACTGCCGTGCCGAGGGTCAGGCAAGAACTGCGGCACAAAGCGCTCATTCTCATTGGGCACTTTCACCACGGGTTCTGGAAGATTCATATTTCAAAAGAACCGCTAGATATGTAGAACTTTTTTCATGTAGGGTATCATTATAAATATATCTCATGTCACACACTCATTTTTTAGGTGTATTAATGTCTTTAAGATTACTAATAGGACAGTTGTTCGGACGGGCGGTGACTATTCAGTATACATACATGGCCTGTTCAAAAGAAAAGGTGAATTTTGAATTTTCGCAGGCTGTGTACATTCGATTATAGTTTTTTTTTTTGTTTTGTTGGTACACATATTTTTATCATATGTTAGCATTATCAGCCATTTTGGATTAGTGGTTTGTTTTTGACAACTGGAAAGGTTAGTCACGTTTTTGTGTGTTCTTCGATTTTTTATTTTTGAAAAAAATGGATCAAAGAATAAAATCTTTGTTTGTTTTTCCACAACTCCAGGACGCTCATCGTCATTAACATCTTCTCGGCCTTCTGTAAAGCGCTTGTACCACTTATAAACACTTTTTTAAGACAAAGTAGACTCGCCAAATGCCAGTCAACATTTTAAGTGCGTTGGAGCACTTTATTCCATTTTTAACGCAAAATTTAATACATATTCTTTGATCCATTTTTTTCAAAAGTAAAAAATCGAAGAACACACAAAAACGTGACTAACCTTTCCAGTTGTCAAAAACAAACCACTAATCCACAATGGCTGATAATGCTAACATATGATAAACATATGTGTTCCAACATAACAAAAAAAAACAATAGATAATCGAATGTACACAGCCCGCGATAATTCAAAATTCACCTTTTCTTTTGAACAGGCCTCGTACAAACTCTCAAAACAGTCTCTACTATGGTTCTTCCACTGAAAGCTAGATTACAAACTTTCTTTACACGACTTTTATGGGAAAGGGGGAGGTTACAACGGAACTATCTGCCGTATGACTTTATCAGATAATACTATCATATTTATATTGGATTAATAAGTACTTAATAGGTTCACGCCAACTAATCCACACGTTCAGATGCAAAATTGTAGAACATCCAATAAGCAGAGAGTCAAAAAAATAAATTACAAAATATCATCAACATTTTTTTAGGCTGCTGTTTACGTTATATTATCCAGTCATAACGTAAATACTACATAAAGTTGGCGGCAGTTTGTCAAAAAAGTCAATAACAATCTGTGGTAGACGTGAAGGTAATGTGAACTGAATAATATTTTACAAGAGTCAAAAAATATTGATGATTATTTCTCTTACATGAAATATTGAAATCACATTATTGCACAAAATTAACAGGATTTAATTATAAATGTGGATCAAGGTTTAAGATAAAACATGATTAAAAATACAAGTCAGTAAACTATAGTGATATATTTTACACATTCATATTTAATCATAATATTAGTGTGATACTACAGATTAAGTGAATGTTGATTTATGACCGTACAGCAGTTATTCCCGCAGGCGTTATCGTTTGGATATATCGAATTACAAGAATCAATATAATATTGCACAAATTGTAAAATATGGTTTACCATCTTTCAAAGTCCATAAAATATTCCCAGAAATCTGGTCAACGGCTACCATGCCGCCCCCAAGCGTTGCAAACAATAGGGGTCTGTCATCTGGCTCCCTCGCTAAATCTGTATTGTCCTAAAAACCATAACAAATTCACCATTAGAACACATGTTTCGTCATACCGATACATTGTTATTGATAAAGACATTGTCTAACCACACTCTTGTGAACTGCAGATAACACCGATGTATTCTCGGCGTAGAATAAAACTAAACTAATTAAAATATGGATAAAGTTCATTTTAACTTCTCACGCTAATAATATATTTGTCATTGAAACAATTTAAAAGTAAAATCACAATTAATAAAACAAGCACATGACATTACTACGTCAATAAAAACAATGTCGGACCCCGTTTTTGACAATTCCTTTCACCAACGTGGCAACATTATCTTTTAGCAACGAGTGCCTAAATGCCCCGGTGACAGAATATTTATTCAAGCTAAAATAAGCTTTAAAATAAGCTATTCATGTGAAGTTATAGACTATATTTACGTATTGTGATATATATTTTAATGTTCACAAAACAGATGTTTACATTGCCATGCATGAAGGCTAGGTAGATACTATTTGAATGTTTTCGTATTTTCGTGACAATCCACAATGTTATAAAATTTTGACGTCTGATCACGAATTGACATTACGAATTTTACATGGTTTATTTACTTTTCGTGTTTTCAATCTTAAATTTGCACCAGTGTATGACCAATATGCAAAGTCCGTCAGTTCAGCATTAACAATGAAAAAATATGTTCATTAGTTCAAATTCGATGGTAATTTCTCAATCATTATCGATTGTGTGACTAATTCTAATGATTTTAGTGACGACTGATCGTAGACGTTGAACACATGGATCAATCAAAATCTTGTAAGTATTTTTCCCCATTTTGCCCTTTCAAGTTTGCCTACACTTTTCAACACCTCAACGTGTGTCTTGCACATTTTACTTTACACAGTTTTCAATTCTATATTATTTTCGTAGTTTAAAAACTTGCACTTTATTTATCTGCGCACTTCTTGATTAGTGAATTCCTTAGATCTACTGATAAAAGACAATGGACCAGTTGATCCCTCTTTGAAGTATAATGCAAATGCAAACCCTTGTGTTTTTCAAAACTAAACCTTTGTTATCAAAAGGAAACATAAAAATACAACAACTGTTGAGTGTCAGTGTTAAAGATATTTCATAATAATTGATTATGATTGCACAACTTTGCCATTACATCCACAAACTGCAAAGTTTTCACTCTGCCAGACTTATAATATTAGATCATTTAGTGTTCCTTTAAAGATTGTATTTATTGCATATTGTTCCATTGTTCTAGCTGAAAGTTTGAGCTTCATGATTGATGAACCTAGTTGTCATGTTGCTAGATGTGGATCTTTGTTTGTTACAATAGCCCGTCTTGTCCCAATTATATTAGAAATAGAAGCATCCATATTTATTAGAAGCTGATCCTTATCTGTTAGATTTGATTACTTTTAAGTATAACTTTAGTATGTATTTCACGATTTACTGTCATGAACATAACACTAATCAAAACTAAAATTAAATTATTGTACCATAAGAATAACAGCCTACTTAGAAACGAGCTGTATTTTTTTCGTGAGAAGTTACTACTGTCTACATGTCGGATATGTGCGTTGCCTGAATATCGAAAGGTCCCAGGTCAAATTCCAGCTGCGGCAAAAACCTTTTATATTGAAACGCTATTTAAATGAATTATTTTTTTTCGAATAAATTTATTCGATTACACATTCATCTTGACTAAAAGCAGAAATAAACAGAATTAAATGAAAGAGAAAGTACAGTAAATAAACGCAAGCGCCCTTGAGGTGATATTTAAAAAAAATGGCGTATTATAAATTAGCCAAGTATTGTTATTGATATGAAAAAAAAATCTTTATAATATTGTTTATCAGTGCCTGTTGTGACTGAGTTTAGTAATGATTGTTGAAGAGTTACTCGTTGATTGGGTCATTTTGGTCATATTAACTCTTTGACTATTATTGTTATTTCAAATTCAATGTATAGTATGAAATAATGTATAATCTTTATGACGCACAAATATATATTTTTTTTATTTTACTGTAACACAACTATTACTTACTAATCAAAAATAAAAATAGTAAAACATTGCATGCGAGAATATATTGAAATCGAGAATGTTCGAGCCCCGCTGTAGAGGTATGCAATTGCTTTACGTCTATGTTCGCTATCTGCAGTCAAAGGGTTAAGCACAATTTTTGTATGACAGAGAATTTGATGAGTGAACCAAATACGTCTGACATAGGAACCTAATGCTTCAGACCACTTGACCACAAGCATGCCACAAAAATTGAAGATCCATCTCTGTGTTAAGTAATTTTTGGACACTTTCCAGGAGACGGAGTTTTTGAAAATACACTTACGTCAAGTAATATTGCAAATCATTTTTTACCAGCATTTTCAATCCACCTATCTCTGATGCGTAAAAAAAAAACAATAACTAAACTGTGCATTCAGTAATAAATGTTTTGGAAATTATATAGTAACTCTGTAGTGGAATACATATTATTCAAAATTAAAGACATGTATATCTTTTTGTGTACCGTTTTATTTGAGCTTAAAGCCAATTAGTTTCGGATACCACTTTTCTTTCAGCGGAACAGTAAAACAGTTGCTGTGGGGAACCAAGGGTTTGCAGTTCATAGAGGATGTAAAGGTGTGCATGCCCCTAGAAGAAAATAAGTTAATTCCTACAAATTCTTGAAAAAAGTGTTAATTTATGAAATATCCACGGGGCATGCACAGCTTTGCAATCTGTATAAACTGAATACCCCTATAGTTAAAACATTTGCGTTTCATTGGCGCAACCACTATTTAGTGCCCTGATAAAAGGCACAGTTGTGTCAAAAACTATTTGGGTTTATACTCAAATAAATGGTTTATAAGAGAATATATTTAAAAAGTATTTAATAATTAATGACTTGGTAACAATGATTGATTGTTTTTCTGCAATTGCAGTAAGCAACCGACAGTGTCAATGAGATAGCCAATTATACTATTTTCATTAAAAATATACTTTTATTTCTTTCGGTAAACTCCTTTTGCCACTGCTGAATGTCACTTCAGATCGATTTAAGCAGTAATGTGACTGCACTATTATAATGGATTCGCTTTAAAATTGTATCTGTTAGGTTCTTTTAATTTTTATTTCAAATTGATGTCGCAGGAATCTGGAGATTGGGAAAATAATTTTAGACTATTTCCATAATCAAATAAACAAGATGACCAAATTAATGTCAAGGTAGACACATGTTGTTTTTTTTATATTTATTTTCAAAGTTTTGGTTGCTGAGAGCTTTTCTTGTGTAAGAATTATCGCATGTATTCTATGCTTTTCGTAGTTAGCATGTCTTGAAGTCTTCAATAGCGTAAAATTGTGCTAATTATGTAGATGGCATGTTGTTTAGAATACGAACATGCGTAATTTACATAACTCAAGGCATGCAGATTGTACGTTAGTGCAACATTATCATGTAACAAAATAATGCATGTTTTATATTGGTAAAATGATCTAATTTGATATAAATTCTGCTAAAATATTGAGTAAGTATAAATAATTTTGTTGTTTTATTATGATTATGTGGTAAGAATAGTATGAAGCAGTTTATTTTTATTCATAGCAAATTATTTACATACTCTGCATTCTATTAACCGTGTTATCTACATTGATAATCATACATACTTAACTTGGCCACATTTTTCCTTAAATATTTTATGCATCATATAAGATAAATGTTATTAATTTCATTATTATTAATGCTTGTAAAAATAGAGTTTTAATTTCCTGTTTTCGAACCAATATCAGTAATCTGTTTCTGTTCAAACCATATTAAACCCTTTTACTCTCAAGGATTTATTATGTGTATAAAGCTTAGAGCAATTTTGCTTATTGCCAAAAATAACCATTGTACTTAAATGGTAAAATACTAATATGACTAGTAACTACCTACCTCAATTTCATTACAGTATATTATTTTCATAAAATATGTTAAATTTGGTTCCCTTGAGATTTTTTTCCTGTGCTTTTTCAAACAAACTAGTTTATACATTAATATACTACAGGTGAATGAAGAAGTTTATAAGCTGTTAAGTTACAATTTAACACCTCATATTATATTACAGCAGCTACATATTGATTTCACCTATTGGTAGAATTTAGTCAGTACGTATATAACTGAAGTGCTGTAGACATGTACAACTTAAAAGTATGTTTTTGGTGCAGGTTTTCTATTGCATTTAATGTAAGAATTTTTATTCAGTATGATATCAAACCGATTTGTTTTTAACTCGTAAATTAATTGCTTTGTTTGATTTTGTTCTTTGTAATTTTTTTAATCTTAATTATATATCATTGAATTTGTTACTTACTAATTACTTGTAAGGAGTTTTGTTACATAACTCTTGCAACGATTAAAAAGTGTGATGTTTTGTACAACTAACTCATTACCCTAAAAATAATATGAATAATTTTTATTGTACACACTAGGGTAGGGTCTGAGTCGTATTGTATATTTTCATTTAAATTCGCCACATAAGGGGCCAAAGATTGAAATATCTCCCAGTTGCGGAAAGGCTAACTTTTGTGGCACTGTAACTCTGGTCTGCAGCCTTTCTGTTCCATACAATAGACCAAAAATATGCAAATGAATTAATATGTACATTTTGAAAACCTTTGTATTGATGTATCACTTGACTGGGTTTAGGGTTTCTTTGGGTTGTGGTTTCAATTTCAACTCCTGTCAAGTAAAAAACGTATCATACGTAATTATATGAATTTGATCTGTAGGTAAAATATACAAATGGCCATGACATTTAGAATGTCGAGGTCAACGCATTCCGCCTTGAAATTAAATGCATATACATATTATACTGTCTGTAGTAAACTGAATATATTAGTTTTAAAATATATATAATTGACCTCCATCACAAGGAATTTTAAAGTATATAAAAGAATTTTGATGTAGGGCTACCAGATATTTATTTCACTCTCGTTGGTTTGAGAACAGAATCACATTGCCCAAATATTCTTTAACTTTATGGTGGAATGAGTTCATAAATCTTGTAAAAATAGTTCAACAGCTGTATGGGAAACATAATTATTATGCTTTGATTTTAGTAAGAACTCAATACGTTCACGAGAAATCATAAATTTAACTGAAGAAACCTACAATTTGTTTTCAGCCAAAACCAGTATGTCCTTTCCTTCCATACGGTATAATGTCAACCAGGAGGAAATAGAGGAAATATATTCATCAGACACTGAAAAGTCCAGCAGCAACATAGAGCAGTCTACACCAGAGCATTCTCCCAAACCTAAAAAATCAGAGAAAGGGGCCAGTCCTTCCATTCTAGACAAATACTTCAAATCCTTCAAGACCGACAAAACATCGGGCGATGTCAAAACTGTAGAGATACCAGAGAAGAAGTCTTTGGATTTATCCAGTGAAATAAGTGGATCTCCGATTAAAGAATACTTCAGCAAATTTAACAAGCTGCCCGACAGCACGGAAACCCACAGCGATGTCGAGTCAGTAAAAGAAAACAAAGAAAAGGATAAAGACAAAGACCACGACCGCTGGAAACTCTTCACCGATTTTAAAGATAAAATCGCCCAAGCTGTTGAGGACATCAAGTCTTCCAAAGCACCCGAAGGTATGAATCGTAATGATTTTTAGTTAGGGAACAGATTTCATACAAGCGGTCGACCCGCGCTGCAGAGCGATATGTCGTAAGTCGCTCCGCTCTTTGTTGTTTCGCAGGTATTTTTGTGAATAACCACAAAAATGATAATGGCAATTAAAACACATTGCTTGGCTAATTTATTTAGTATAATTTTTGTGAATTACCACTTTAAGTGCGCTTTACAAACCTAGAAAAAATTTTAGAACTTATTAAAAAAAATTGTGAGTTATCTTCAACATATATTTTAGTAGCATTTAAATATAAATTTTCTTAAGTAACAAAAATTATAATTTTTAAAATTAGAACCGATTTTTTTTCTTCTAATATTGGAGACATAAATTATTATCATTTTATACCTTTTACAGTATTTAACAAATATCCATGTAATAATTTACTAAATGCAGTTTAGTTTAGCCAGTAAAACAGTAATTATGTTATTGTTGTTTTCATTCTACATGTTTAGCGAGCCGCGAATAATAAACTTTGCGAAATCCTTATCAGGTGAAAATATATGTTTTTTATTGTTGTAGGGGAACCCACTAAAGACGTGAGAGGAAGTACAGATAACCTATCAGATTCTGAAGATAATTCCATTCAACAAGATCTGGAACAGAATAGCTGCGCCAGTACTGAAAATCAGGTATGCAACTCGTTAATAAAAAAAACTAGCATTGTGACCGCTCCGTAAGAACTACTTCTTTTGGCGGCAGTTCCTACTTCCTTCATCGTTCATTGGACAAATCCTTCAATTGAAGTTGGCAGTTCATTTTAGCGTTGTGACTGCTCCGTGTGAACTATTTCATTTTGCGGCAGTTCAAACTTCATTCATTTCATTTCATTGAACAAATACTTCGATGGAAGGTAGATTACAAAGAACTACTTTAATGTGCAGCAGTTCAGTTGCGAAGTTGTACTTCAAAGCCTATAAAAAAAGTACTTCATTTCAAGTACTTCAATTGAAGTTCGACTTCAAAGTACTTCGATCTAAAGGAAAGTGTTTTTTTGGGCAAGGAACCGGTTCCAGTTCTTTTCGTTTTCAAATCTCTACCGACTTTTGTTTTGGCGAGGAACTTTTGTCGATTTGCTAGTACTTTTCGTGGAACCGGTTCCAAAAAGAACTGTACAAATAACCTGTTCCTTGCCAAATCAAATCTCTTTTTGGCGAGTTCGACTTCAATTGAAGTGTTCATTTTAAAGAACTAGCAGTTTGTGAAACATTCACATAACATTGAAGTTTTTCCCAACGCTAAAAAAAAACCAGTTAGGGCTTGATCGGTTTTTTACTGAAATATAGCATCTTCCTGGTGATAGATCGCCGTTGAGAAGTGAAACATTCTTATTTAGTGACCAAATCTGAATAGCGAGGTGCTATCAAACCTTCCTCTTCTGGATCGGGTATTTGGAGTGTACAAAATATTGGCTGAAATAAAAGATTTCTGTTAGCCTGCTAAGATATTGTCAGTATTAAAGATTACAGAGCAGTGTACTTGTTAATTCAAATGACACTTTGTTCTTCAAAAATCATCATCCCGGCAAACTACAATTAAGTAGTTTAGCAACAGTTTGATTCAATATATTGATGAGTTTCTTTTCAAACTTATGTTCAGCGTTAAAAACAAAACTAGGTTTGCTTGTAAACAATGTAGTTTAAATACATTATATTAAAAGTTCAAAATCAATAGGTTATACATATTACCTATTTTATTTGTATAGAAACGAAAATTAACACTTCACTCTAATGTAATAATCAGTTCCCTTCTTCAAATTTTCCTGTAGGGAAAGAGTTAAAAGACATAAAGCTGGGTTTTTCTGTATATTTTTTACATAATTATGTCAATTTCATTCTTATATAATAAAGTAGTGGCGTTGAAGGTTGTGGGAGTACATATTATTAGTTATCAAGGTAATAAAATACCAGCTGCGATAATCTTGGTGTTTAATAATAAAACGTTTTTTTCCCATACTTTCAATCTTAGTGCAAGTTAAGATCAAATAACGTACGGATGAACCTTATGATGACTTAGTATTTCTATTATTAGAAAAAATACTTTAAATATAATTTTCTTACTATACTTAATGCCCTCCACACTGGCGACCAAATTTTGTAAAAGTTTTGCGCAATCTAAGATTCTATCAAAGATCCAAGCTATGAGAGTTGCAAAAAATCTTATATGCATCGTAACTTCATATTTTTTCCAGGGTTGTAAAATATCATGAAATTTAGAGAAGAATCACACTAAACGTCACTTTGTAGCATTCTAATACAAGCAATACTACAAATGATTTTTCTGCAAATTTTCAATGGGTAGTTAGAAAAATGTCTGAGGTTTTCAGTGAATACAATTTTTTAACTGCTATCCTTTAAATTCTATTAAAAACATACTGAAATATCAATATAAGGTGCAGTTTTAAAATCAGAAAAGGCATTTTTGAATGTTTCGCCTGAAATTCCGGTATGCATTTCATAAAGAATTTAAAGAATACTGTTTAAAAATAGTATTCACTGGAAACCTTAGACATTTTTCTAACTACCCGTTTAGAATTGATAGATAAAGAATTTGTAGTTTTGCTTGTACTAGAAAACCAAAAAGTGTGTATTTTTGGGTGCTGACCCTTAAGTAGTTTATTTATGTCATATGCATTAAACAAGGAAAATTACAAAGAATCAAACAAATCAATCTCTTATTAAGTAAACTATTGTAATATCATCAGACAACGAGAAATCTTCATTAGCATCTGTGACCAATGCGCAACGCCTCCCAAACCCAATTCAAATCAGTATGTCTGTCGTCAGGGTATTGGTTAAAATATTTAAAGAAGAATACCAGTTTTGCAGCCTATTTCTAAGTGTGGACTGAACCAAGCCAAAAGATGAAAAGTATCTCTCCAGAGCTGCCGTTGCTGCATAACCAGTTAATAATTGCTCATAAAGTGAAACAAAGTTGTTTTTCTCCAATGGTCAACAGTTGTCATCAATGGTCAGAGATTTCCACCAAACTATATTTCGTAAAAACAAATACACCTACTAAATTATAAATATCATTGTCATAATATATATCCTTCAACCCTGATTTTTTCTGTCGATTTACATGTTTTAATTTCTAATTTATATGTATTAGTTATATACCTTTTAATATACATTGCAATCTTTACCTAATTTAGTCAGATATCGACTAGAAATCAATAGTAAATGTATCATACGCATTAAGGTAGCAGAACTGCTTTCTCATTTTTTTTGCTATTTATCGATAAAATCTTAGATTGCGCACTAGAATTTGCTTGCTAGGTTGAGGACCGTTTGTGCCAGCGATTGGGAACCTTTTTCTGCAAGTGAAACTTTGGATTTTCCGTGTCAGTAAAATTATATTAACCCTTTAAAGCCATGGTGATATTCACCATAACGGCATGCCACAAGTGAGTCGGTTCAAATAGCGTTTATGAGATATACAACGATAAATAAACTTCTGTCAGCCACTGACATGGTAGGTCGATTTTTTGCTCCTGGTACCTGTATATTCGCAGACGATACTTTTCCTAGATAACATAGTTTAATTGAATAAAATGTTCCTGTAGAGTTTTCTTTAGAGTTCTGAGTTTGAAAAATTCCAAAGCTAAAACAACTTCTCTCCAGAGTACTTTCCAAGCAGTGCGACCAACTGTTGTTCATGTATAATATATATCGCATAGGAAGCACTCACACATACAATGGCGTGTATTAGTAAACGATACATAATATTATAATAACATTGCATTTATATAGCGCAGTTATATGATATTTCACCTCAAGTGCGCTCTGAACATGCATAACATAAATAACAAAAAAAAAATACCTGTAATTCAAGTCAATTTTACTGACACAAATTGCAAATAGAAACAGCTTTTTTTTTCGTCAATGCAGATATTAATAAAAGCAATAGTTTAGGTGTCAGCCATTCATGGCAAATCTAAAGGCTTTCTTGATAGCCAAGTGTTTTAGAGCTGTCGCCTGGCTAACAGAAAGTTATGTGGTTCAAATCTCGGTCGTGACAAAGTGTTTTCCAACGTGTTACCAAAAGCAGTCTGCATGTCAAGCTACTTATATTCTCTAGGTTCACCATCCCTGCTTTATCAACAGACAAATTGTTCAGATTGGATTTTATTCAATCAACAGGGTTAGAATTTTTTATAGTAATAGCTCTACTGGTATTTTAGTTGCCTTGAGGCATTCTGGCTTTGAGATGTTGCTCAACACTATTATTTATTTTATTTATTTAATGGTGTCCCATTTTATAAAAAAAAGCTGTATATTTTTTAAAAGAAAAAACCGCAAGCATGGTCTCCACGTATCATCTAAAGTTAGTGTTTTTATTTTTATTGTGAAATTTTTAACTAAGCTCAGCCTAAAGCTTAACTTGTTTTAAGTTAAGCTTAACTTGTTTTAATTCAAGCTTTCTATTTGCATGAATTGAAACCTGCTAATGTGTGTCTAAAGTATTGTTATAGATTTTTACGTGTCGGTTGGGCCGAAGGGGAATACAAAATAGACCTTTGTTTACAAAAATGTGTGATAAAATTCTTTACTATATTGGTTTATGTATTCTAAGATATAAAATAAAACGCGTGTATTAAAATGTGTAATATTGACCATATAAGTTTAATTTTGAGTTTTTTTTTGTCAAAATGTCTATTGGCATTGAAAGAGTCAAAAATGTTGGTGATATGAATTTGAGTATTCCTTTGCAAATTCTTCCGGTTAATTTAGGATAAATTTAAACCTAACTTAGCATTCATTCAGTTTTATTGGTGAAAACGGTTGTTAACATTGACAACAAATCGTCTACTTAACTAAATTGACCATTCGAGTTTGTGTCTTAATTTATAATTATAACCCATGATCTTTTTGGTGCAAAAGAAATCAACACTCTAGATGGGTTAATAGAGTTTTCTCTGTAACTGTTGACTGAATATTAGTTTTACTGTAGAAATAAACTGCTACAAAATTTGATTTGGAACATATTAATATGTCTAATGGGTAATTGTTTATTTTCTTCAGGTGTCTTCTCTTGCAAGCAGCATCCACAACTTATCTGATCTCTCTCCACCCATCATATCTCACAGCAGCACCATCACCGACAGCGAGATGGAATCCAACTGCTCCCTAGACAGCCATCTTAATCTCACTCCTACAGAAGATAAGAATGAAGGTTTGTTATTTATTCATCATCATTACTATTTATTCTCTAGACTGCAGAATGAAGACCTCTCCAAGCTCTTATTGTGTATATCATTATTTGAGACATCTAGAGAGAGTATGAGAACAGCGTGCAATATAGTTGTGAATGATGAATACTTAGAGCAAGTGGATGAGCTTGTGTATTTAGGAAGTATGTTTACAAGAGACGGAAAGGCTGATAAGGATATTGAAAGAAGGGTGAATGCAGGAAACTCCATTAATGGAGGACTGAACGCTGTTGGCGCAAACAAGAAATTGTCCAAAGAAGTGAAACTAGCAGTCCACAATGGAGTGCTTATACCAACCCTGGTGTATAGCAGTGAGGCATGGAACTGGCAGAGGAAGGATGAAAGTAGACTGAATGCTGTGGAAATGAGATCTTTGAGACGTATGTGCGGTAAAACCATGTATGACCGTATTAAAAATGTGAATATCCGGAAAGAATGCAAGGCTGATGTGAGCGTAATAAATAGGATCAAGAAAGGGACGCTTAGATGGTTTGGGCATGTAGAGCGAATGAACGAAGAAAGGAGTGTAAAAAGAATATATGATGCGAAAGTGAATGAAAGAAGAATTCGAGGACGCCCGAGAAAGACATGGCACGATCAAGTAAATCAAATACTTGAATCGGGTCATGTGAAGAGTCAGAATAACAGAAGAGTATGTATGAGATGATGTATGAATGTAAATGAAGCAAGGAGTGTGTGCCAAGACAGAGTTATATGGCGGTCCGTCCTCTCTTCCTACCTCTGCGGGAAAACGGCGTGATGGTTAGTTAGTTATCTACTAAT
The DNA here is from genome assembly GCA_022651775.1 of Drusus annulatus. NCBI lineage: Eukaryota > Metazoa > Arthropoda > Insecta > Trichoptera > Limnephilidae > Drusus > Drusus annulatus. The sequence continues at coordinate 193,899 of JAGWCC010000167.1, forward strand.
GCTGTTAAATCATTATCATCAGCACAACAAACCTTAGAGAGTCCTGACCGCCTCTAGGAAATGCCTCTATTCCTGCTGTTATCCTGCTATCTTCCTCCATTTTATTATGCCCAAGGATACAGTGTTGGCTTCCACACCATCCAGCCACATTAGTTTAGGCCTCCTACAACTTCTGTGTCTTGCAGGCTTATTATAAATAAATCCATTTAATGATCGACTATCTTTCATCCTTGCTAGACGTCCTGCCCGGCGGAGGCATCAAAGATGCATCAATCTTGTTATTGAGAACTCTAAATTTATATAGCTTGTGGTTGTACCTTGTCCATCAGACACGATTCTCTTGTTGGCTCCAAAGATTTTAGACATAGTTATCGCTGCATTATTTTCTGGGAATTTTATTATTACTCTTTTGGCGTCGATCCTCTTTATTGCGGAATATTAATCCATTCCAATAGATAGCCAATGTAAATAATAAAAAAATATTTATCAATATTAATTCACGTCTGTTTGCATATCTTATCTATCTATATTTGTTTATTGCCGAGTAGTTGACGAGTAAATAAATAATAACTCACTGTCAATTATTATTAATACGCACTTCAATTTGACTTTTTCATCTCTAAGCCACCTAAAAGTATTGGTAACCTAGATTTGGAAAAATTAAAATTTTCACGTATTCCGTAATAATAATGTCACAATTACATTATTTTTATTTTGTATGGATGTAATTTGACCCTATTTTCAAAGAAAAGTATTATTTTTACTGATCATCACATAACTGTCATTTAATAATTGCATAAAACTGTTTAATGCACATAAAAATCTTATGCATATTATTAGCGTTGAGACCGCTCCGTGAGAACTACTTCCTTTGGCGGCAGTTCCAACTTCCTTCATTGTTCATTGAACAAATACTTCAATTGAAGTTGGTAGTTCCCTTGTAGTTCGCTTCGCACGATCTATGCTCATTTGTGGTTTACTTCGAACTTCAATTTTAGTTCTTCGTTCGTTTGCACCATTGAAGTATCGGACCATCCACAGTTCAATTTTAGTTCACTTCGAAAATATTGATTTTAGTTCTTTGTTCATTTGCACGATTCTAGTATCGCACCATCCACAGTTCGACGTGTTTTGGTGTGTTTTATTTGTTCATGATTTTATACGGGACTACTGTTGTGATATTTTTTGGTAAACTTTGGTAATAATGGGTTTTAATTTTCTAAAAGAATTACAAACTTTGATTTCTTTTCTTGTTTTGTCTGGCGTGGGACACTAGTTTTTTCGAGTGTTATTTTGATCATAATATAATATTTAATTTATTTCTTGTTTTAATGATAATTGTCCATTTTTAATTTTTTTCAAACTTTTATAACAATAATAAAATTATTTATTAATAATAATTGTTACACTTTTACATTTCCCTCCTAGATAGTGTTAGTATAGTTCGCAACCCGCTTACGGTCGCTTCTAACGGGTTCATATAAAGCTTGGGCTGACATTAATTAAGAATTTCAACAGTACTTCAATTGAAGTGTTCACCGTGAAAGGTTCATTTTAAAGAATTAGCAGTTCCTGAAGCGTTCTTAAAACTTTGAAGTTTTCCCAACGCTACATATTATCAAAACCTATTGTTTACCCATCTCTTGACATATTTTTTTCATATCCTAACCGCCTCTTAGAAATGCCTCCACTACTGCCAGTATCTTGCTGTTTCCCTCCAGTTCCTTATGCCTAAGGATGCGGTGTTTACCCCCAGCTATGTTTAGGCTTCCCAACACTCTTTCATCTTGAAGTCTTATTATAAAGAAGCCTTCTTGGTGGTCGTTTATCGTCCATCGTTGCCGTCCCAGTTATAATATGAATCTTTTTATTGACGGGACCATTAACAATTAATATAGCTTGTAGTTGTATCTGTTCTATCAGACACCGTTTTCATGTATGACTCCAAAGATTTGTCTTAGGAATACACAGTATCTAATACCGTGTATTCCTAAGAAAGCCTGGGACTCTGAGCCATAGCTTACTACAATCTGGTGAAGGTTTTATAGATTATTCCGAGTATAATACAAAGACCAGGTATTCCAACTATCATTCATTGCTTCAAAATAATAATATTTCTTTCCAAAATGGATGCAGTGTTAGAGCAATGCAATGCTTTCCATAAATATATTATATGTTTGTAACCATTGTATATGTGTACTATTTTAAGTTAAATAAATAAGATGAAAGTAGACTGAATGCTGTAGAAATGAGATACCTGAGGCGTATGTGCAGTAAAATCATGTATGACCGTGTTAAAAATGTGGATATCTGGAAAGACTCCAGGGCTGATGTATGCGTAATGAATAGGATCAAGAAAGGGATGCTTAGATGGTTTGGGCATGTAGAGTGAATGAACGAAAAAAGAAGTGTGAACATATAACGCGAAAGTGAATGGAAGAAGAAGTCGAGGACGGCCAAGTAAGATATGGCACGATCAAGTGAGTCAAATACTTGATTCGGGCCATGTAAAAAGTGGAATAACAGAAGAATATTTATGAAACGATATATGAATGTGAATGAAGCCAGGAGTGTTTGCCGAGACAGAATTGTATGGCGGTCCGTCCTCTCTGCCGACCCCCGCGGAAAACGACACGATGGTTAGGTAGTTAGTAAATAAATAAAATAAAATATATGCAAGTAATTAAAAATAACTTGTTTATTTTCAGATATAATCTCCAAAATCAAGCTACCAGACCTCTTTCAGATCCTCGACGACCAGGAAGACCACAGCCACGACGAAATAGAATCTGGAGTGGATGCTCTAGAAGATGTGGAACTGGTCCATCAAGTCAACGGAGACGTAAAAATTATCAAACAGCCAAAATCAGACAAATCGTTGGCGGTGCCCACTGAATCGGAATTGAAACTCGTCCTTCCCCCAAAAAATGTGTTCTTTACGACATTTTTACTGTTCACAACGTTGGGGCTTTTTATAAGTTTGATGATTTTCCCTTCGTACGTCATGAGCAACGGGTTCTTTATCGGTCTGTGGATTTCCTTTGTTGTGAATAAGGCCTATGTGTTTGTTATGGAGTTTCTGGGCTACAACGAGATGGTGAAGTATGACATTTTGAAGTTGAAAGACTTTCAGAATGTTTCCATCACCAAAATACCACAAATAGTGGAGTTTGAACCCCTGAAAAAATATGAGGTGAGCACTAACAGATTATCTTAATTATAGTGTGTTTTATCCATTCACAGTTAGAGTAACAGAAGAGTCTGTATGAATGTGAATAAAGCAAGGAATGTGTGTCAAGACTTACCTCTGTGAGGTTGATGGTTAGTTTTTTTATAGTGGAATACCGCACTAGAGTCCCAACCACTCCCAACCGTCTAGAGCCAGTGAGATTATGGCATCCCTTATTGGGGTATGTTGTAAGGCTGAAGGTAGTGGGAAGGGGAAAGAGATGGGGAAGAGGAAGTTTGGGTAGTACCTGGCTATTCGTTCTTGTCATGTAGCCCCGAGGCAATTATACATAAAGATAGTGCCAAATAAAGTAGCCAAATATTCGATTTACAGCAGTTTTAGGAATGAAATATTCCGTACATGCGTAATTTAAAATAAATTTGCCTACCATGATATGAAATAAATGTAGAAGTTGGCATATGTAATCTCACATACCATATCGTCGTCAGAAAGGCAAAAGGGCAGAAGCGCCATTTTGGAGTTTTTCAGGTTTACACCAGAGCACTTTAAAGTTTTTGTTTTACAATAAAATTCATAAGTCTTCAGTACCTGGTTGAATTTTGAAAAAAGAAGTTAACTCAGGTAACTCAATGCTCTCACTGAGTTACCTGAAGTGACAAAAAGCTAAAAAAAGTTCCAAACTTGTGTCGCTTGACTCAAGCCTTCTCTCAAATGGTAAGTATATTTTAGATGGCTGAAGGGCCACAAAAATCTTCAAAATGAAACGAGAAAACTGATCAAAACTGCATATTTAATTCATTTTTGACCAAAGTGTCGTTTTGCCTTTCCAGCGACGAAATACATGTGATATTATTTATAAATAATTTAATGCATACTCTTTTACGTGCTAGAATTATTACATAAGAGGATATATGGTCCTGCCTTTATAACCTCTCTTTCTGTTGCATGCGTTGATTATGAGAAAGAGGGAGAGGCTATGACGGAACTATCAGCTGTACGCTTAAATCTCTTTATTTTTCTTTTCAGGGTTGGGTTAACCTATATTCTGTTGAGAATTATGATCCTGAACTATACCACATATCTCTGACAAATACAATATTCTTAAAATTAGAAGGTAAATATTATCATTAATCTTACTATTAGTTCTATAGCTTAACCAGTTGTTACACGTGAAAAATTACAGGATGTTACCCGATTTGCCATGAAAAAATATGAGTTGCTTTAATCCACCCATTTCAGATATAGAATAATGTCTGCTAAAATAAATTATAGGTAGGTACTTTATTAGGTAGGTGGGGTTTTGAAAAGATAATTTTTTAAATTTTGATTCAGTTTCCAAATTTCAAAAGTTCACACTCGTACGGTCGCACATACTCACAAAGGAAATTATTTATAGTTAATTAGGCAAGGCAAATAAAGGAAATTCGTATCCACTGATAACACCAGTAAATACATTTATGTACCAATATTGTGCAAATGTGTAGGATCTCATTTTTTACATTAAAAACTTCAGAAATTAATAGTTTTATGTACCTATATACTTAACAGTGCGAAGAATCAGATGTTTTTAAATTGTACATTTGAATTTGAATAATAATTTCTCCAAGTAGTTAGGTAAATAAATATCTACAATGACTTTTTTTTTAATTGATATGCTTCAATTTGAAAATTGGGAAAAAAAATTGTCCGTAATATATGTGGTTATATATTGACATACTTAACACTAGGTTTACGCAAATTTTTTATATACCTATTTCTACGGGCACCCGTCAAATTGATGGATAAACACAAATAATGTTTAAATAAATGTTTTATTTAACTGAAATTAGAGTCTACATCTCCACATACTGATTACAACTCTATAACTGAAGTTTGATTTATTTACTTACACTAATGCAGCCGTATGGTCAACTTCGCCAGACTTCCTCCCTCAAAGAGACCTTTTTTTATTGCCCCATAAATCATAATGCGCCGAATGTGTTACGCAATAAACGCGTATTTGTAATTTGGGTTTGAAACAAAATATCCTTCACACTGATGTCATTCTTTCTTCATTGTTTCGCACAAATTGTTACACTATGATTATTTCTTAATTTTCTAAAGCGTTATTTTAATTTGACGGGTGTCCGTAGAGATAGGTATATAGCAACTAGATTTTCAAAAATGAGAAGTTTCCGAAAATAAAAATACAGTAAATATATTTACACTGTTCAATTATAAAATAGTTGTAAAAAAAACCTAAAAAAAATACTGTCTGTTTAGTAAAATTTGCAAAGTAAATCGGAAATCCGTCAATTTGACGCGTGCCTAGTGTTAATATATTTTTTATTAATAATATTTATGTATTTTATTCAGGCAGTGTATTGAGACTGTCATTCACCCATGCCAAAGTCCCTAAGAGAGCCCTATGGGATGCTAAAGAGATAAAGGCTTCGTTCTATGAACACCACATGTGCCATCTAGAAGGAGCCACTATCAAGCTGTTGCCCGCTGGGATTGTCAAGAAAAGGTAATTACTATTTTGGAATACACATATTGGAATAGTTCTACTTCATGTGAAATATTGTACGACTTACTTGTTGCATGAAGCCACAGCTGTGAAACCATCTTTTTGCTGATGCTGGCATTTAAACTCAATTTCTAGGTGATTTTAAAATCTGTTAATGTATTTTTCTCAAACACAGTATTTCTTTGAAAATTCATCTCCCAGACAATTTTACGATATGTAAGAATGCAATATTTTACGTAATTACATAATTATGGAAATAAAATCCCTACCTTATCTAAAATCTGACTGCTTCTGAGGAGGTTAAACAAAAATTTAAGAAGCTTTATTATTTTCAATTTCCATTCCATAATGAACAAGATTAAGAAAGGAAAACTTAGGTAGTTTGCACATGTAGAGCAAATGGATGGATTAAGGAGAATCAGAAGAATAGATGACGAACAAGTGGATGGAAGAAGAGGTTGAGGATGCCTCAGATAGACATGGCACGATTGAGTGAAACAAATACCTGAACCAGATCATGTCAAGAGTGCGAACTATATAAGAATAGGAGGTCAAAGCTTCAGTGGCTGGATGGGTGTAGAGATCAATCCCGCAGCCTTAGGTATAAGGAAATGAGTTGTAGCGTCAATGTATGAAACGATGTATGAGTGTACAGTACTGTATGACATTTCATCCTCTCTGTCTACCCCTGCGTAGAAATATTTTGATGGTTATAATCAGAATCTCGCGGTTATTCATTGATTGACAATTTTTTTTTTACAGACACTGGAGTAAGAAATATCCAATTTGCATAACGCTAAAAGATAAAAACATGCTGCAAATTCAATCAGCGCCTGAAGCCTTCGCAAAGAGAGACACTGTGGTCACAAAAGACGCAAAGGGAAAAGAGTCCTCAGTTGCTAAAGAAAAAGACTCCCATAATAATTCTCCCAGCAAAGAGGTGCCAATACCAGTTGCCAACAGATCAGACACCCCGCTCCTGTCCAGTGATGCTGAGTTCCAAGGAGAAGCTACAAGAACTAGGTAAATTTGATTGGTATCTTAATTTGGTGTGATGTTTAAAACACTAGACATGATCTTTGATACAATGTTTTATTCTGAAAAAAACTCATGATTTGACACTTCCTAATATTAAGTGTGAGTTTTTAATGATTCACAATAATATTTTACGAATGCCGTTAAAAATATTAGGTTCACCAACTTTGCTTCCGCCTTTTTCCCATAGATGGCTTTAGCGGTAAGTAGCGGTCGAAATAAATAGATCATAGGCATTGTGCAATAAACTTAGACATATTCCAACATAACCCCATAGAAACATTAGTCAATTCGTGTCTGCATCATAAAGTATTCTCAATTGAAAATGTCAGTTTACGACCCAAATTCTCGTCATTTGCGGGAGGTGCTAAAGAAGCACAAAGCCGTATCTAGGAAATGTTAAAATGGGAAGTCCTACAGCACTAGCCGTATTCTCCAGACGTTGCTTCCTCTGACTATCACTTGTTTCGATCAATGGCACACGACCTGGCTGACCAGCACTTCCGGTCTTATGAAGAAGTAAAAAATTAGATCGATTTGTGGATCGCTTTATAAAATGACTAGTTTTTTCGATGCGGGATTCGTACGCTACCCGAAAGATGGGAGAAAGTAGTGGCCAGCGATGGACAGTACTTTGAATCATAAATTTATAACCAGGTTTTTACAATAAAGCCTCGAATTTCGGATAAAAACGGAGAAAGCAAAGTTGTACACCGATTATTTTTTAATGATAACTGGAATATTGATAAACCACCAAAAATATCCGTTTTATACCAAAATGCGATCACTATTAGCATTATATAAATAGATTAGGTTTTACAAACAGAATGAAAACATATTTTTTTTAGAAAGGTATCTTATCAATAACTTATAAACCATTGCTCATATTTTACTGCTAGAATATGAATTCTGGTAGTAAAACTTTAATATTGGATGATCAAGCTAATATCTAATTGTGTTTTAATACCAAATTATTTATTTTGAATCAACAAATTTCTGCCGAACTTTTGGTGCTGAAATATTATTTTTGGTTGCAAAAGGCTAATATTTTGGCATAAAATCACTATGATTTGGATACAAGACAGTAATAAATAACACATTTCCAGTTCGAAATCGCTGCCAGCAAAAGATTCCGAAGATTTGGAAGCTAAGAAAGCAGAATCACCATTAAAGCGAAAATCTAAAGAAATATTATTGAAAGGTATGCAAAGTTTTTATTTTAATGAATAAACTTTTTTATTTTTTTTACCTCACTAAGTTTTAATTCATTGTTAATTTATTTTCCAGCTAAAGAACAGTTAAAAACAAAAAGAAGAAGTAGAAAATCCACCGAAGCCAAAATTGTCAGAGCCTCTATGGATGATTTTATGGATTTTGACACCGATGATGATGAAAATGAGCAATATCATGATTATGTATGTCCCTTTTTAAAATTGAATAATCAATCCTTACTAACTAACTGTCAGACTCTATTCACTGCAGGGATAACCAGAGATGATGGAACGCCACACAACTCTGCATTAGAACACACACTCCTTGCTTATGTACTCTTCTGTTATTTGACTCTTGACATTGTCCGACTCAATTATTTTATTTACTTGATTATGTTGTGTCTTCTCGGGCCGTCTCCGACTTATTGTACCATCCATATTTACACAATTTATTCTCATTGTGTCATTTATCAGTAATATTGAACATTTTATGTCAACAGTGGTGAAAGTTTTGTAAATTGTTTGTTTCGGTTGAAATTGACACATAATCAAAGTACAACTTATTCTTCCAATTCAGATGTCAATGTGGCAAAATTACTGAATAGCACTACAAAAATTCTCCAATAATAATAATAAAAAACATGGAAATGTAATTAATGAATAGTTTAAAGTTATTTTCCTACTTGTAAAGCACCTTTAAGATAATATGTCACTATAGTGGTGCTATAGCAAGCGATTTTGCGTTGATATTTTACAAAAATTGCACTTTATTAATTAGCCAAGTATTAGAGACACCAGTCAAATATGTATATTAAATTTGTTCTTATGTATTATTTCAAATATTGAGAAAACTTTCTTTATAGTAGAAACATAGTACTTTGCAATATTATATTGCATTTTAAATACTGTGAATTTTCCTTTAATTATATTATGGGATATTTAACTTAGTTTTTGAGAGGTTTTTTTTGTTGTTTATTTTGAAGGATTCTATCTCTTCTGAAGATGAAATAGAAGAATCAGGAAGACGAAGCACAAAGCCGTATCAATCGCTATCTGATGAATTCCAATACGTTAAGAAATCCAATGAACAAGTTGTAAGAATTATATATAACCTTTTTTATGTGATTATGCTCCAGGAAATAAAGTTTTAATACTTTGTTGTAAAATTACACTTATCAATGACTTTTTCATGCAAACAATATGTTCTTTTGCTTTATTTTTATCACAGTTAAAGTGATATTAGCTTATGATGAAAAAAAGCACGCACAAGATAGTTTCAGTGACCACGTTAAAATGTATTGAAAAAATTGTGCAAATTCAATAATGCTTTTCTAGATTTCATTGTTAGAAAGTTTTTGCGGTTATGCAATGAATAGATTTTATGGTTAAGATTTATGCTTTAGATTGCCCAAGAGCTGAAGAAGGATTCTGATGCTCTGGGGACAGAAGAAGGCGTTCAAGATGAGGTGACTCTTTATATTTTTGGCAGAACAGGAAGAGAGAAAGCCGAATGGTGAGTAATTATTTTCTTTATATAAAAAAAATGAGAATGTGACTTATCTTCTGAGGATGGCCTTAAGGGAAATTATTTCCCTCAAGGCCTCCTGTGTGGAGATAATGTGAAAAATATACCGTTAGCATATTTTTCAAATACAGTCGAACTTGGTTATAACGATCACGGTAATAGCGAGGTCACGGCTATAATGAGCAATTACTTAATGATATGTTGGTTCAGGCTTATTTTCATACAATCGCGTGTGGTTATAACGAGGTCGTGAGGTCTTGATATAACGTCCAAATAATATTGTGAACTCAATGCGCCCGGGTATGAGAAAAAACCCAATTCTCGAAACAGTCTAATAATGTCATAAACAAGACACGTCCGGCACGGCGCACCGGCGGAACTGTGGACTTTCCGCAAATCACATTAAGGAGGGTTTATAATCCCTGATAGTTGTCGCTCTAAGAAATATTTCTATCCAGTACTGTGCGTACAGTTTATTATTAGTGTAGTCACAAATTAAATCATTTTGCAGTTAGTTAACCATGATTTTCGTAATAAAAAAGTGTTGCTCTATAATATGCAAGCTTTCATACCCTGGTGTAAATATCGATATGTATTAGTAAGTAGGTACTTTTTTACCTACCTACGTTTATAACGAGTAATGGATATAAGGAGCAAATTTGGTTGGTTCCTTTGCGCTCGCTATAACCAAGTTTGACTTATGTAAATGGTGTTTTTTTACATTTTAATTTTTCATCTTTATATATGACCAGATAGTAACTTTTTAGCTCATATTAACTTTTGTCGACTAATTTTAACGAAATTCTATGTTTTTTTTTTCAGGTTCCGAAGAATTAGGATTGCCATAGACGAGGCCAATGCCCTGAAGGAATTGGAATGCGCCTCTGATGAGAGCATCAAGCAGGACTTTACCGCCAGTGATCTCTTGGACAAGTCTGAAACTTACGATGAAGAGAAATCTAAGAAAGATGTCTCGGATTCCAAAGCTAGAGTGGGAAGCGTTAAATCTGAAAAGAATGTGAGTGAAATAGGTGATACAGTAAAACTTGGACAAAGACAAACCTTATAAGAGAGTTTCATTATTATTTCAAATGTAATCTTTATGCATTTTTCCAGGCGGCCGGCAGTTCTGACGTTCCCTCGGTGCTTTGGACCCCCGGCAAGACTCAGAAAGAATCCATATTGACGGATTCGTTCCGTCCAGGTCAAGAAGTTGACTTTTGGAGATTTATGAAAAATATCATTGAGGTAAGACTAAAATTTCGGGAATCTCTACTTTTATTTTATTATATTTACTCTGCCAGTGTTAACTCTGAATGCTGTGCTTTTTTAAGGAGGATGAATTGAATGTGGTATTTAAATGATCTCCAAGAGGCAAACATACAGGTTAGTAGCCTAGTTGATAAATGCGTCATGTGTTCAATTCCTCTGCTAGATAAGTTCTCCATCATTGCGCAGGCAACATTTTTCGCTTATAATGATGGTATTAGAAGTTTTTCAAATATTGTCAGGCTGATCGTAATCCGGGAATGTTTGTCTTTCTTTAACTCAAAAATAAATATATATATAAATATAATAGTATAAAGGAGGAAACATAAACACTAAAAAGTCAAATATGTATGTGTGATCAATCTCAAGTGCGCCAAACGATGATGCTGATTCCTTAGAGCACTTTCCATTGAAATAATAGTAAAACAGACAGAGCTTTCCCACCATACTACAATGAGGTTTAGTTGAAATTAAAATAAAATTACATAAAGTTACATATGTTTTTGTGTCTAATTTTTTTGATCATGCAGATATTCTTAATTTACACAAAATCCATATTTTTGTCGGTTGTGTTACTCTGTAAACTGAAAAAACTAACTATGTAATTTTAATTGTTGAAAAACTCTCTTATAAATTTGATGTACGTATTTGGATTGAAAGAATAATGATGTTGAATTTACAGGTGGAAAATGACGATTCCAAACCCAATCCTCCCCACACTCCTTCCAAACCCGACCTAGATCGCCAACGCAAAGTTCCCCTACTCTCCTCCAAAAATCCTGCCTTTGCCATTCTGAAAGTTTGTTGTGCTTTTGAATATTAAGAATACGTACTGGTATTTTATAATGTAAAGGTATTGCAGCGAATGTTGAGTCGAACACGGTACTCACACAGGTGCATTGCTTGCACACAGCATGTAAAAACCAACTAACAAACTTGTTTTTCGACTTCAGAAATGATAATTCCAGTCAAAATTAAAAAAAAGTTCATTTTTATGAAAGAAATAATATTTAGTTGCTTAATTTTTTTTCGAACTTGTCAATTTTTCGGTAATAACAATAAGACACAAAATTCTTTTTAAATGTAACAATAATATCAGGACTGAGTCATTTGAATACTCGCTTGTACCTAGATTGCATACAGTGGGTAATTCTTTCGCTGAAATAGTAGATATATTCAACTGCACTGAATCTAGTTACAAGAAGGCTATACATAATAGCATACGTCTTTCAAAAATACTACTGTTAATTTGCAATATAATATTTCTAACAACTTAATTATGTTTTTGGGTGCTAATCATTGTTATTTTTATGTCACTATTATTTTTTGTTTTATATCATATGTTATGTAAAAGCCCATGAGGGCGTATATAATTAAATAAATAAATAAGTAGGCGTAAGCAAAACAAAAGGCTGTTACTCAGTGACTTGGCTCAAGGATATCACTGTCGGAAGTGGATACATATGCACCAACACGCACAATTCTAAGTATGTGTTGTTCGCATCAACTCTAATTGTGCGACCTGCACCTGATAAATAATATTTTAGTGTACATATTTCTGTGTGCGCAAGGAAGAACGGAATGAGTCGATAAACGCAGGTTTTCAGGAGAGCCAAAATAAAATTTAGAAATTTTGTTTTTTGTACGTAATCATGTCACATGTCCTTTTTCAGAAAATAATTGCACATTATTTTTTCTCTGACTCATTTCATTTTTCCTTTCTAGATATGTATCTAAGGAACAATTCTGCACACTTAACTCAATTGATTTTTTTACTTATTCCGTTCTTCCTTTCGCACAGAGATTTATATAATTATTAGACGTTTCTCTCTCCAAGAGATTTTGTTCAGTGATATTTAGTTGTAAAGTCTTTTATCATTTTTATCCTAACATATTTTTAATTATTTATTTTCTAGTCGAAACACAAACTGCGGGAACAAACTGAGAAGCCAAGTGAAGACTTCTTGTGGCTGAATGCTGTTCTAGGCCGGGTGGCTTTCGACACCTTCAAAAATCCCATTTTTGTTGCAAAACTTCAAGAAAGGATACAGAAAAAACTGTCGAGCTTAAAGGTAATCAGATTTTATTGCTGTAATTTAGCTGGGTGATGCCATCTCTTGGCCATGTCATTTTACAATTAAATATAATGTACGCATGTAGGTTTTATCTCCCACAATTGTTGTCATTTTAAATCGACGCACAGCTCGGTACAAAGATAAATCCAAATACCTCACACTTTATTTAAATCCATAAAAAAATTTTAATCCATTAAAAGACAGCGAGGAAGGGTTGTAGCTTCAAAGATAATATTCTCTCTTCTGTTTTAGTTGCCATCCTTCATGGGCCCTCTGTCGGTGTCATCCTTAGAGCTGGGCTACGAAGCTCCTCAAGTGCATGGCTCCTCTGCCCCCACGCTGGACTCGTGTGGGCTCTGGCTCGACCTGCAGGTCTCCTACAGCGGCCGCGCCACCATGACCCTCACCACCCAGCTGAACCTTATGAGTCTGAAAGACAGTAGGAGTGAGTAGACATTTATACTGTCAGCTTCGTCTGCTATCAGTCCGTGTGCGAAGTGACAAATATTCTACGGCAATCACATCTCCGTTGAGGGAAGCGCTGTATGTGTTGGAACGAACAGGTTGGATCCATCACAAAAGGTGTTAAGCAAAGCTGTGTAATGTCACCGCGGTTGTTCAATCTGTAAATGATTATTTGTATATACAAACTGAAAGGTGTGGGCTTGGGCGCGGAAATGAATTATCTGAAAGTGTGTTGCCTATTGTATGTTGATGATGCGGTACTTATTTCTAACTATATGGAATGACTGCAGTCTCTTGTGTTTAGAATAAACAATTTAATGATTAATTAAAATCATGTCATTTGAAACAAGATACAAAAACACTGTGTGATACAAAGTGTGCAATGTGTTAAATTTAATTGATACGGGTATGAACCTAGTTTCATAGTCGCTAAAACCCAAAAAACCAGAAACTTCCCCACATTTCTCTTCCTCATCTCCTTCTCTTCCCCACTCCCTTCAGCCTCACACCACTTGGGGATGGTTATATAAAATAGGTAAAACTAACTCTAACCATAACGCCGTTTTCCCGAAGGTGTGAGCAGAGGATGGACCGCCACACAACTGTGTCTTGGCACACACTCTTTGCTTTATTCACATTCATACATCGTTTCATACATACTTTTCTGTTATTCTGACTCTTCACATTGCCCGACTCAAGTATTTAATTCACTTGATCGTGCCATGTCTTCTTCGGGCATCCCGACTTCTTCGTCGTATATTCTTTTCACACTCCTTTCTTTGTTCATTCGCTCCACATGTCCAAACCATCTAAGCGTCCCTATTTAATCCTATTCATTACACTTACATCAGTCTTGCATTCTTTCTGGATTTTCACATTTTTAACACCGTCATACGAGTACATGGTTTTACCGCACATACGCCTCAAGGATCTCATTTCTACAGCATTCAGTCTACTTTAATCCTTCCTCTGCCAGTTCCATGCCTCACTGCCATACATCAGGGTTGGTATAACCACCCCATTGTGAACTGCTAGCTTTAAAATATGTATATATACATATACCGACGACCGGTCGGTAGCTGAGTGGACAAACGCGTCGGATTCCCACCCGGGTGTCGTGCGTTCAATTCCTCTGCTGGCTAAGTCCTCCACCATTGCACAAGCTTATCTTCCGCTTCTTATGATGGCAGTAGGAGTGTTTCAAATATTGTCAGGTTATTCGAAATCCAGAAATGTTTGTCTTTCTTTTAAAAAAAAAATATATGTATATTATAAAATATTCGCTCTTGATTATTCTTATGATTAATTATTGTTTATTTTATTTGCACAGAGGACTACTATGACAAACAAGACGCCAGCACGTCTAGCAGTCCCACCAACACCAAGAAGAAAAACATGGCGGTGTATTTCTCGGACCTGGAGGACACGGCAGAAAGCAGTTCGGACGATGACACCACCTTCAACCAAGCCCAGCTGTCAAAGTCAGTGAAATGAGTTTTATTCACTCATCAACTAAATATTTTCCAAATTTTACAATTCATTACAAATAGCTTTTCTGAGAATAATTAGTGTGACACGAAAGCACAGAGGTTGAAACACCACACAACTCTGCCCTGCCGCATTCCTTGCTTCAAACGTGTTCATTGACTGTCTAATTCTGTTTCTCTAATATGTATTTGATTCACTTTACCGTGTTTTATTCCTGGATGTCACAATGCAGTACACTCCATTAATGGAGGACTGAACGCTGTTGGGAAAATAAGAAATTGTCCAAAGAAGCGAAGCTAGCTGCCCACAGTGGAGTGCTTATACCAACCCTGATGTATGGCAGTGAGGCATGGAACTGGCAGAGGAAGGATGAAAGTAGACTGAATGCTGTGGAAATGAGATCCTTGAGACGTATGTGCGGTAAAACTGTGTATGATCGTATTAAAAATCTGGATACCCGGAAAGAATGCAAGGATGATGTGAGCGTAATGAATAGGATCAAGAAAGGGACGCTTAGATGGTTTGGGCATGTAGAGCGAATGAACGAAGAAAGGAGTGTGAAAAGAATATATGATGTAAAAGTGAATCGAAGAAGAAGTCGAGGACGTTTGAGAAAGACATTGCACGATCAAGTAAATCAAATACTTGAATCGGGTCATGTGAAGAGTCAAAATAACAGAAGAGTATGTATGAGACGATGTATGAATGTGAATGAAGCAAGGAGTGTGTGCCAAGACAGAGTTATATGGCGGTCCGTCCTCTCTGCCTACCCCTGCGGAGAAACGGCGTGATGTTTAGTTAGTTATATCCCAACTTCTTCTTTCATCCACTTGGGTGTCCTATATTCTCATGTAACTCCCTTTTCCCAAATATTTATTACATATTCGTTTTTCAAGCACTGTATCGTCGGTGTAAGTCCCCGTATAAGCCAATCACATCAAAATACGTTTTTTTTTAATATTATTACCGCATATTTTGGTATATTCAAATTCTGAAATTGACCTATCGAATGCGTGCACTCGGTTAAAGTAAATACAAAGAAGAAAGCAAAACCGCGTGAAACGGAAACGTTTTTGTCCCTCCTGAACATTTTGACAAATGGTACTTCCGCGGTATTGAACTTAAATCGACAATATGTTAATTTATCATTTTTTTTTGTTACAGTGAAGCTATGCCCTCTAGTAACCCCACTGTAGGAAACACTACGGGAAAGAAGTTATTAAGAATGGTGGACAAGATTGCATCCAGCAAATACTTTCAACACGTAAGTTCTAGTCGATTTATTCATTTTCACCTTTTGAATCGGATAATTAAAAAGAAATAATACTGCACAAGAACCCAACTGTCGTGAGGCAGTGGCAATATGGCATCCTCAATTGGGCTATGTTAAGAGCTTAAAGCAATAATATACAAGGGGTAACGCTGTAGATCGATCTGTAGTCAGTTTTTACTAGATTTTACTGACTCGGTTGGACCTGGGCGTGGCTAAGACTATGGTTACGGTATTAATTCATCCATTTGTAGCACATGTCGACACAATGTTTTTGTTTATTCGTATAACCACTTTGTCACAGTATTCTTATAAAAATAAATATACCATATAACCTAAAAAACCGTTGAGTTATTTATGTTCAGTTTAGTTGCACATCAAAGTGTGTGGGCGGAGTCCCGAGAGACGCACGAGTCGAAGAACATGGTTACAATACTTTGAAGCGGTGTGAAATTTTGCCAAAATTTTGTTGTCTCTTTCTCTCGCACGGTATACAACGTAAAAACCCGGAGAAAGTAATTTATCGCAAATCTGTTTAGATTGGGTAAAACAAATTAGCTCTCTCTCCATAGATATTCTTACTCCAAGGTTGAGAGGCTGAAGAAAGTAAGAGGGGGAAGAGATGGGGAAGAGAAAGGTTACGAAGTACCTAGCTATTCAGATCTGGTCACTAAACAGGGCTATTGCCATTTTAAGTAACGCTTCGATTCTGAATGATAGTCCTGATACTTAAAGTATCTACCTCTCTCGCAAATATGTATATTAGTACTACATACATATTATTTTATTCAAATAATATGTAAAATAACGTTTATAAATTGAATTATGTTTTTTAAATGAATTTCCATAGATCGTATCCCCTGCGTAAAAACATGATTAATAATAATAATAATATTTGGATAATTTTTATAGCGCTGTTTTGGTGTAAAATCAAGGGCGCTGTACAAATCTTAATTCCTAGGCTCCATCTTATTACTAACTACATATATATAACCTATGGCATATTAATATATATTTATATTATGTACAGAAATAATATACGAAAGCATATTATTAAATATTTAAATAATATTAATAATCTAAAACACAAATATGAAATAGAAAAAGCCAGAAACTAAAAAGAACCTCTACTCTATCCGGGAGTAACACTCTGCCAATTAAGCCATCAAGACCTAATTAGAAAGCGGTAATTTTTAAATGATCTCATACTTCTATTGAAAATTATTAATCTTTGAATTTCTTTCGATTTTAGGCTGCCATCTTTTGCCAATTTTAAGCAATTATATTAGTTTATTATGTATTTATGATCTGTTTTAGGTGACTGAATATAAATGTGTGAAGCGCGCCATGGAAGGGGTGTCCAACACGGACCTGAAGCTCAATGTGGAGGTGTGTGCCCTCATCGGCTGCTTCACCATCAATATCCCCCCGCCACCCTCAGACCGCCTGTGGTTCGGGTAAGAATATTGTTAGTCTTAAATAACATTATCTTGAAAATAACATTTCTTAAATACCATTAATCAACTGGTTTTAGGGATGGAAATATATTTTTTCTGTATCTATAAAAGGATTAAAGCTATGAATGATAATAGCAACACCTTGTATCTCAATATTTATTTGATTCCAGTTTCCGCGGGAGTCCCCAACTGCTCATCAAAGCTAAGCCCATCTTTGGCTCGCAAGTCATTAACTTTGCCTACGTCACAAGTTGGATAGAGAAGAAGCTGGGCAAGGAGTTTGAGAAAGTCCTCGTGTACCCCAACCTCGAGGACATTGTCATAGACAGCATGGTGGCGCCGGTAGTGGACTGAAGCGCTTCAGCCTTCATTTATTCCACTGGTACAAAAATCGGCCATAGTCAAAGCGGCAATTTTCACATACAAATGCGTTTCCACGCTTTTCTCTGATCACACTTAAGGCCGTTGTTTCCAAACTTTCCTCAACGGCGGCTAACTTAAATAAAATATCACATCTAAAGTGAAGGATCAGACATCTGACTTTACACAGCATTTTTTCACCACAGAATAATTTACTAAATGCCCCTATGTCAATAGACATCAAATTAACCTTTGCCAAACACCATTGTGTTTATTGTGTATAAAGCATTTGTTTTATTTTAAACAACTTCACTGACATTTAGAACCCTATTGACAGTTTATCAAACTACTCCATTGGTTAGCTGAGGTTATTCCTGGAAACTGAATCGCCTAATTTAGGTGTCCGACTGGCAGACGTTACGCTGGGCCACGTTGGAAACTTGTACGGTTTTTTACGAGCTGCAAATTTGGCGCGGATACAATGGGCAATGATGGGCAGCAGACAAAAATCTGACATGTGCACCAGGGCTAAACTGTCGCTAAGTTTAGTTGGAAACAACGTCCACAAATATGATACTTAATTAATACCGACTATACTGATTCCATGGTCTTCAACCTTGCGCGGAGGAATTAGGAGAAGGCGTTTGTACTGAGAGATTCCCCCTTTAAGGTTTCTGTGATGTTTTGGCACTATCTAGCGTGTCAGTAATACTATGTGATATTATTTAAAATTAAAGGGTAAAAGTAGATTAAACTAAAAAAAAGAATTAAAAACACTGAATTTTTCTTCTTAAATATAATCATAATAATTTTTTATTTCTATCTTTTAAGATGTTCAAATCTAACGCCCAATTTATACGACAGATTGTTTTCATGATAAAGTGGTTCAATATTAACGCAAATTTTGACAAATTAAGGGACTTTACCACAAGTGGCGGCTCGTGACTTTTTAGTGTGCTAGAATGGTAAGATTGAAAAAAACGTCATTATTGATGTTGTTGTAGCCGAAAACAATAAAAAAAAAATTTCAAAATTTCAATCTTTCGTATGAAGATTTTTCAGAAATCCCTGCAGTGCACCACCAAAACTGAAAAATCCTGAAAATCTTCGTACAAAAAATAAATTCTCAAAAAAAAAAAAAACATTTTCGGCCACAACAACACTAACAATGTTGTATTTTTCAATCTTAGCACTCTAGCACATTAAGAACTCACGAGCCGCCACTGTTTACCACAGTCATTTCAAATGCCTTTTTTAATGCATTCAATAATATAAATTCCCCCGGTCAAAATTATAAACTTTTTTATATTACCTTTTATGACACTTTTTATCAGGCACTGTCGCAAATGATGACGAAAATATCTGATGGCGCTACCATCGATAGAACTTTCATTTAACTAGTCATGGACAATTTTTATTATCTTATTTCATAGACAGGCTTCTTTCAATGAATATGTACAAATGTTGAATTCTGATTGAAAAACCTTAAAACCATTTTATGATCTCCTTTTGACGTCAGTTTATTATATAGTGCTAGTTGAATATAGCTCTTTATTTCATAACTTTTGGCTGCTATCCTGTATATTATGTAAACTACAACTTTTTTCGAAATTTTGGCTGAAAACGGAGCCTTTACAAAATGCCCGGAATACAGCCTAAACTGAATATGTAACTAACAAACGAAATAATTTTGAAATTACTGTAAATATTATAGTAAAAAAGAATTCTCAATGAAAACGCTTTCAATCTAGTAACTATTGACATCACTTATTCAATGTTAGTGTTAACTAAGTTTCTACTTCAACAGTTGTGTATATAAAAAATACTTCAAATGAAATCAGTGTTATTTTTTTCAGAAATGCGTAAGGTCATTTGGAACACAAAAAAAAAAACATTTTTCAATGTTTTCCAGTTATGAAAATTTAGGTGTACGACCACAAATATTTTTGATGAGTCATCTTTGAGAAGTTCTTTTTTTACCCTTTTCTTAAATAATCTTTAACTTTAAAAATATATGATTAACCTTTTCACATTGCGAGAGTAAAGTGTGTTTTTGTTTTTTGTATCTGGAATAAATTATTTTTATTATCTAAACAAAATAGATATTTTATTATGGATGTAGTATTTTGTTTTTATTTTTCGTTATTTTGCTCAAGTACTTTTTGAAAGAGTATTATGTAGTTACTTATATTCATGACATATTTATATGGTTTGAGTATACTTGTTAAAGTTACCGATGATGCATTTTTTTAAATAATCATAAAAATAATTGTTAATTTACTAAAGAATCTAAAAATTGACTGAAAAATCTTGTACTATCTGTCTATATGACTGTACTCTATTGTAACATAATAAATATCTAAAATATTAAATTATTGAAATTTAAACTTACTATAGTTAGTATCAACCTTACTTTTTTCAAACTGTATGAATAATAAACTCTCTCAGTCCATTTTTGTATAAAATATACAAAAAGGCCCAGCTTTTCACACTTGGAAATTGAAAAAATATATATATTCCAAACAATTTTTTTAACAATACCCATAATAAAGTCTCTCTCTGTCCATTGTTGTATAAAAATGTATTAAAAGCCCAGTTTTTTCAATATTTTAACGTAAAATGATCACAAATAATGTTAAAAGTAGTAGGCATATTAATATAGTAAATACAATTTGGCCACTGTTTCATCAAAGATAAAGTAATATTCACTGACACGGCTAGTTTTTTTAAAGTCTGTGTCGTGTTTATTTATCTTGGTGGTTGATGGCCTTTCTAGAGATTCTAATTCATTGGTAGTGGTCCTAAATTTGTATGTACATAACTTTCTCGCGCAACGAATCCCTTTAGTGGTCTTTTCCTCTGGCGGAGCAACAATCTCCTGCACCCCAATTAATGAAAATAATATGCACAACATTTCATGTATAATAACATTTTTCGTCAGGCAGTATTTCTATGCTTTTTCACCTCACCAATTAATATACTTCTTATTCGTCTTCCACCATCACAATGAGGATGCTTTGATTCTTCTCGCTCCGAGCAGTTGGGAACTCTTGTGCGGTATCACATAAAAAAGTTAATTCAACATTTTTTAATTTGTAAAACTTGAATCAAAATTATAACCAAAAAATACGAAAACAACTACAAAAAGGTACATTTTTTGCCACAATAAATAACATCAATCAAACTAAAGATCTGCCATCAGCTAACTTAAGCCAAAACTGAGTTAGCATGGTTCAATGCTAAGCAGTTGAAATTATGTTATCTTAATATTTTTTCCTGATGAGGGTCTCTTCGAGACCTGGGCCCAGGTCAGTTGACCATCCTGTCCAGGTTTTCGCTCCCCCACTGGTCTTTAGTATAGTCTTCCATTTCACAATATTGCAAGTTTAGTCTTCCTTGAGAAAGAATGTATAATAGTTAAAACACACTAGTTTTCTCCAATCTGCTAAATAATTCTTCATCTATCTGCTGCTATCAACACTTTGTTAGCCAACTGTGTGCGTGTTTCCAGACTGAAAAGTTACAAAGTTAAGCAGCATTTTATATGGCGTGTAAATATATAGCCTGGCCTAACGTGTGACTGAAATTTAAAAAAGTTTGACAACAATCTATTGCGCAATAAAGTTGTCTATGATTTTTTTTTTAAATTTCTGTAAACAACGTGAAATGCACAGAAATATAATTATATATTAGTTTATTTATTTTTTTTAAATTTATAAAAACGTCAAAAAGTTACCAGATTAACAAAAGTCGCATTTCAAGTGCTTTATTTCATTTTGTTATTGCTTCGAAAATTTATTATCTTGTTTTTTGTTGATTGTGTGAATACCAAATTAATATGATTTTATTCTGCTCATTAGTATTGCTTTTGCAACCTCTAAATAAAAATATGAATATTTTTTTAATATTGTAAAATAAATGACAATCTTATTCACTTATTTTACAAATAATACTGACCCCTTTCCTGTAGCTATGATGTACCTCAAATAAGTATAAAATATCTGAAGGAGCTTAGAATTTTTTTCAATGTGGATAGTAATTTGTTAGTTTATTTTTGTGTGATAATATTTATTAGTTTGTAATATCAATGACCTGTATCTGTGAATTGTGTCTCAGTTGTTAATTTGTGGATATATTTTGTTTTTAGTTATTATTCTGTGGATAGTATTATGGTTTAGTTATTATTTTGTGGATATAATTATGATTTAGGTATTAAATTGCGGACAACCAATGACACAATTAACCAAGCATTATTTTGGATTTAATAATAGTGGTAATAAGTAGGGTTTAGTGACTTCTTCCGTTTCCAGGTATTTTTCAGACACAAATTGATGATATAATATTTAGAAATAACTCCATTTAATACATTTTTACAAAAAAATATCTTTCTCCCTTTTAGAAATAAATATAACGTTTTTCAATATTGTTAAAATATCCACAATAATCCAAGTTTCATACTTAATAATAAATACATCAAACAAACATACAATTTATAGTTGTTGGAACATTTTTATGTGTATCTTTTGCCCGCCATGTAAGTTTATACCTGTGACGGACAAAATAATTTAAAAAAAGTGATGTGGTTACATAAAGATACAGTAAATTAAATGACTTTCAGTAATATCTGTTTAGTCACCTTTAATAAATACTGTTTCTTTGTGAAAAAAATAGTAGATAAATTCAAGCCATTGTAGAATTGTCATTATATTCAATAATCATTTTTAAAAATCGAATAATGTAAAAAATAGCCACTCAATTTTTTTAATAAAATCTCTGTCTTTTTTCTATCTCTCTTTTTCACTGTTATAATTTATCTAGTATTGCCAAATTGTAGGGACCCTAAATCTTTAAGATTACGATGTTAATGACTATAAAAAATGTGCTGTGGAAAGCTATACCTATTTCTAATAGAGTATTGGTTATTAATAGGACCCGGATTCTTGTTGCAAAAAAAAGGCAGTTTAATTTTTTTTGTTTCTCAAGTTAAGCTTAGTCAAAAGGTCTATACTGTAAATCTTAAGGTTTGTAGCTTTATTGTTTAAATTTACAAAAAAAAACTATCTGGCTTACTCTTTTTCAAACACCATGTACAAAATTTTTAATAATATTACTATTTTTCTCTGAAGGTGAGCTCCTGTTTTGCGACAAGGATCGGAGTCCTAGTTTTTAAGGTTTTGCATCAAATGTGGAAAAAAGTGGTTGGTTCGATTATGGTGTTTTTCTGAGTTGAAAAATATGTATTTAGTAGTGGTAGATACTCGTATCGCCCTGGTGAAAGACCACCATTCGGAATCGAAATGTTGCTCGAAATGGCTTTAGGTACATCCCCACCTTCTTCTTCCTCATCTCTTCCCCTCCTCACAACATACCCCGATTGTGGATGCCATAGTCTCACTGGCTCTAGACAGTTGGGAGCAGTTGGGACTCTTGTGCGTTATTCACTATAAAAAAATAAAAAGTATTTTCATCACTTTGTGCTGTACTTTTTAAAGTACAAGAAATTATGTAATTTTTATATATCAGAGCTGAGATGGCAATATGTTATATCTGCCTCTAAACAATTTTGCAGGAGATCAAAAAAAAAGTTCTGGTATCGATTTTGCTAAGGATTATTTAAAATTATATTATATTAAAAGTATCAAACTTGACATTTACAAAACCCTAAAATTAATTTCACAGGATATTGATGTTTTATTGTTATAAATTATATTGATAAAAATATATCTTTTTGTAATATAATTATTTTTCAAATGGCTTCAGATGTCACCATATATACACACTCGTAACATTCTAGACATTAGTTGCATTCAGATACTTTTGCCATCAAATATGTCACTTGGAAGAAAAAAATGGCAAAAACATCACATAATATACCTTTTGCCATCACTACAGTGCCGTGTTGTTTGTCATTGTGTTAGAAGAAGTGTAAAAGAAATTAGGTTTGTGTGTCTGGGTAGTGATTTGTGACGATCTAGTTTCACTGCCCATCCCTTGAGGGAGACGTGTTTTATATTTACCCTATGTACATTTCTTTTTATTGGAGCGTGACTTCTTGTATAGAAATTTGGAGGTGTTTTTGGGCATTTGTTTCAGATGTTTTGACCACTTCATAGTTATAATCGAGTACCATTGTACAATACAATATTTTCTTATAAAGTTAATTATATATATATTATAATATTATTAAAACAAGCCACTCACAAGCTAAGTTTTCCTGTTTCGTCTATGTACATAATCATATTTGCAATATTTTTTCTTACTGCGAGTGAGTAGTATGTTTTGTTTGGCCACTGCAATTTAGTATTATACTTCAATTTGTATTGATGGTTCATTTTAACTGCAACAAAAATACAAGTTGTGAATTCAATTCAATATATTTTATATTGAATTTCTCTCGTTAGTATTATTATTTTTTACCTCAATGGAAAATAAATGTGCTGTGTTATATCTAATGAATTTTCTTTTTAACTTTCTTTCTCCCACTTCCTTCTTTATTTATAAACTAACGGACTATCATCCAATTACAAAAAAAATACATAACACGAAATGGGAAAAAGAGCAACAGAGAAAGAACAGCACATACATAATATTAAGTGAAGCAACGAAAAAAATAGGACAAAATATGAGGCTTGTAGAAACAAACACGGCAAAGTCCACCAATAATGGAAAATGAGTTAAATATGAGGTTTGAAAGAGTAAAAAAAATGCTTCATGATGCAATGTTGCTTTCCTAATAAATACGGCTCTAAACTATTTATTTTTACGGATTAAAATTGAAGTCCATAACAAACTCGGCAAAGTCCACTTCTTTCCAAATCAAAGACGGCAGTTTTCAAACGGACCAATAGGAGCGTTGTAAATAGCTGTTTTCAAGATGGCGGCTCTTTATGTTTCATACAACATTACAACCGGATTGTCTCCTCAGCTGCTTAGTTTCTAGGTGTTTTTTACTATATTTTCGTAATTTTTTTATTTTTATGTATAGTTTATAAAAATGGAATGTGCCCCCAACCAAGTAGTACAAGAATCGGCGAGGAAACGCATAAAACAGCCCCAAATTTGGATGGTGAACATTGCTAAAAAACAGAGGTTATTACCACTTTGTTTTTGTAAAAGTTGAGATATTGACAATTTCGCAAATTACCGAAAATGTCCGCTGACGTGCATAATGAAGTTTTGTTTCTTGTTATTTTTTTATGGACATTATTTTTTGACTTACTAAACAGCATAGTGGTAAAATAAATAAGTTTTTACTTACGATTTAGAGTTTTATTGAATAATATGATTACTTTATTAGTAGTTATTATTCTGTCATTAATATTGTAGAAATCATTGCTGTATGAAAAATGTATCAATGATAATTCCAAACAACATAGAACCCGAAAAAGTTGTTTTGAAATCGTAAAAGTGAGAGATGTCAACTATGTTTTGACCAAGCATTTCGGTGATAACTGGAGAAATCTTCCTGCTCTTGAATATTATTCCGTATTCATATCTTATTAAACCTTTAAAACAAATTTATATAAAAAATACCAGAATAATAGTTATTATTCTTTTATGATTTTTTTTCTCGATTTTTTCGTTTTGTTTTTTAAATTATTAATTAGGTCATCATAACTTACAAACTTTTTCAAAATATTTTGTAAGATATTATTGTTTTGTATTTCTATCAAAATAAATACTTTTTTAAATATAAAACTATTTTGTTACTGACTTTGACTGCAACCTTATGAAAAAACGTGTCCATTTCAAAACTGGCAAAGTCCAGTTGTGTTGAAAACAAAAGCGGCAGTTGTCAAATGTGAACAACAAACACGGCAAAGTCCACTATTAATTTGAATATATTTTTTGTTTTGCACCAGTTAAACTAATGTATCAAGAAGAAAATTAATGTTTTTAGTACGTACTATTTGTCTAATTTATTTTAGTGACAGTATCACAAGTAATTTTTAAATTAAACGTTTTTTGTTCTTCCTTGAAAACTGTAGTCAATGGACTTAGCCGTGTTTGTTTCTACAGGCCTCATATATATAAGAGAGAACATTCAAATCAATGCCAAGGTGTAGTCAAAGTTTTGGTAGAGTCGTAAAGAATGACAAAAATCATTTAGACTGCTACCAAAAATCTCAAAACCAATGCTTGAGTCAACAAGTCTCGACATTCTGGACAGTGGAGAGTGATACCCATAATTAGTGATGATTGAGGAACAGCAATTCATTGTTTCTGAGTCTACGGCAAGGAATGTTGAACTGGATGAGTTGCAACAAAGAAGATGAGTCAATTATACAATATTTATAAATTGTTCCAATTTTTTTTGTTCACTGGTGAACTTTATAGAAGACTTCTCTGTGAAATAAAAATGATTACTTGATTTCACCAAATCTTGTAGCAATTATAGGTAAAATTAGTATCTCATCTACTTAAGCCCTGAACCAAATGGCGCCTAGAATAGGTAAAACTTTGGCACCTTTTGAAATAAAAAATAAAAATATATCTGTGCCATTTTCTGCAGTTTTTTCCTTTTACCTGTAGTGTTTTTCTGCATTTCATTATTTTACACAGCAGTGTTTGTATTGCTTTTCTCTTGGCGCAATAGGTATATACGCTTGGAGTAAGAATCTATGGAGAGAGAGCTAATTCTTTTTACCCAACCTATACGAACTTGCGATAAATCACTTTCTCCAGGTTTTTACGTCGTACACCATGAGAGAGAAAGAGACAACAAAAATAACACACCGCTTTTATGTACTGCAAGGGTGATCTTGATCTCCCGTGTCTCTGGGGACTCCGCCTACATGTTTTATTATGCGACTAAACTGGACACAACTAAACGGTCTTTTAGGTTACATGCTATATTTTTGTTTATAACAATACTGTGAAAAAGTGTTTATACGAATAAACAAAAACATTATGTCGACATGTGCTATGAATGGATGTTTAAATACCCTAGCCCTAGTCCTAGCCACACCCAGATCTGCTAAGTCTGGCAAAAATCATCAAAAACTGACTATTATATATAGTATTATACAAAGTTATTATTTCATTTTCATTAAATATGTCAAACCACAAAGTGATTGCTTTCTATGAAAATATTAAAATTA
This sequence comes from Drusus annulatus, assembly GCA_022651775.1. Classification (NCBI taxonomy): domain Eukaryota; kingdom Metazoa; phylum Arthropoda; class Insecta; order Trichoptera; family Limnephilidae; genus Drusus; species Drusus annulatus. The sequence continues at coordinate 220,854 of JAGWCC010000167.1, forward strand.
TATTATTATTAAATATAACATGGGCGCTGTCGATTTAGTTAGTTAGTTTTTTTCATTTAACACCGCACTGTCATGCGATAATAAACTCTAGCTTTGGGAAAAACTTTGTGAAAAAGTTTTGTGAATGCTTCACGAACTGCTAGTTCTTTAAATGAACCCTTCACGGTGAACGCTTCAATTGAAGTCGAACTGAAATCGAGAGAACTGGTACTGGAACCAGTTCTTCGCCGAAAGATAAAATTTCATGGGGGGGGGGGTGGCCAACGAATTGAAATCCAAAAGAACTGGAACTGGCAAAACAACCATAATTGAAGTGCGCACAAATTAAACCTTTGTGTGCTGCCGCTAAATAAAGTAGTTATTTGTACTATATGAAGCGAACTACGATTGAAGGTGAACTGCCGCACAGTTAAAAAGTAATTTTCTTCACAATTCTTTGTAACTTCAATTGAAGTATTCGCACACTCCAAAATGTGTGAACTGCCACAAAATGAAGTAGTTCTTTGTAGCAGTTCGCACAGAGCGGTTACAACTAGCGTTGGGAAAAAACTTCAGTGTTTTGTGAATGCTTCACGAATTGTTGGTTCTTTAAAATGAACACTTTAATTGAAGTCGTACTCGCAAAAAGGAGATTTAAATTTATCAGGTTATTTGTTCAGTTCTTTTTGGAACCGGTTCCTCGCCGAAAAAACACGTACTAGTCGGTAGAGATTTAAAAGTGAAAAGAACTGGAACCGGTTCCTTGCCAAAATAAAAAGTACTAGTCGGTAGAGATTTGAAATCGAACTACCGATTCCTCGCCAAAATAAAAATTCCTTTTACGAAGTACTTTGAAGTCGGAATTCTATTGAAGTACTTCTCTATGGGCTTTGAAGTTCACCTTCGCAACTGAACTCCTGCAAATTAAAGTAGTTCTTTGTAATCTAACTTCCGTTGAAGTATTTGTTCAATGAAATGAATGAACGCTAAAATGAACTACCAACTTCAATTAAAGTATTTGTTCAATGGACAATGAATGAAGTAGGAACTGTTGCCAAAAGAAGTAGTTCTTTCAAAGCGGTCGTCACAACGCTAATAAACTCTAAAGTAACATTCTATAGAGCCCATTATCGCATGACATTGCGTGTCAGACGAAACCTTGTTATTCCAAAGGGTCGAACTGTCGTAGCTGGGGATAAAACATGCAAGTACCATAATAACGTACGAAATTAATATCTCATCCACCATAAGGAGTATCAATTTCGAGCTGGCAAACCTTACTAGTTATTATTTCATTATTTCAGCGCCTATTATGGCCAAGGTCTCTGCTTTTCAGATCAAATCTCATGCAAATATGTCGGAATTACCTGTTATTTCGGTCCACGGGTAGTGACTAATGACGTATTCGAGGAATCGGCAGGAAAGTCAACGTCCCATCTCCTCCGACTATAATTACGAATGTAAATCCAAATTAGGCCATTTAGTTTTGGCATTTGAAATCGAACGAAGGTTTGATCTCTCGCGCGAAACAATAGTGTCCTATTAGATGAAATCTGCCCGAATTCCAGACTTTAATTGGTGCGATTTGGACCAATGATCTATTTCGAACAAATTGTCAGAAATTTGAATATCCAGCTGCACATTATTGGCACGCTATTTTGTCTACTATTCTAGAACGATCCAAAAATCGCATTTGCATCAAAAACATTTATTAAAATATTATATTATTTATATTGAAAGAAGCGTGAATGCAGGAAACTCCATTTATACAAAACTGAACGCTGTTGGCGCAAATAAGAAATTATCCAAAGAAGCGAAGCGGCCAGTCCACAGTGGAGCGCCTATACCAACCCTGATGTGGCAGTGAGGCATGGAACTGGCAGAGGAAGGATGAAAGTAGACTGAATGCTGTAGAAATGAGATCCTTGAGACGTATGTGCGGTAAAACCATGTATGACCGTATTAAAAATGTAAATATCCGGAAAGAATGCAAGGCTGATGTGAGCGTAATGAATATGATCAAGAAAGGGATGCTTAGATGGTTTGGGCATGTAGAGCGAATGAACGAAGAAAGGAGTTTGAAAAGAATGTAAGATGCGAAAGTGAATGGAAGAAGAAGTCGAGGACGCCAGAGAAAGACATGGCACGATCAAGTAAATCAAATACTTGAATCGGGTCATGTCAAGTGTCAGAATAACAGAAGAGTATGTATGAATGTGAATGAACCAAGGAGTGTGTGCCAAGACAGAGTTATATGGCGGTCCGTGCTCTCTGCTTACCCCTACGGGGAAACGGCGTGATGGTTAGTTAGTTAGTTATATAATTTAGCATAATACTTAGTGATGTAAAAATAACGTTAAATTCTCTGCTTTCCACGCACTTGAGGTGAACTATCACAAAACTGCGCTATATAAATGCAATATTATTATTTACTTAAGGGTCAGCACCCAAAAATACACACTTTTTGTTTTCTAGTACAAGCAAAACTACAAATTCCATATTTGTCAATTTTATAGGGGTAATTAAAAAAATGTCTAAAGTTTCCAGTGAATACAATTTTTTTACTGTAATCTTTTTTTTTTTATGAAACACAAATTGGAATTTTAGGTAAAACGTTCAAAAATGCTTTTGCTGATTTTCTAACTACACCTTTTACTGATATTTCAGTATGTTTTTCATAGAATTTAATGAATTCCTGAAAAATCGTATTTACTGGAAACCTCAGACATTTTATTAAATACCCATAGAAAAATTGCAGATACATCATTTTTGTAGTATTGCTTGTATTAGAATGCTACAAAGTGACGTTTAAAGCTTGATTCACACCAACGTCCGGTTCCGCTCAGTGCCGATATTGTTCCGCAAGAAAACTTATTGATATGGTATGAATATCAATCAAGGAGTATGTGCCAAGACAAATTTGTGTGGCAGTATATCCTTCTGCCCACCCTTGTGATATTTAACTACTTATTTAGTTAAATAATTATTTTGAAGTGTAAAAATACTAACATCGCAGATTTTTTTTTATCAAAAACCATTTTTTTATCACTAAATAATATTTTTATTAATCATTAATTATTAAAAAGATTTTTTTTTTTTAAAACCATTTTTTTATCACTAAATAATATTTTTAATAATTAATGATTAATAAAAATATTATTTAGTGATAAAAAAATGGTTTTTGATAAAAAAAAATCTGCGATGTTAGTATTTTTACACTTCAAAATAATTATTTAACTAAATAAGTAGTTAAATATCACAAGGGTGGGCAGAAGGATATACTGCCACACAAATTTGTCTTGGCACATACTCCTTGATTGATATTCATACCATATCAATAAGTTTTCTTGCGGAACAATATCGGCACTGAGCGGAACCGGACGTTGGTGTGAATCAGGCTTTAACGTCATTATTGAGTGCTGGCCCTTAAATATATTTTCATTTCGTTCTTATCCAGGTGATGCTACCTTTAAAATATAAGGTTTAAAACCCGGCATCGCCCGAGTAATTTTTTTTTTTTTTTTTAATATTATTCAAAATATCGAAGGGCCGGTATCTTGTCTTGTTTTAATTTTATTGTTAAATGATTGTTTGAAAGTTCAATAAATTAATTATGACGTAAATGACATTGCGAGCTAAAAATCACTGCATCGGTCCAAAAAATTCAAACAAAACCTGTAAGAATTTCATGTCGCCAGGGCTCACCATTCGAGAGTTATCTACGCTATAGATAAGATTATTTTTATAAAATGTGCGAAAATTGTGCTTTAAGAAACTGTATAACGTACGTAGGTACTCCCAAGTTTAAAGAAAAATCCAATTTTTCGGGGTTTCATCAGTTTGTTATCTCAAAATAGTGGTTTGTGGAGATACAGGATCTGTGTTCCAAGCAAATAATATGTAAAAAATATGTTTTTTGTCATCAGTCATCATCGATTTGCATTTTGTCGAAATTTGAACACGCGACCTCTGAGCCCAGAACCAAGGACCTCACTACTCAGTCACGAACGTTTGGTTCTGGTTCTTATGTTGGTATTTATATATATCTTAAGTTTGGTAAGAATAGGAAAGTGGGGGTATAAAGAGATATAAGTAAAAAAATGTGTTTGAAAAATATTTTTATTTTATTTCTGGAATCAACCTCAAATTCCTTATAATTCTGGGTGCACCACTAAACATTTCTACAACATACTCGCTATTCAATATAACTATAATTTATTCACATATTAAAATAAAATTCATTTCTTAAAATAACTCTTCTATTTTCGTCTATGTACATATCACAATTTAAGGCATTCTTATGAAGCACCAACATTACAATAGATCGAAATAATTATTTAATTTATCGTGAAAAGGGGGATTTTATCATAAAATTGATCAATTAAGAAATAAAACTAAAAACTTATGAAAATGTTCTTTAAAGATTTAATAAAACAAATTTATAACTTTATTCCACTTTGATTTTATGACTGGACCGGTTTCAGCCTATGACGGCCATCTTCAGACTAGTAAAAGTTGTTGTTAACCTACGGCTTATATACTAATAGGTTAACAACAACTTGTACTAGTCTGAAGATGGCCGTCATAGGCCGAAACCGGTCCAGTCATAAAATAAAAGTGGAATAAAGTTATAAATTTGTTTTATTAAATCATTAAAATGGAATTCCACCACGAATTAACAGTTTCAAAATTAGAAATAATAAAATATTCTTTGTTCATGTATTGTGTTTGTTGGTTATTATATCCCTTTTGCACAGAAAACAAAAAATTAAAAGCTGTGTCGCGTAGTGTGAGACATGAGTTTCGTTCTAAAGATTTTTTGTCTCGCAGTGTGCGCCATACGTCTGGTAAGGGTTAACAATGTCAATCGGAAAATTGTGAAGCAAAATTACAAGGAACTTTTCTTTGTTTTTTACATAGCAAGAATGTACAAAAATAACATATTTTAATGATGTAAATTGAAAGGATTATCGGAGGTTTCTTTGCATCCTTCAATAAGATAAATCTGCTATAAAGCAAGCTCATTTCTTTACCTTATTCAAATATTTGATCAACACGTCATACTTTTTAAAAACCCAATTCTTTGAATCGAGGTTTGCAATATAAACTTATTTTATAACAAAATAAAAACTATAAAATTATTATACAAAAGCAAAATGTTATTCATTTGCTATTGAGATCTCTTCAATACACTTCTCTACTCTCGTTTTATGTCGGAGTTATAAATAATATTTATTTTGTCAAGGATATTCTTATTTAATTATTTATTCATCGAAATTATCGGAGGAAAAACATATCGTATGTATATTAGCACAAGTTTGGCACTTTGAATTCACAAAATAAATATTTTATGCATTACAACATACATTATCATTGCGAGAATGAAAAATAAATTATTGTTAGAATCCGCGTAAATTGAATAAAATAATCGATAAATGGTCATGTTAAAAGGTTAGTGAGTGGAACATTGTTGCAAGATACATATTTTTTTATGTGATGTTGCAGAAATTAGCTGTTTTTTCTTTTTAACATATGACACAGTTACAGGAATTTCCTGTTTTGTAAATGGGTGTCATTGTTGAAAGACTTTACTGTTTTGTAAAAAGGTGACATTGTTACATGATTTGCCTGTTCTGTAAATGAGTGACATTGTTGTAGAATTTTACTGTTTAGTAATAATGTGTAATTTTTTAAAGATTTAACTGTTTTGTAAAAATGAGACATTGTTGTGAGTATTGTTTAAAATAGGACACCCAAAATCTAGACACTTAATTAATTGCAAATGATAAATTCTGTGTGCTCAAGGAAGAACGGAATAAGTCAATAAACGCAGATGCTCAAGAGATCCAAGACAAAATGTAGGAATTTATTTTTTTGTATGCAATCATGTCGTTTATGTCACATGTCCTTTTTCAAAAATATAATGGCACATTATTTTATTTTCTCAACTCAACTCAAAACATGATTTCTGTGACTCATTCCGTTCTTCCTTTCGCACACAGAATTGTTTTTTTGCCAAAAATGATCAAATATGTGATGAAATTCAAAATATACGAGTTTTAGCTGATGATTTCATTTACTTACTAACAACAATTTAATCCAAAAAATGGTACGAATAACGACAAATAGAAGAAAAAAACGAACAGTGGAAGATACAAACATTAATTTAAATGGCTTTAGATATGTTTAGTGATCAAATCTGAAGTCAGTTTCTTCCAACGTGCCATTATATTTTTTCCTTACCCTCCCTAATTTCTATTGCCGCACAACATTCTCCACATTGGTGATATAGTCCACAGGCTCCAGACAGATGGGACTCTCTTCATCTCATAAAAAACGACTTTTTGAATGATATATCTATGTTTATAATATAATAAAGATTTACAATTTCAACTCATTAATTATTTTCTATTCAATACATATTAGAATTTTTGAAAATATTTAAAAAAAAAGTAATTACAATATCTAAAAAATGACGTCATCACAATATCCCCGCTCTCTGCAACATTCGTCTGTCGTAAGTACGATTTTGTAATTTACAAGTATTTTTAATAATAACAATAAATATAAATTTACATTTCTTATCAGCTCGCCGAAATTTGTATCCAACTTCATTGACAAACTATTAAACATTGGGCGTGATGTTTTAAAAATATATTGGTACCAATAATATGTGAGAATGACAGGTAGGTACTAATGTTAGATTATACTTTGAAGGCACTATGTTATTTATTTTAAAACTTACAAAAAAACACGTGGTTATTCGGGAAATATATTATTCAATGTGCTTTCGTGATGAAAATGATTTATTAAAGAAAATACTTTGTTTTAAACCACCATGTTAATTTTAAATACGTAATCTTCGTTTCCCCTGCATATCTCTTACCTATCTCATTTACTCTTTCACTAAATGATTACTTAAGTTTCATACATAATTAATAAAATGGTTTCAAACAAAGCATTTCTTTAATTTACTGTGATTAAAAACCACAATGTAACTGCTTTTTACGAGTAATTCAAACATATTTATTCTGTTGCGAACTGTTACGTATGTTTCGAAGGATTCCATAAAAATATTCCTAAAATATAGTTAGCAAATTAATTAATTTCAATTTGTATAATAAATGTATTTACAAATGGCTTTTGTTGAAAAAATAAAATCTGAAGAAAATTATATTTAATTGGTATGAAAAACCACGGGATGCAACTTGAATTGCCAAGAAAACATATTGATTGCTTTGATCCCTCCATTTCAAATATAGAATAATGTCTGCTAAAATACATTAACACATTCATTGCTGACACCGCGCGTCTCAGGCATGTGACCGGTATGCGCACAACGAGCCACGCGCGTTTTGCCGCCTCTTGGGTTTGAACCGGTCTAAAACAGACGCAGCCATGTGGTTTTGAGTCGTTCCACAGGGCACAGAGAAACCCGTCGCTGTTCTTCAGTTTGAATTGATCCGTCATTCATATGGCATTAATATGTACGAATTTTAGCTAGCAATGAACGTGTATATATAGGTAGGCATTTTAAAAGTTTGTTTTTTAAATTTGATAATTTCAATTAACATTAGTTAAAATTTGAAAGGTTTTATTTACAGCAAATGACGATGATATTTTTTTCTGTGTTATTGCACTAAACTACGCCCAGCTTGGCATTCTTACTTAAAACATATTTTAAAAAGCACTTAATACTATTTACAAAAATGTACAATGCACAGAGGAGATCGCAAATTACAATTAACTATGTAAATAATTACTTTCATCTACGTAAACTTTGTAAGTTTCAACTATAAATTACACCATATAAAAGTTATTTGAATATCTACACTATGTACACAGATCGGCGTCGCTTTGTAAAAAGTTCGTCGATCGCAAAGCGATCGAGGCAAATATGGCAACTGACAATGTCCATTTCAATCAAATAATCATTTACAATCATTCACTTCAAATGAAATCAGTATTCATCAAATACTTTAAATTGAAAAGTTGATAATACGTGGTCCAATAAAGGTTATTCTGCAGTTATTGTGTTATTGAATACGCCGCGCTACTTGCAATCATACACAATACAAGTTATTCGTTTTTAGAGGTCACTATTCCATGTGGGGATTCTCACTGACTTTATTAATAACATTTTCTATTACAATTTTACAATTGCTTAACCCGATAGGCGCTGCTGTATCATGTATGAGAAATACGTGGGTGTCGCAAATATGATCCATGAGGTTTTACAGTCGGTAAAGTCGCAGTCTTCAATTAAATCTTATTAGTTTCGTCATGTTAGCAACATCTTTGAGATTATATATTTTTTATGATAGTAATGGCGGCTCTCTATCTTATTTTATTGTAGTATTAATGTTTGTAGTTTGTTGTAATACTTTTGAATAACAGAAACAATCGATGTCTATAATACGAGTATATCGTATTCAACGGCAAATATTGTTTTTAACAACTATAATCTGAATTAACATCAATGATAAAGTGTCGTGTGCAGTTATTGCACATCGAAACTTTTCGCGTTGAACTATGAAATGGTTAAGGCACAATTTAGTTGTCATTTTCACTATGTGGTGAGTAAGCAATGTGCAGTCTCTTTCTTGTTGATCTCCTTGGCTACCCTCTGCCATTCTTCGATCCTGGGAGCGCAGGCTAGGGCGAGAGATCCCAGCCTCCTTCTCGCAGAGATCAAGAACTCTCCTCTCCCGGCAGCCACGCCGCACTTGGAAGAGACGTGCACCCTTGCAAACCACACGTCTTCCTTCTTCCGTCTTCTTCTTTTGGTGGTCTGGTGACTGCTGGATATCTGGTTCTCGACCAGGTTGGGGAATGGCCCGGAAGGAGTGACGGTAGCAGGATCCGGGTCTGCCTGGAAGGTTCTACCTCCAGGTCCGCTGTACCTGATTAGTTTCGTCACTCGAACAGTGAGCTCGGAAGTGTCGAGCTCTTTCCTCTCCTGCATGCCGACTATGATTCCGCGCGTAACTGTTAACAAAAGAAAAACAATCATTAATAAAAAGTTCAGATAATTTTGACTCATAACAGACAAGGTAAATTGCAAAAAAGTATGATTTATTGATTCTAGAGGACGTCGTCGTGTTTGAACTCAAGTGAAGAGAGACAGGCCGGGCCGAGACGAGAGCTGTTGTATAAATATGTAAGGAATAACGGGACTTTATTAATACAAATTGAGATCAATTGATGGAAGTTTATTATCGATGCATTCTTTGCGCTAACTTTGCCTTGCGATGAATTTGAAACGAGACGATAATTTACTGTTTCAATGCTGCACAAGAGTCACAACTGCCTGGAGGCATCCCTCTTTGAGGAATGTTGTGTTGCTGAAATAATTGGGAGAGGAGGTAAAAATAAGGAGAAGAGGAATGTTGAAGCAACTTGGCCATGTATATCTAGTCAATGGTACATTTCGATTCTGAATAGTGGTTTTTCACTCTAACGAGGTACAATTAGACAGTATAATTTCGGATGTGATGTGAGTACGTAACAACCTACGAGCAACTTCCGAGGAAAGAAAAAAGGTTACTTGAATCTCTTCTCTTTTGAAATTTAACTCGGACGTAAGTTTTAAATGACCTTAATGCGTTAAAGATATACTATGTTGACTAATTAACGATAATTTAAAGCTACAGGATTCACATCGCATCAGTTTGACGAACTGGTCACTGGTCAGTGGACGTATCAAATAACCATAACGGTTTCAAATATCCGAATCGCCTACCGATTTGTTCTCGCATCAATCAAAATCATATGCTGGCCAATTGATCGCGAACCCGTTTCGATTTACTGAAAACATTACATATTTTATTCATCTTACATAACAATAAAACTACGAACTACAGCATTTAGTGATGTTACCTCAGATCAAATAGATGTTCTTGTAACGAGATGTAGTAACATTGGCATTGTGCAAGGGAATTATTGACACAGGATTTGGCATAATAAAGATTATATATTTATTTATAAACTAACGGACTATTATCCAATAACAAAAAAATATATAACACGAAATGGGAAAAAAGAGCAACAGAGAAAGAACAACACATACATAATATTGTAATGAAGCAATGACAAAACATACATTAGAAAAAACATTCAAGTTTTAGTAGAGTCGTAAAGAATGACAAAAATCATTTAGACTGTTAGCAAAAAATTCAAGACCATGCCTTGAGTTAACAAGTCTCGACATTCTGGACAGTGGAAAATGATACCCGTAATTAGTAGAGTGATGATTGAGGAACAGCAATTCATTGTGTCTGAGTCTACGGCAAGGAATTTTGAACTGGATGAGTTGAAGCAGAAAAGGTGAGGCAATTATACAATTAATAATTTTGAAAATGTAAATTAAATCAAAGTTTTTCCTACTCTTTTCTAGTGAAGGGTTTTTTTAATGATTTTTCAATTTCATCATATGAATAATCGGCTCTCTCTCGCCCTAATCTCCATGCAAATTCGCGTAAGAAGCGATGTTGTACGGATTCAATATGGTGAATATGAACGGTATAGAAATGGAACTAAATGACACTGTCATATTCTAGATGAGGGCAAACTAATGAGCAGTAAAGAATTTTTAGGGTCTTTATATTCTTAAAGTCACAGGCAATTCTTTTGATGAGGCCAAGAAGTTTTAGTGATTTATTAGCTACATTATTAATGTGGTCACGAAAAGAAAGATTATAGTCTAGAGTAACACCAAGATTTTTTATAAATCTGACGGTAGATAGGGAGACACTATTTAATTTGATACAGGATTTGACATTGTAAATATTATAAAAAGAATCACAAGAAAAAATAAATGATATTCGTTCGAATGATACAAAAACGTGGGGGGTTATGATTGATATTTAACATAAAGTAAAAAAAAAATGTCATTTTTAATTTGTAAAAAAAACTATGAAAAACTAGCACTGTTTTTTTAAGTGTATGTTTAAATGATAAAATGACAGGTTTCTACAAGTTCTCGGAATACAGCTTGTAATGTAGTTCACTTGCAGGTCTAGAAATGTAAGATTAGGAATTATCGGCACTTCGACCATTAACATTCTGTGCAAACAAATATCTGTGGATACAGTTAACACAAACACGCATTATTCTAAGTTGTTATAATAATAATAATATTTGGATAATTTGTGAAAAATCACCTTAAGGTCACTGTACAAATCTTAATTCCATAATATTAAAAAAATACATAAAAATATTATATTATGGCTGATATAGAGGTCGACCACTGAATTAGAAACAGTAAAAAAAATAATTTCAGTTTGTGGCCAAGTGATTCAAAACGTCGGCTTCGTACCCAGGCGTCGCGGATTCAACCCTCCGCAAGCTACTCATCATTGCACAAGTAACAAATTACGGCTTTTTATGATGGTGGCAGGGAGAATAAAATACAGTCGGGTTATTTGTAATCCAAGAATGTTTGTCTTTCTTTATTATATATTAAAGTATTTCTTTATATAAATACATAGGAAATGCCTCGAATTTATAAAATGTAAAAAAAATAATTTAATATCGTCGCTGGAAAGGCAAAAAGGCTTAAACGACACTTTGGTTAAAAATGGGTCAAATATGCAGTTTTGATCGTTTTTTGTGCATCGAATGCTCTGACTCGTTTGATTCTGAAGACTTTTGTGGCCCTTCAGCCATCTTAAATATACCTACCATTTTAGAGGCTTGACTCAAGCGACACAAGTTTGGGACTTTTTAAGCTTTTTGTCGCTTCAGGTGACTCAGTGAGAGCATTGAGTTAACTTTTTAAGACTTGTAAATTTTATTGTAAAAATAAAACTTTAAAGTGCTTTGGTGTAAACTTCCCAAATTGTCGCTTCAGCCATTTTGCCTTTTCGGCGACGATATGATGGTTAGTTATAATGCACGTTCAATTGGGTCAAAAATAAATTTAACGATCAAATTCCAGTGAAATGACAAACGAGGAATTCAAGTGTAAAATAAAAAAAATATTGTCGTCCATAGTCAAATAATAAAAATAAATATTCCGCTTTAACTATTTTTTGTTTGTTTATTTTAATCCTTATCTGTGGTGCCAAGGGCAATCTAAACTGCGACTCTGCCGCTGAAAGCTCCGCTGCAACGTCTCTTTCCGTTTTATGTTTCGTTTACGAGAAAGAGGGAGTAAGTTAGAAATCTGCTATCAGCGGAACGTCTATATTAACTCTTCCGTTGCGTGTTGATTTTAAAGTCCACCTTATGAAATGTCTAAATAATATTGCGCTGTCTTAATTCGGGCTAGCCCAGCCGTTGGAAGACAAATAACACTTCGGCGATACGCCTATCTCCGTCAAATAACTCCACGAAGCTACAAAAACGTTATCACCTGTTTACTAACTGATATTCAGTGACATGCGTCTCAGTCCTGGGCACCTTACAGCTATGGGCAGGTATTCTAACTAATACACCGTAATATGGCGAAGGAACAAATAAGACACGTGTATTTTTTTGCGAATTACATCGGAAAGCAGGGACGGATTTAACATAATTCTGAATACGCACAGACTTATGGTAGACTCACACCAACGTCCGGATCCGCTCAGTGACAATATTGTTCCGCATGAGAGCTTATTGAAATGGTATGAATATCAATCAAGGAGTATGTGCCAAGACAAAGTTGTGTGGCAGTGTATCCTTCTGCCACTCTTGTGATATTTAACTACTTAGTTAGTTAAATAATTATTTTGAAGTGTAAAAATACTTTAAAAAAAACACGATCAAGTAAATCAAATACTTGAATCGTGTCATGTGAAGAGTCAGAATAACAGAAGAGTATGTATGAGACGATGTATGAATGCGAATGAAGCAAGGAGTGTCTGCCAAGACAGAGTTATATGGCGATCCGTCCTCTCTGCCTACCCCTGCGGGGAAACGATGTGATGGTTAGCTAGTTAGTTAGACAGTGAACTCATCGGGTAAAGAAAGTCAAGTGGTTTTATGAAATCTTATTGAGGGGTGGGTATAGCTAAGATAACAAGGGTAAATATTTTAGTAGAACCGGGTAGACATATATAAGACAGTTTGCGTTTTTACTAAAATTTTGACAATATAATCTCCCCACCCTTGTGAAGGTCTGTTGACTATGGCCCTGTCGAAAATGGTCTTGGCGCTGAGATTGGATTATCTCTTTCTGTCACATGCCTCGTTTATGTGAAAGAGAGAGAGCTTAGAACGGTGCTATCAGCGGTGCTCCTATATCAACACTCGAGACAGAGTCATATTTCACTCAGACTTATTTGAAATACCCAAAATACAACATGCTTGTAAATTCTAGAGATAAGTGCTAGTTGTCTATGCTTTAACTAACTAAGCATCACGCCGTTTCCCCGCAGGGGTATGCAGAGAGGACGGAACGCCATATAACTCTGTCTTGGCACACTCTTTGCTTCATTTACATTCATACGTCGTCTCATACATACTCTTCTGTTATTCCGACTCTTCACATGACCCGATTCAAGTATTTGATTTACTTGATCGTGCCTTGTCTTTCTCGGGCGTCCTCTACTTCTTCTTCTATTCACTTTCGCATCGTATATTCTTTTCACACTCCTTTCTTCGTCCATTCGCTCTACATGCCCAAACCACCTAAGCGTCCCTTTCTTGATCCTATTCATTACGCTCACATCAGCCTTGCATTCTTTCCGGATATCCACATTTTTAATACGGTCATACATGGCTTTACCGCACATTCGTCTCAAGGATCTCATTTCCACAGCATTCAGTCTACTTTCATCCTTCCTCTGCCAGTTCCATGCCTCACTACCATACATCAGAGTTGGTATAAGCACTGCATACATACTCTTCTGTTACTCTGACTCTTCATAATGTCTTCACACTGTGCCAAGCCTTTCTCGGGCGTCCTCGACTTTTTCTTCCTCTAAACAAATCAAACAATGAGATTCATTTTTAGCATTCAACAAAATAAATTTAATATTCCGGCAATAAATTATTGTAATTATCGAATCCGTCATTCGAAAGCAATAAGGCCAATAAGATTCAAACCGAAAAAAGATAATGAATTAAAAAAAAACAATTTACAGAAATTTTATGATTGTTTTTACGGCGCGCGGAGTAATTATCAAGATGTTGAGCGTGCCGACGAAGCGCGCCAATCAATTCACGAATACCATCAATTAATTACATGTATTTACATTAATAAATGATTTGAATATTGCCACAGACGTCGAAATGATTCAATTAACACCGGGTGAACGCGACTACTTGGAAACAGTGGCGGCTCGTGACTTTTTAGTGTGCTAGAGTGGTAAGATTGAAAAAAAACATCATCATTGATGTTGTTGTAGCCGAAAACATTTTTTTTTTTCGAAAGTTCAACTTTTTTTATGAAGATATTTCAGAAATCCGTGCAGTGCACCACCAAAACTGAAAAATCCTGAAAATCGTCATACAAAAAATAAAATCTTGAAAAAAAAATTTAAATAATTTTTGGCTACAACAACACTAACAATATCGTATTTTTCAATCTTAGCATTCTAGCACACTAAAAACTCACGAGCCGCCACTGCTTGGAAAGTGTGCTCAATCGGGTAAATTCTTTCAAAGGAGCAAGAAGGATGAAATAACTAACCAACTATAACAAGCCGTTTCCCCGAGGAGTAGGCAGAGAGGATGAACCGCCACACAACGATGCCACTCGTCGCTTCATTCACATAAATAAATAAAACAAAGATAAACATTCCCGGGTTACGAATAACTTGAAAATCTTTGAAAAACTCCTACTGCCATCATAATAAGCGGAAAATGCTGCTTGTGCGATGATGGAAGACTTAGCTAGCGGAATTGAACCCACGACGTCCGGGCGGGAATCTGACGCGTTTGTCCACTCAGCTACTGATTATTTTATTCTCTTTTTTTAAAGAAAGACAAACGTTCCCGGGTTACGAATAACTTGAAAATATTTGAAAAACTCCCACTGTCATCATGATAAGCGGAAAATGTTGCTTGTGCGATGATGGAGGATTTACCTAGCAGAGGAATTGAACCCACGACGTCCGGGTGGCAATCCGACGCGTCTGTCCACTCAGCTACTAACTATTTGATTCACTTGATGCAAGGTCTTTCTCGGGTTTCCTCTTCGTCTTCTACCATTCCGTTTCTCGTCATATAAACAATAACAATAATTGGCTTATCTATATAGCCCCGTTTTCGTGATAGATATATACATTTATATATTATTTTTAATAGTGAAGACCGCATAAGTTTCGCAACTGCTCTCAACCGTCTAGAGACAGTGAGACTATGGCATCACCAATAGGGGTATGTTGTGAGGCTGAAGGTAGTGGGGAGGGGAATGAAATGAGGAAGGGGAAGGTTGGGAAGCACCTTGCTATTCAGATCTGGTCACCAAACACGGCTAAAGCTATTTCAAGCAAAGTTTCAATTCTGAATGGTGGTCTTTCACCAGAGCGATACTAAGAGTATCTACCACTCTGAAACGTGCCGCGAATATGCTTTTTTATTATTTTATATGAATTAAATGTGTTATGACACATATTCACTGTGCGAAAGTTATTGGCGCACGCCGGGTTTGAACCCGCGAACTTTGGATTCGTAGTCGAGCGTCTTACCACTCGACTATGGAGGCCGTCTTAAATCAGCCAATTATTATTATTATTATCAGGGTTGGGATCAGCACTCCACTGTGGACTGCTTCCTTCGCTTCACTCAAACAATAAAAATACTTAAGCTAAGAATGTTCTAGACATGTTCACAGGGTGCATCTAGTCGTCCAGTTATATAATCCGGGAGATTTACATGACAGAGCAGTAGCCGCTAATTATAGCGTGAAGCGATGAGAGTGCACTAATCTGTGTTTGACTGAAGCCGGTCCCTCGCCTGCGTCTTCCCTGGACCGCCGAACGCAGCCCGCTGGGATCAAGATCGAATCAAATCATGATAAAGGAGAGATTAACACTTCGGCTGGCTGTATTTGCTTACATGCTGAGATGTGGTCTCCATGATTACTTCGTCATAAGTGCGCGTGCATAATATTACCTTAAGATACTTTGATATATGTGTTATTATATTAAGATTATATAACCAACACGATGTGTGGCAGTGAGGCTTCGATCGAACTGGTAGAAGAAGGATGCAAGTAGACTGAATGCTGTAGCAATGTGATCCCTGTGTGCGGTAAAACCGTGTTAAAAATGTGGATATCCGGAAAGAATGCAAGGCTGATGTAAGCGTAATGAATAGGATTAAGAAAGGGACGCTTAGGTGGTATGAGCATTTAGAGCGGATGAATGAAGAAAATAATGTGAGAAGAATATATGGCACGAAACCGAATGGCAGAAGAAGTCTGAGACACCCGAGGAAGACATGGCAATATTAATTGAATCAAATTAAGACCGGTCGGTAGCTGAGTGGACAAACGCGTCGGATTCTCACCCGGGCGTCGCGGGTTCAATTCCTCTGCTGGCTAAGTTCTCTATCAATGCACAAGCAAAAAAATTCGCTTATTATGAGGGTAGTAGGAGTTTTTCAAATATTGTCAGGTTATTCGTAACCCAGGAATGTTTGTCTTTCTTAAAAAAACTAAAAATTCTTGATTCGGGATATGTCAAGAGTCAGAATAACATATATCCTTTTCGACTACACCTGCCTACCCCTGCGGGGAAATGGCGTGATGGTTAGTTAGTTAGTTAAAAAAAAAATATATATATATATATATTAAAACGAATGAACTCATTGTGGGGTAAACTAAACGAAGATACAATATGGATTTTTTATATGAATACCGCACAAGAGTCTCAACTGCTTTCAACCGTCTAAAGCCGGGGAGACTATGTCATCCCCAAGTAGGGTATGTTGTGAGGCTGGAGGTACTGGGGAGGGGAAGTAAATTGGGAAGAGGAAGGTTGGGAAGTACCTGGCTATTCAGATCTGGTCACCAAACACGGCTAAAGCCATTTCAAGCAACGTTTTAATTCTGAATGGTGGTCTTTCACCAGGGCGATACTTAAAGTATCTACCACTCTGGAACGTGCCGCAAATATACTTTTCATTATTTTTATATGAATTAAATGCGTTTTGACACATATTAATTAAATAAAAGCTATTGGCGCACGCCGGGTTTGATCCCTCGACCTTTGGATTCGTAGTCGAGCGTCTTACCACTCGTCTATGGAGGCCGTCAAAAATTAAGGGCTAAATTTAAGGGAGGTGTATTTTAGGATAAAATATTTAAAAAACCTACTGGTGTTTTAATCTCTCTGCCTAGCTTCACGGGGAAACGGCGTGATGGTTAGTTAGTAAGTCAATTTTAACATCAAAAGTACAATTGTTTTGGATGAGACCCAACCGCACCCATAACAGTTTTAGGTGCAGCCAAACAACAGGACAAACAATAAAGTATACCATGGAACCTAGCCAACAAGTTAAAGATTTGTCGGTAAAGTTGCATTATTTTACACTCAACGCGTAGACGAACAATTATTCAGAAATATAAACAAATATCACGGACGTTGAGCAACTAGGCAAACTGCGGACTGAGCCAACAAAGAGAAAAAAAAGTTTATGTACATGGCACAGTGAGAAAGCTAATCAAATACGTTACAGCACGTACCATTGTACGGAGACATAATATCGAGAGTGCACTGTAAACATCACCTTGGACTCATACACTCCTGGTGGTAAATATCTCAAGAGCAGAAGCTGGAAGCTGGTTCCAAGATAAAACTACCGTTTAACTACTAAAGAAGCAAAGTACAGATTCTCGGGCAAGTGTGCATTTTTAAAGGATAACTTTTCGATTGTTTTACGAATATCATCGCAAAACTAAAATACTGTAATTTATATTAATAATAATAATAATACTTGGCTTATTAAAAACGTCACGAAAAACTATCGCTAAATTTACCATAAAACTATCTAAATACCTAAAACTAGCTAAAATTGCCTTTTTGATATTTACATATTAGTAATTTACATTTGTCTCAGGCTGTGAAAAATTGACGAACATTTTGTTTAATAATAATCATAATATTTGGATAATTTGAATCAAAAAATCACCTCAAGGGCGCTGTACAAATCTTAATTTCTACTTAATATTAATTCTTAGTTTATACAAATATACAGCAACATACTTACCTGGCAGGTCACTTCTGGCAGGACACAATCACCATATCATAATAACTTAAAATTTAGCTGATTCTTACATATATATATACGAGTATATATATATATTTTTTATTATTAGGGCATGAGAGCAAATACAAAATAAAGTATATCTGAGGTATTTTTTTTAATTTTTCGTAGTGAGGAACAGATAATGGTGACAATCTTCTAGTGAATTTAAGGAATGAGAGTCTGAAAAGTTTTCTTGGTTTGAACAGAAATTCTATTGGGCTTGTTACAGCAGTAATAATTATAACAGTGAACTTATATAGCGCAGTGTTGTGATATTTCACCTCAAGTGCGCTTTATACTAAATTAATTATGCTAATAAGACTAACTAACAAGGAGAAAATAATACATAATATGTATGCAAATTAAAACTATCTAAAATCATGATCGTTATCATAAATCATGAGAGTAAAAGGTTCAGATACGGGTATAAAAGTGCATGTGTACATCCACAGATTAAAAAAACAATTTACCAGAAGCTAAGAGTATAAAAATCCAGATGAAACGGATGAATTCATATTAACATATTTGTTAAATCAAAGAAAAGGAAATTAGTTTGATGACAGTTAACATGTTGGTACTTAAAAACATTAATATTTAATGATTTGGTGAATACTGATTATTAATGAGTTAGTATTCACCAACCTTGCATTATATAAAAACATCGTAAAATCATACTTAGAGAAATACAACTGTAACCCATCTTAAATAAAAATTCATACCAGATAGATATATAAAATAGTAAACTAAAAGTAACTTGTAACTAGTAAAATCATGCAGCAATACTGATAAATATAATTAAAGTAAAATCATGGTTTACTACCCCTGACATCCCAAAAATAGAATATAAGACATAGAATAAGAACAACCTGTATTAGTCTGAAGATGGTCGTTATAGGCTGAAACCGGTCCAGTCAAAAAATAAAAAAAGTGGAATAAAGTTATAAATTTGTCTTATTAAATCATTAAAATGGAATTCCACCATGAATTAACAGTTACAAAATTAGAAATAATTAATATTTAAGTTTTATAAGTAAACAATTCTAAAAATGCAAACAGTATAAATATAACAAAAGAACAATACTCGTAAGATACGCGCATCATTGGTCGTGGCGCTTTGCAGCTGCCTGATGTGTCTTTCTTGTTATTTTTCGCCAAATAAGTAGGATATTTCACAAATTACTTCTTTAAAATTCCTGTACTGTATGACAAATTCAGAATGTCCATTCTTTTGATTTCGCTCCCATGCCCTAAATCGAAAAAAAAAAAAAAAATAATAAATAAAAATAAAAATAAAATAAATAAATAAATAATAATAATAATCATAATTTTAAGTTAATAATTGTGTCTATCTGATGGGACCTGCCAGGTAAGTATGTTCCTGTATATTTTCTTATTTAAACTAGGAATTAATGTGTAGCGATAGAAAGTAAGATCTGTACAGCGCCCTTGAGGTGATTTTTCACAAAAACGGCGCTATACAAATCGTCCAAATATTATTATTATTATTATTATCATTGCATAAAAAAATATTATACTGGTGAGTTTAGATGGTAACGGGTTAGCCTAGCTGTGTTAATTAGGGCAATTCTGTTATTTGTGGATATGATTTTATGAAAATATGAGTTTTCAGATTAGCTCTGAACTCTGTCGAGTCTTTTATTATTCTCAGATCATGATATTATTTTAATTGTATGCTAGATAGGCAGCAACTCAATGCAATTAGTTTCAGCTCGCAACGTCATTTTCGCCATGAGCTATGGAGCTTTAAAAAAACTTTATACATTCACAGCTCCAGTAAATTCACTCCAACACAATGATACGGGCCATTGAAACGTTGATTTAAAAGTCATGGCTGTTTATTATTCAAAACCATCGCGTGAAAGTTAATCGATTTTGTTTATACAAAGTTTTTCTATCGGCAAGTGTTCGAATTTGTCAAGGACGTGGGCGAGTTTTTGTTCAATCGTGTCTACAATATGAACAGGCAACTATCTATTCAAGTATTCACAAAAGTTGAAATGTGGTTTGAAGCATGCTCTCGGAAATTAAAAAAAAATATACTCCAACATGATGGTCTACTGTTAAACAAACAATAGTGTAATGTTGAATAAAGATATCTTTAAAATGTATAACCCTTTTCATAGTCCATTTAAAAGCACAGGAGGAATATAATAATATAAGTTATGGAATACATAACGTTCAATGTAAAAAAAAAAACCTTTTATTGACACAGAATGGGTGCTTTTTCCAAAACTGACCCCGGGAAACCACAAAACGCAAAATCATGTGTTTTCAGTTTGAAAAGTTGATCGTCTAGAAATATTATAGATACTCAAATTAAATTCTGCGAATAGAATGCTCTTTGACCTTTGTTTTAATCGATTTCTTTTCAGCGAGTCTTTTTATAGGCCTAGAAAAAAAATAAGCTTCGGGCCTGTTTGAGACCTGAGATAATTTTTTAGGTTCTTACCTTCTTATTTTTCATCCAGTTCCTACCTTATCCAACCATTTCCCTATATTTGATTTCCGTAACCAACAACACCGAGTAAACAAGTGACAATCAAGAAAGAGAAGAAAGTTATGTGAAAAAACGTGTTCGTTCGTTGGTGTCTCGTTTGGTCGTTCGTTTTGTTGTTCTTCAAATAATATTACGTGTGTTTTTGTTATGGTGTTCGTTAATAATACAATGTGTAAGAATAATCAAGAACTTAAACATCAACTTCATCGGTGAGTGAATTGGTTTCCTTACTTCCTTCATTCCATAATCTCTCCACATTCATCAAGTAGTATTAGTTTATCGTTTTACAGTCCACTATTTTTCAAATTCATCTGAAGCTTTTTGTTGATTTTATGTCTGTATATCATTAAAAATGTGAAAATTCTAAAGCTCGGTCAAAAATATTTAAAACTGTCTCTTGAAAACCTCTGAAAATGATGTTTTATAATCTTTTTTCGGTCTTATTTGAACATTTACGCATAGCACGTATCAACATCATATTTGATTTATTTGTATTACCAATGCAAGTTTTTTAATAAACACAAATATAGGAAATAACCTCAAAATCCGTCGACGTAAGTTATACGACTCGGTGATGTGAAGTTGGCGCGGACGAAGAACATTCTTACATACTTTCAGTGTTGCAATATTATATGAAGACTTTTCTAGTCTCTTTCTCTCTCATGGTATACGACGTAAAAGCCCGTAGAAAGTGATTTATCGCAAATTTGTATTGGTTGGGTAGAAATATTTAGCTCTCTCTCCATATATATATATATATTCTTACTGCGAGGTTCAAAAGGTTTCCTCGAGAAGGTAGAAGAAGTGCAGGGTGGTTATTAAGTCGTGTAACCCCAAAAGTCCATCTACCTAACTTTTATTATCATCTCTCGGGCTCACAAACTCTCATCGAAGGTAAATTATTATGAAAAGGTTGTATGGAGCTTTCGGGAGATGCATTGCTCTTACCCTAGACAGACGAGTATCTACCACATTAATGTGAAGAATGGGCATAAGCAACCTCGGCACGCGGCGGGTTCTGGGTGGGTGGCATAGATAAAAAAAACCTTTTAGATTAATACAATATAACCTGCCTTGGAGAGCGGGCAGCTCGTCGCCTGGCATTCTAACAATATGGAGATTCGTCGCACTTATGAATATTTAATGAATCGAGAATATTTTTTTATTTATTATACAATATGTTATCGCACGAGAGTTCCAACTGCTAGCAGCCAGTTGAAATATGGCGTTTTCATTTTTGGCGAATTCTGTTGTAAGGCTGAAAGAACTGATAAAAGAGGAAGATTGATAATTACCTGGCTCCCCAGATCTGATCACTAAGCTTATGTTCATTTTATTATCAAAAGCTATTTAAGCAATATTTCGATATTACTAGGGCGATATTAACAATAATAATTGGGTGATATATATATAATAATAAAAAATATATTTGAATGATTTGTACAGCGCCGTTTTTTTGTGAAAAATCCCCTCGAGGGCGCCGTACAGATCTTATTTTCTAGTTGATATTAATATTTATAAGAGAAAAATATTCGGGAACATACTAACCTAGCATCCCCTAAAATAGACAAACTTACTTAAAATTATAATTATGTTTTTTTTTTGTATTTATGTAACCTGCAACTAATCATTAAGACCAATGACTAGTGACTTACAGCTAAAACTTATTTGAATTAGTGCCTTTGAATTAAAGGCATCTACCACTTATGATGGAAAAACTAACTAACTAACCATCACGCCGTTTCCCCGCAGGGGTAGGCAGAGAGGACGGACCGCCATACAACTCTGTCTTGGCACACACTTCTTGCTTCATTTACATTCATACATCGTCTCATACATATTCTTCTGTTATTCTGACTCTTCACATGACCCGATTCAAGTATTTGAGTTACTTGATCGTGCCATGTCTTTCTCGGGCGTCCTCGACTTCTTCTTCCATTCACTTTCGCATCATATATTCTTTTCACATTCCTTTCTTCGTTCATTCGCTCTACATGCCAAACCATCTAAGCGTCCCTTTCTTAATCCTATCCATTACGCTCATATCAGCCTTGCATTCTTTCCGGATATCCACATTTGTAATACGGTCATACATGGTTTTACCGCACATCCGTCTCAAAGATCTCATTTCCACAGCATTCAGTCTACTTTCATCCTTCCTCTGCCAGTTCCATGCCTCACTACCATACATCATATTAACTAAATATCAAATATAGTGTTACTAATTTCAAGTACCCAATTTTATGAACAAAAGCAAATTATTGAAAATAGAATTAACTGATTAAAGCAGTGTGTTTTTTAAATTTATTTTTTTAAAATTTTAATTATTGAAACCATATCAATAATTTTAAATCATATCCGAGAGTAACGCCTCTGCCAATTTAACTACCGAAACCTTTTTAGAAACCGTCATTTTTATCAATTGGGAAAAAAATAATATTAATAATTTCCAAAGGAATTAATGTTTCGTTGAAAATCATTGATATTAATAATAATATTTGGACGATTTGTATAGCACCGTTTTTGTGAAAAATCACCTCAAGGGCGCTGTACAGATCTTACTTTCTATCATTACATATTAATTCCTAGTTTAAATAAGAAAATATACAGGAACATACTTACCTGGCAGGTCCCATCAGATAGACACAATTATTAACTTAAAATTATGATTATGATATTGTGTCAAGAAATATTATAAAAGCAAAAGAGATGATTTTGAAGGGTTGTTGATTGTTTTGTTAGTATAACCACAAAGTTTCAAGATGTTTTTGGCAAGTCAAGTTCAGATTTTTATGGGTAAGAACTTGCATCACATCATTTATATCCAACCCGAGGTAAGTTCGAAAGCTCGAAACGGTCTGTTCGGAATTATTTGAGATTATATTATGAGGAGTTTATTTAAAGACGGTCCGCTGTTTGTATAAGATAATGGTGTGGAACGCTTGGCTGTTGAGTTTACTCAGTAATCATAACCACGGACACGCTCCGTTGCTTGAGATTATACTGTACAAACAACAGGACGTTTCAACATGACATGTGCTTTATAACTTTTATCGAGTAGGTACTTGTTTCAGGGACATAGCTACATGTATGCTGAATATTATGGTGAATATTATGTATTTATCGATAATTATAACAGTATCAATCGTTTCTTATTCCCCTTATAAATGACAAAAAAACTCATGAAAATCGAGCTCTGGTATCATGAAATTTGCAAAGCGTTTTTTAAATCTGTATTTTTTAGGTCAGAGCAAATGTTTTCAGCTCGCAGCGTAGTTTTCAGCGTGATTTGTGGAGATTTTAAATTTGTTGTGTAAATAATGTTTTTCTGATTTTTATAGCGCCGTTTTCGTGAAAGAAAATCAAACCAGGGGCGCTGTATAATTTTATTTATATAACCTACAATTTACCGCTAAGACTAATAACAAGTGGCGTATTAATTGTAGTTAAGATTTATGATTAGTGCCTTTCGACTAAAGCTTATGGCTAGTAACTTAAAACTAAGACTTATTTCTAGTGTCTTACAATTAAGACTTAAAACTAGGGTCTGACAGTTAAGACCTATAACTAGTGTCTTACAATTAAGACTTATAACTAGTTATTTACAACAATTGAGACTTAAAACTAGGGTCTTACAATAAAATTGAGACGTCTAACTGTTTTTTTACAATTAAGACTTATTACTAGTGTCTTACATAAAATTAAATTTATTTATTTTTTCTATTTTACCATTTTTTGTGTTTTTTGCAATGTTTTGGGGTAAAACTGTTTTTGCAAATAAAAAATAAATAAATTAAGACTTGAGACTTGTAACTAGTTTCTTACAATTAAGACTTATAACTAGTGTCCTTCAATAAGAAACAAAATCTACTATCAGAGTAGATACTTGAAACCGGTGCTTTCGAATAATCTATCTCTAATTAAATTTGAAAAAAAAAAATTGTAACCTGTTGTATAATACCTACTACGTAACATATTTGGTAAGATTTTAAAATTCGAGACGCTCCATAGTTTGATACAAGTAAAATAAATTTTAAAAAAAAAGGTGCCGTATGGACCCCGAAACGTAATAAGCCCCTAATGATAACCCTCGCTGTAATCCCACCTCGGGGAAGAGGGGCAGCCCATACGGTGAAGGTCAGGTTTGAATTAGGGTAGGCGCACCTACCCGCGGACCTGCTGCAGTGATGCTGGAATAAAATCAAAATCGTAAAACCCATTTACGACTTAAATTATTTTTTCCCCCTTTAATGACGAGCAAGAAAGGGGATGATCATAATATGATCGTGAGATGAAAAAATCTAACTAACCATCACCCCGTTTCCCTGTAGGGGTAGGCAGAGAGGACGGACCGCCATACAACTCTGTCTTGGCACACACTCCTTGCTTTATTCACATTCATACATCGTCTCATACGTACTCTTCTGTTATTCTGACTCTTCACATGACCCTATTCAAGTATTTGATTTACTTGATCGTGCCATGTCTTCCTCGGGCGTCCTAAACTTCTTCTTCCATTCACTTTCGCATCATATATTCTTTTCACGACATTTTATAAACAGTTTTATTTTATTTTCATAGCGGGATACACGTCATATGAAAATGCGTTTTCTGGCGTGGCAACAATTCTGAAACTGTGAGCTATGGTGTCAGGAAATTTTCACGAGTTTTACTCTCTATTATTTCTAGAACACAGCAGTTATTTTAACCTTGCAAAGTGCTTTCCATGATGAGCTATGGAGCTTTAAAATTTTCATTTTATTATCGTAAAATATTTTAAATTCGGGTGGTAAAACTAGTATTTCATAACTATAGTTGTAGAAAGGAATCATTTAAAATATATAGCTTTGATGATAGCCAACCTATAATATAAAGATGAAATACTGTATATACAACGCCTTCGAGGTGATTTTTCACAAAAAACGGCGCTATACAAATTATCTAAATATTATTATTATTATTATTTATAAAAAAGTGACTAATTACGATGTCGTCTAACTTTCACAAATACATTTTTAAAGCATCGAGCTACCTTAATACTAAGTATTGAATCCATTTTGAGTACAAAAATATACATTCGGGCCTTTCCACAAATGTTCAAGTATTTACTGATTTATTTGCCAGTTGGGAACGGCTCGTGCGCCAGCCTCGCGGTGTCTGGACAACCAAATTTATTCCTACGTGTTTATATTGTTTGGGAACGAAAATAAAAAGTAGGTAAATAATCACATCGATTTGGTTAAAAGCCATCGAAGACAGACATTGATAATCTATTCAATTCTTTCCGAGTTGCGACACAAATGCTGTCTCGATTTATCAACTAAATAAAAATAACATTTATTGAATTAAGAATGGAGAACATGGCCATCCCGATAGATACGAGACGTTAAAGGGAACACCCGTGGAGTGAGCACATGAGAGAGGAAAGTGGTACAGAATCTGGCCACAGACAATATAAATGTGGATGCAGCAACACTATGAAATAATGCTGATCCAAGATGGCCGCCCTACAAATATTTAATTATAAATGACATAAACCTAATTGAATAACGCCAACTAAAATAATTTTTCATTGTAACAATACGTAGAAGTAGCGAATATTTTTTAAATAGCTTACAATGCATTACATATCATCGCTGGATAGGCAAAAAGGGCTAAAGCGACACTTAGTCAAAAATGAGTTAAATGGACACTTTTTTTTTATGCATCGAAAGCTTAACAACAACAAAACACCACACTTAATTTAATATTATTTGAAAAACAACAACAAACCGACGACCAAGCGAGACACCAAATAACGAACACGGTTTTTCACATTACTTTTGATCAGTTTTTTTTGCTCCGACTCTCGTTTGATTCTGAAGATTCTTTGTGGCCCTTCAGCCATCTAAAATATATTTACCATTTGGAAGAAGGCTTGACTCAAGCGACACAAATTTGGAACTTTATTAGCTTTTTGTCGCTTCAGGTAACTACGTGAGAGCATTGAGTTAACTTATTTTTTTTTAAAGAATATTTGAAAAACTCCTACTGCCATCATAATAAGCGGAAGATGTTGCTTGTGCAGTGATGGAGGACTTAGCTAGCAGAGGACTTAAACTCACGACGCCTGGGTGGAAATCCAACGTGGGAAAATAATAAAATAACTTTTTTATATCTAACGGTGTGGAAGGAGAAATTGAAAAAAAAAAATTTATACCTAAGTGTCACGTTATAGTTAACAAAACAGAAAATCTGTATGTATGGAAAAAAAATTATTCTCAAACAGTGAGCTCTGGCGTTATGAAATTTGCATGGGTTTTTTTCAGTGTGTAAATTCTAAGTCAACGCAACTGTTCGTAGCGGCATTTCGACCACGAGCTACGGAGTTTTGAAATATCAATTTAACTGCGAATACGTATTTCGAGCCGCTATACTGTTTGTTTCATATCAATTTAAATTTCTGTTTGTTTCATATTATCAAAAAAGAAAAACGTTTCAACATAATAGGTACAACATCTTCCATCATTTAAAGATCGTTAAATTCAGCCTCCCGACTAACAATAAAGCTTGTATATAAAAATACAGATATATACAGATTTCAAATAACAGAATTAAATGTTTATTTATGGTATTGCCTTCCGAATACCGGTGTTTAGACGTACTCACATAAAAATGACATTTATTTTATTTTTCATACCGCTCCGATCGAAAAAACACATAGGTGTGTACTGATTTTAATATTAAATACATTGGAATTATTTTATCTACGTAAAAAAACATGTTATTTCTCTGCAGTACCTACACGGGTATATTTTGGGACAAGATCGAGCGAATTAACAATAAAAACTTACTCAGAAGCCATTATTAAATTGTGTTCAGAATAATACCAAAAACAAATTCCAGGGTCGACATCACCATTAAATATGTCGAATTTTCGTGAAACAGTTACAATTCTTTGGCGGGTTGGCATTAAAAAACAAAGAGTGGGAGTGCCGTCCATCGATTATGGGTGATTTTGAAAAATATTTGCATTATAAAACGATCGTAACCAGTGGTACCCTACGCAAGTATTTACTGCCGAGGGCAACCTTTTTAAATATAAAATTACTATAAAAAATGAGATTAAGATGCGTAGCTTTGTACCTGCATGTATTTATATATTATACATTTACCATAAAACCACAAAATCAAAAGTTGAAAATGCTTTTTTTCATAGACAGGGAGTTGGTAATATCGAGATTAAAATTAATGATTACAAGAAAAATGTCTTCCTATTCTACATGATTTTTACAATTTTGTAACCGGATTTGAACAGTTTTTATTATTAAATTAAGTTCACTTATCACCAACGTTTGATATTCTTTCAAAATTAAACAAAAAATCAAAGTGAAAGTTGAATTGTATCATCAAAATAGAACATGAATGCTAAAGCGACATCGGATCACGGATGGATTAATTTGTCTATGGTTAACAAAACCATAGAAAGATATTAAATTAGATAGGGAATTTACAGGAAGAAAAGTCACTCAAGATGATATACTTTTTTCAAAGTTTTCAAGTAACAGCAATATGTATACCGTCGCTGGAAAGGGAGTTAAATATGCAGTTTTGATCAGATTTTTTTTCTGCATCGAAAGCTCTGACTCTCGTTTGATTCTAAATACTTTTATGGCCTTTTAGTTTTCTAAAATATATTGACGATTTGGGAGAAGGCTCGACTCAAGCGACACAAGTTTGTAATTTTTGTTTGCTTTTTATCGCTTCAAGTAAATCAGTGAGAGCATTGAGTTACCTGGGTCAACTTTTTTTACAAAATTCAACCAGGTACTATTATTAATTTTATTGAAAACCAAAAAAAAGCTTTAAAGTGCTCTGGTGTAAACTCCCCAAAATGGCGCTTTAGCCCTTTTGCCTTTCTGGCGACAATATTTTAAAATAATAATTAATATTAAAAAAAATAATCATTTTATCAAGCCAACGCGGGCCATGTTTCGCAGCACTCTGCTATCACGAGGGTAACAATCGATTAATGATGTTTTTTTATTAGAATATTTGCATTAAAAATCGATATAACTGATTTCCAGAAATCAGATGATTATTATTAATGGTATTTTTGAACGACCCAAAACACATGTTGAGACGTCAAGCCCGTCAAGGAGGCTTGTTTACGAGGCTAATCGAACATTAAACCATCAAAATTGGGTGGGCGCCAGTTCGTGTAGAACAGTCAGCTTCATAAATGGTAAACGTTAGCAATAATTAGAAAAAATACAACACAAAAAACTTTTTTACTTTAACGATTTTTAACTAATCTTTTGTTTTGTTTTATGCTTTACTGATTGACTCGATATTAATGCATATTGTATTGAATAAAAATAAGCCCTAACATGTTTAGCTGAGATAAACGCGTCTCAAGCTTATATATCGACCCCTTGGAATAAGAGGGTTCCATTTGACACCGCACTGCTATGCGATAATAAACTCTAAAGTAAGTTTCTATAGAGTCCATTATGGCATGACATTGCCGTGTCAGATGAAACCTTGGTATTCGAAGGGGTCGATGTATCGACTGTTTTTTTATGTCAAAGGGGTTATAACACATTTTTGCAAGGAAATTTAGGCCTTAGTGATAATAAAACGATCAAGCTGTTATGCTTGACACCTGATCATAATTTGATCAAATGCTGAAATAGGCCGAGAGTCGGTGGTTAACGTGAGCGATTATTTGAAGTGGTAACGGATAACAATTCATAATAGCGCTAATCATCGAGGGGTTCAAACCACTAGGTCTAAGTTTGCTTGTAAAAAAATGTGTTGACCTAAACACAGTCTATATGAATTTATTATATTAAAAGTTTAAAATATATGCTGGAAATCCTAATGCAGTATATATTATACAACAAAAATACATAACACGAAATGAGAAAAAAGAGCAACACAGACAGAACAGCACATATATAATATTTTTAATGACGCAATTACAAAAATAGGACTAAAATATACTATACATTCAAGTCAAAAGTTTTGGTCGAGTCGTTGAAAATGACAAAAATCATTTAGGCTAGTACCGAAAATTTCAAAACCGTGGCTATAGTTAAAAAGGTCCCGACATTCTGGACAATGGAGAATGATTCCCATAATTGGTAGAATGATGATTGAGGAACAGCAATTCATTGTTTCTCAATAATAATGAATTTGAATATACAAATTAAATCAAAGTCTTTCCTGCGCTATTATTAGTGTTCATCTACTAATGAAGCGTACTGTGGTACCTGGACCGCGACCATAGTAATTGAGGGGAAGGTTTGCGATTGAAAAAGCGTTGTCGGGGCGCACACCCTTTAAAATATAAATAAAAAATATACCAAAGTTAGGGTGGGTTATTTTTAGTACGACCGACAGGTATATTGTGCTTCACGGATCAGTTAATCTTGCTCTGATTTATAACTCATGGTGTAGTGAGATAGAAAGAGACAAAAAATTTCCCAAATTATCACACCGCTTTAAAGTATTTGTTCTTATATTTGCTCTTCGTGTTCCGCCTCCCCGTTGACTCCGACTACACTTTTAAATATATGACATAAATGGACATAAGTCAACGGTTTTTTTAGGTTATATGCTATATTTTTGTTTATAAAAATACTGTGAAAAATTAATTATACGAATAAGCAAAAACATTAGGTCGCAATGTGCTATGAATGGATGTATAAATACCCTAGCCCTAGTTCTAGCCACGTCCAGGTCTAGCCGAGTCCGGCAAAATTCATCAAAACTGACTACAGCAGCGCTCTCTCTTGTATATTATTGCTCTGAGAATATACTCGTATAAGAAGATATTAAGAGGACATAATACCTATTTGATAAACAAACCGTACTCGTAAACAGTGCCCCATTTTGTTAATTAGTCAACTTTATAGATATCGTAGCGAAAAACACGTTATAATGAAAAATATCTATAAAAATCCGCGAACCGTTGTAATGGCAAAACATTTGTAATTTAATTACTTTGTATCGATTTGACACACAAGTATATTGTCTAACGGATATTTTATTCATTATATTTATTTAAATTCCAGAGAATAACATCTAATAATAACATTTGACTAATTTTTATAGCACCATTATGTAAAATATCGCCTCAAGGGCATTTTACAAAGCTAGTTAATAATTAAAATATATTATTGTGTTTTTCCACCTAAATGAGCGGTATTTCCTCAGAGCAATGATATACAAGAGAGAGCGCTGCTGTGGTCAGTTTTGATGAGTTTTGCCGGACTCGCTAACGGCGCTATACAAATCATCTTATTAAGATTATGTATGAGACGATACAAGAGTGTGAATGACGCGAGGAGTGTGTGCGAAGTGAGTTATCTAGCGGTCCGTCCTCTCTTCATACCCCTGTGGGGAAACGGCGAGATGGTTAGCTAGTTAGTTATTAATTTTAAAAGTCCATTTGCAAACCTAATGAGTTCGTTTTATTAATATTGTCGGAAATATTAAAGACATCCCTACCCATCACCCTAATTAATTTGAAGGTGAGTTAACTAATAAACCAATCGGTATAACAGGCAACTAACAGACAGGGACGCATGAGAAACGAAGACCCATTGGTTGCTTGTGTTTACAACCCCATATTAAAGTTACCCAAACGCGGGGCAAAAAATGGCACTTGCTAGTGTGAGACGAAAAATGATGGTGTTTCAACTGGTGAGGGA
Organism: Drusus annulatus; assembly: GCA_022651775.1. NCBI lineage: Eukaryota > Metazoa > Arthropoda > Insecta > Trichoptera > Limnephilidae > Drusus > Drusus annulatus. The sequence goes on from JAGWCC010000167.1 coordinate 252,228, forward strand.
GTTTCAAACAAGTAGGGGAGATTCAGACTGGTAGATTCCCCTATTCCTTATTTTTTTCACTGAATTTGATAAAAATATTTTCTATTTTTAGATTGGGGTGTTTTAAACTTTCTTAACATATTATTTGACACCGTTAAAATTTAACAATTAAAGCTCTTTTTTTTTTTTTTTTTAATTTTAATAATAATAATAATATTTGGACGATTTGTATAGCGCCGTTTTTGTGAAAAATCACCTCAAGGGCGCTGTACACACATTTCAAAAAAACATTCAAGTCAAAGCCTGAACAAGGTTTTGGTAGAGTCGTAAATAATGACAAAAATCATTCAGATTGGTACCAAAAATTTCAAGACCATCGCTTGAGTTAACAAATCTTGACATTCTGGACAGTGAAGAATGATACCCATAATTAGTAGAGTGATGATTGAGGAACAGCAATTCATCATTTTTTAGTCCATGGCAAGAAATTTTGAGCTGGATATGTTGCTACAAATAAGGCGAATCAATAATACAATTAATATTTTTGAAAATGCAAATTAAATTAAAGTATTTCCTACGCTTTTCTAATGGAGATTTTTTTTCTATTTCATCAAATGTATACAGATTTAAATCTAACTTCCAACTTAAGTCCAGGTTATTTTTGTATCCAATATACTAATTTAATTAAGGTAGACATTGCGAAATTTTAGTGTCGATAATAAGCGACGGTACGGGTTGTGAAAATGTTCAGACTTGTTAAATAAACTGTGAAAAAAGACAAATATATTCAAATTTCCACAGCAGTGCAATATTATTATAAAAAGACCCTCAGAGCACACCCAATGATAACTCTGATGACCTCTGATAAAGGGACTAGAATACTACTAACGAAACTGAGTAAAATATAGACATAGCTAAATGTGCTTTTGGGAGCTATGCAGACCGTTTCCAAAGAGAGATATATATATAACATATAACATATAATATATATGAGGCTTGTAGAAACAAACACGGCAAAGTCCACCAATAATGGAAAATGGGTCCCTGTTAAACAACGATTTTGGGCAGGTTTGAGCTTTTGAACAAATTGTGATCAGCTGACAAGCATAACAACATGACCGTTATGCTTCTCAGCTGATGATAACCTTACGCTCACGATTGTTCTAAAGCTTAAACGGACCGATAATCAACACATTTAAGTGTGTCAAATAAACTACAACAACGATTAAAAATAGTTGACTGAAATATTGAATAATGATCCGACTTCTTCTTCCATTCACTTTCGCGTCATGTATTCTTTTCACACTCCATTCTTTGTGCATTCGCTCTACATGCCCAAAGCGCCCCTTTCTTAATCCGATTGTTAAATGTTTGATACTTCAATGTTTGTTAAAGGCAAGAAAATATCTTTAAACTATAGTTAAGCAAATATTATCTATTCACAGAGATAAAAAAAAAAAAAACAAACTGGTATTACCAATATATGTGGAAAGAGAGCTAAACATTTTTTACCCAACCTATACAAATTTACGATAAATCACTTTCTCCGGGTTTCTACGTCGTTAACCGTGAGAGCGAAAGAGATAAGATAAGTTCTCACACAATATAGCTCCGCTTTTAGGTATGTAAGCATATTTTCCGTCTCCCTCGTCTCCGGAGACTCCGCCCACTACGTGTTATGCGACATAACTGGAAAAAACTAAACGGGTTTTTAGGTTATATCCTACATTTTTGTTTATAACAATACTGTGAAAAAGTGGTTGTACAAATAAACAAAACATTATGTCGACATGTGCTATGAATGGATGTATAAATACCCTAGCCCTAATTACACCTGAGTCAAGCAAAAATCATCAATTACACTAGCGCTCCCTTCTGGTATATTATTACACATCTGCAGATGTCGCTTACATCGAAATGGTTGAAATTTGTAGAAAAAACTGTCAAGAATTTAAAAAAGGTAAAAAAACGCAGAAGATTAAAGTGTGTACGATATTTTAAAAAGAAAACAGAAGTTGAAAAATACCTCCGGCAATGTTATTCAATTATCGTACGAAATGATCTCGAGTATCCAGCGAAAAACGGAAAGGTGCTTTACAAGGACCTTGACCAAAATCGGTAAGGACTCTAAATCTAAATCGAGTGAAATTATTTGGCTTGATTGAATTAGTATTCCGAGCGTGATGGCGAGCAATGCCATAAAATACCATGGTTAATTAAGCACATAAGATATCAGCTTCGAAACCCGGAATCCTTTCCCGGCAAAAAGTCACGGTCGAAGGCATTGTGGCGCAGAACTGTCGATGTTCGAATCCTTTTATTAATCGATTTTCACTTTTTTTCCTAATAGTGAATACCGCACAAGAGTCCCAACTGCTTCCAACCGTCTAGAGCCAGTGAGACGGTAGCATCCCCAATTGGAGTATGTTGTGAGCTCAGAGCAATAATATTCAAGAGAGAGCGATGCTGTAGTAGGTTTTGATGAGTTTTGCCGGACTCGGCTAGACCTGGGCGTGGCTAGGACTAGGGCATTTGTACACCCATTCATAGCACATTTCGACATAATGTTTTTGTTTATTCGAATGACCACTTTTTCACAGTATTATTGTGAACAAAAATATAGCATATAACCTAAAAAACTGACTTATCTCCATTTATTTCGCGTATAAAAACGTGTGGGCGCAGTTCAACGGAGACACGGGACACGAAGAACATCGTTACGATACTTTAAAACGGTGTGATAATTTGGGAAATTTTGTTGTCTCTTTCATTCTCATGGTGTACGATGTAAAAACCCGGAGAAAGTGATTTTGTATAGGTTAGGTAAAAAGAATTAGATCTCTCTCCAGATATTGTTACTCCAAGGTTATGAGGCTGAAGGTAGTGGGGAAGGGTAGGAGATGGTGAAGAAGAAGGTTGGGAATTAACTGGCTATTGAGATCTGGTTACCAAACACGGCTAAAGCCATTTCAAGCAACGTTTTGACTAGGAATGTTGGTCTTTCACCAGGGCGGTGAAAGAAACATACTATATTATTTTATGTGAATTAAATGTGTTATGACACATATTAATCAAATAAAATGTATTTGCGCACACCCGGTTTGAACCCGCAACCTCTGGATCCGTAGTAGGGCTTATTACCACTCGACCGTCATAATACGGGGCCGAAGGTTTGGCTCCGGAACTAAGATATATAACGAGCCCAACAGAATTTCGGTCCAAACTGAAAACTTACTTTTTCAGACTCTCATATCCTTAAATTCATTAAAAGAATCTCAACATAATCTGTCTCTCGACGAATCACCTTTAGATATACACATTTTAACCAAATTCTGTACTGTACGACAAATTCAGAAATTCCATTTTTTTTATTTCGTTCCCATGCCCTAAATCGGGAAAAAAAAACCTAATTCTAAGTTAATAAGTGTGTCTATTTGATGGGACCTGCCAGGTAAGTATGTTCCTGTATATTTTCTCATTTAAACTAGGAATCAATATGTAATAATAGAAAATAAGATCTGTACAGCGCCCTTGAGGTGATTTTTCACAAGAACGGCGCTGTACAAATCCTCCAAATATTATTATAAGCCGTCGAAATTCTTCAACGGTTAATAAAGACCCATGTTCGAGGCTCTAGAATCAATGGTTTGCGTTCCCGACCGACCAAATAGAAATGGTATTCCTGATCGCCCGACCCATTTTTTGCTCAATCCGCCTTTTTACGGGAATGTTTCTTGTTTACAAATTCCGCCAAATGCACAGCTAATCTCGTATTTAATACACGGATTGTGTTCCGAACGTGACAGCCATAGTGATTGGGCGCTTAGTGGCTTTTTGGATATTTCACGGAACTAAATACGATGTTTCCATCAGATAAAAAGTTTTTTACGGGTTTTATCCTGTCTTATATTAAGCACACTGTTATGAAAATAGGAAGACGAGAATGTGTACAAAAGCGTCGGTGAATTCAACGTGTGACGCGCATAAAATACTTTGTATGGGATTACACGAATGTGAGCAAAACATCTGTTGAGATTTAAGGAATTTCTCCGTTGGCAACACCTTACAAACAATGATTTAATCTTGGAGTAACAATGTATGGAGAGGGAGCTAATTCTTTATACCCAACCTATACAAACTTGGGATAAATCATTTTCTACGGGGTTTTACGTCGTACACCACGAGAAAGAAAGAGACAACAAAATTTCCCAAATTAACACACCGCTTTAAAGTATTATAAGAGTGTTCTTCGTGTCCCGCGTCTCCGTTGACTCCGCCCACACGTTTTAAAATTCGACATAAATTGACATAATTCAACAGTTTTTTAGGTTATATACTATATTTTTGTTTATAAAAATACTGGGAAAAAGTGGTTATACGAATAAACAAAACATGATGTCTAAATGTGCTGTGAATGGATGTATAAATATTCTAGCCCTAGTCCTAGCCACGCCTAGGTCTAGCCGAGTCCGTCAAAGCTCATCAAACCTGACTACAGCAGCGCTCTCTCTTGTATATTATTGCTCTGAGGATTTAATAATACCAAACCTTCTATATTCCACTGTTTTTCATTGAGACCCGACAGGTTTTACCTTGTATCGGGCATCTTCAGACTGGCACAATTTGAAGTGAGTATATCGTCGCTGGAAAGGCAAAAGAGTTTAAGCGACACTTTGGTCAAAAATGAGTTAAGCATGCAGTTTTGATCAGTTCTTTTTTCTGCATCGAATGAACTCTCGTTTGATTCTGTAGACTTTTTTGGCCATACAGTCACCTAAAATATATTTACCATTTGTGTGAAGGCTCGACTCGAGTGACACAAGTTTGGAACTTTTTTTTTAGCTTTTTGTCGCTTTAGGTAACTCAGTGAGAGCATTGAGTTAACTTTTTTTTCAAAATCCAACCAGGTACTCTAGATTTATGAATTTTATTGTAAAACAAACAAAAAAACTAAACTTCCCTAAATAGCGCTTCAACCCTTTTGCTTTTCACGGGACGATATGATTATTTGGTCCTTCAAGCCGGATAAAATTAAAAAATGTTAAGGCTTCATGAAGAAAGTGATTTCAGTAATAACCAATATCATAATTTGGTCCTTCGAACCGGATAAAATTAAAAAAATGTTAAGGCTTCATGAAGAAAGTGATTTCAGTAATAACCAATATCATAATTTGGTCCTTCGAACCGGATAAAATCCAACAATGTTAAGGCTTCATGAAGAAAGTGATTTCAGTAATAACCAATATCATAATTTGGTCCTTCGAACCGGATAAAATCCAACAATGTTAAGGCTTCATGAAGAAAGTGATTTCAGTAATAACCAATATCATAATTTGGTCCTTCGAACCGGATAAAATCCAACAATGTTAAGGCTTCATGAAGAAAGTGCTTTCAGTAATGACCGATAAGTTGTTTTCATTATCAAACAGTAAAATAAACTTATAACTGATTGACAAAATGAAAAACAAAAGAATTCCCGCAATCATTTCATCGCCGATCGATTCAAATGATTGCACCTCCGCCAGTAAAAACCTGCGCATTCCAACAGCATATTCCTCCGCCGATCACACTAAATGCACTTGCTGCCGAAGCCAATTGGCTGCATTAAACGACGGCGTTATGATGGCACAAGTCGTCCGAAGATCACGCTGTGAATCTCAGTTCGACATAATTGCATACGAAACGTTCCTGTAACGGCCGCGCGGCTGCAGGGTGCATGTTCGGAGCTTAATCAAAATTTTACGGTCGAGATTTAACGACGTGTAATTATTTTATTGGAATACGCAATGAGTTTTCACCCGTTTGATTGCATCGCAGTGTTTTACAGTTAACGTTTTTATCATGCGTATACAAGAACACGAGTAAGCAAGAATATCGAGCAGTTTTTGTGTCTCTTTTGTGATTAAAATAAACTAACTAATTAACTCACCATCACGCCGTTTCGCCGCAGGGGGAGGCAGAGAGGACGGACCGCCATACAACTCTGTCTCGGCACACACTCCTTGCTTCATTCACATTCATATATACTCTTCTGTTATTCTGACTCTTCACGTGACCCGATTCAAGTATTTGATTTACTTGATCGTGCCATGTCTTCCTCGGGCGTTTTCGACTTCTTCTTCCATTCACTTTCGCATAATATATTCTTTTCACACTCCTTTCTTTCTTCAATCGCTCTTCATGCCCAAACCATCTGAGCGTCCCTTTCATGATCCTATTCATTACGCTTACATCAACCTTGCATTCTTTCCGGACATCCACATTTTTAATACGGTCATGCATGATTTTCATACTTTTTCTCAGGGATCTCATTTCCACAGCATTCAGTCTACTTTCATCCTTCCTCTGCCAGTTCCATGCCTCACTGCCATACATCAGGGTTGGTATAAGCACTCCATTGTGGACTGCTAGCTTCTTTGGAAAATTTCTTATTTGCGCCAATAGCGTTCAGTCCTCCATTAATGGAGTTTCCTGCATTCACCCTTCTTTCAATATCCTGGTCAGCCTTTCCGTCTCTTGTAAACATACTTCAAAAGTACACAAACTCGTCCGCTCAAAATAACCCTTGTTTAATATTGAAAATAATTTGACGTAGTAGGAATTTATACGAAGCACAATTTACTGATATTTTAAGTATAGAAGATTGGCAACTCCTCAAACAGAGAAAAATAGAGATACAGCAAGTTTAAAATATAGTTTATTTGCAGATTGTATAACGTTCCAGAGCGGATCCCATTCAGAATCGAGACGTTAATTGAGATGGTTTTGAAAATGTTTAAAGACTAGATTTTAAATAGCTAAATACTTTCCAACTTACGAATGGAAAAGTCATAGTTGCACTAGTTCTAGGCAGCCACAACAGTTGTCAATATATATTGTGACACAGGCAAACGGGAAAAAGCTGACAACATACAAAGCCATTTTACGACAGAAGGATGTAATGCTAGTGGATCGAAGAACTGGAGAAGACGCAAGACACACCTTAAAGAGACATTAAAATAAACCAAATGAAATGATCAATAATATAGCTTACCTAAATCACTCGTGCAGAAAGCGTTGGCCATCTCCTGGTCAGTGCAGGGTCTGCACTCCTCAGCCGCCGGGTCATACGAGTGCACCGGCAGAGTCTGCAGGTCATACTGCAGTCGCGCCGACCTCTTGGGGTCAGTTGTACCCCCAGCAGTAGGAACAGCCTCCACGAACACCGCCGCCTGGCCTCCTTTAGACCTGAAGCAGCGGACCTCTTTCCCATGGCCATCGTCGGAGGCATACAAGGGCAGCAGACCTCGATTTCCTTCCAAAAACAATCTAGCAGGAAAGTCTTCTTTTTTCGTTTTGTTCAGCTTCTGGAACTTATCCATTTTTTCTGATGCGAAAGGAAAATCATCTTCTTCAACGTAGTCGTCGTCGACTCTCCATTCTTTTTTGAAGTCGTACGACTTCCTCTTGAATTCTCTGAAGTCCAGGACCCGGTCTTCGCTGTACAGGTCCGGTTCCTGGTCGTCCTCGCTGGAGGAGGTCAGGATCCTGATGCAGACCCTGAAGTCCTTGTTGGAGTTGTGGAGCCGCAGGATGACCCGGAGAGCCCCGCGGGGGTACAGCCACGTGATGCGGCCAGCCCTGCAGCGGAGGTACACGGGGGTCACCTCGCGAGATGTGCCCGTTGTGAGACCACTGGAAAGAAAAAATAAACAAAAATTAATATGGGCTTGGTGACAAATAAAGGGAAGAAGGCTATACTACAGCCTAGGAATGACAAAAGTGTTAAACAGATAGAGAACGGAGAATCCAGCATTTCTTTTCACTTTAGTGACTGACACACATGGTGTTTTAAAGAGAGAGAGTACGAGAACAGCGCGCAATATAGTTGTGAATGGTGAATTCTTGGAGCAAGTGGATGAGTTGTGTATTTAGGAAGTATGTTCTAGAGAAACAGAATGGCTGATAAGGATATTGAAAGAAAGATGAATGCAGGAAACTCCATTAATTGAGGGCTGAACGCTGTAGGCGCAAATAAAAAAAAATGTCCAAGGAAGCGAAGCTAGCAGTCCTCAATGAAGTGCTTATATCAACCCTGATGTATAGCAGTGAGGCATGGAACTGGCAAGGATGAAATTAGACTGAATACTGTAGAAATGAGATCCCTATGTGCGATAAAACCATGTGTGACCATGTTAAAAATGCGTATATCCGAAAAGAATACAAGACTGATATAAGCGTGACGAATAGGATCAAGAAAGGGATGCTTAAATAGTTATTTATACAACTTTATCTTCCACGAAGAAGCTGGATAAAAATCCGTTACAGAATTTTAAAAAAATTACACGCTTCTGATAAACATACATTAATTTAACTGCTCCCCATTTAACCTCGTGTTTTTCTCTTTAATGCACATCAGCCTAGTAATGACTTGTAATGACAAGCAAAAAAAAAAACACTTTTAACGTAAATTGGAAGGTGAGCATTAACGCCGTTATGAAAAAACGCCGTTCTCCGCTTACAGAGAACAACATCGGCCGGGGGGTTTTTTTGGCGAAGAAAAACTGCTTCTCTGGATTTGCAAACGACCGTACAAATAAAGCGTTGCGGTCGTAAATTGCCGAGTGTCGCGATCTATTAACTAGTTTTATTAGAACTTATGTTCGCGAGGCCTGCGCTGGTGGCTGGTAGCTACCAGTTGGAATATCTCCAATCAGCAGCAAGCGGGCCCGCGACTTGCGACCATTAAATAATAGCCTTTATTTGTCATTCACTCGGGTACTGCCAGAATGGCACGCGTCACGTTGTCTAGGACAGAGGTGGGGAAGCTTCTCTAAAAAGCTTGGAGAAACAATGTATGGGGAGAGAGCTAATTATTTTTAACCAATCTAACCTAACCTAACCTAACCTAACCTAACCTAACCTAACCTAACCTAACCTAACCTAACCTAACCTAACCTAACCTAACCTAACCTAACCTAACCTAACCCTAACCTAACCTAACCAATAAATGGTCATTAACACTACCCATACAATATTTTACCTAGTATGTATGTAAACTTTTGGTCAATCACTTTCTCCTGGTTTTTACGCCGTACACCATGAGAGAGAAAGAGACAACAAAATTAACACACCGCTTTTATATACTGTAAGGATGATCTCGGTCTCCCGAGTCTCCGGGGACTCCGCCTACATGTTTTCATTTGCGACTAAACTCGACACAACTTAACGGTTTTTTAGGTTATATGCTATATTTTTGTTTATAACAATACTGTGAAAAAGTAGTTATACGAATAAACAAAAACATGTCGACATGTGCTATGAATGGATGTATAAATAACCAAACCCTAGTCCTAGTTACGCTTAGGTTTACCGAGTCCAGCAAAAATCATCAAAAACTGACTACACTGCCTTGGAAAGGTACCTCTCTATGTACTCTAAGCTAAAAAGAAACCAATAACACTATGTAACCATTGATTTTTTTCTTCGAGGTGCAGAGAAATTAATCTCTATTTCTCCCAAAATGAGGATAATATCTACTGGGATTGGTTTTTTTTCTAATAGATGTACGGGATGTCTACGGCAACTTATAGGGCTTTAAGGCTTTAATACTAGTTTTATGTATTATTTATTATTTTTTTTAAGCTTTAGATTATTTTTTTTTATAAAATCTGGAAAAATATTTTTTTTACCCCCAGATTTATGTGTACATATATTATTATAGTGAATACCGCACAAGAGTCCCAACTGCTCGAACTTGATTTCTATGCATTTTAATATTTTTACAGGCTATTTTGAATTTATTGATAGGCATAATTTTTCCAAGTGCAAACAGCAAGGGGATATGCTACCTTTCTTTTTAGGCTTTCTCTTTATGTGACTCGGGAGCCGAGGTTTGTCGACCCCTGCTCTGGGTATAAGAGAAGATGACGTAATGATTACAATGGCACCAGCGGGGTTGGGTTCGAGAATTGAAGTACGGTTGTAATGAGTGCGGGGAACTACTTGTCCAAATATCACTTAGTCTATGTTTAAAGTAAAATTTGGATATGGCCTTAGATAATAATAATAATATTTATTAAAAACCTACCCTGATTAAAAAAATATCAGACGACAACGCCAACACGATGCATTTTAATTAACGTTAAAACATTCCGTCACATTATACAAATTGACTCGGTTTCTTCAGACAGATTATTTTGAGAAACTAATTTTCTATCCTGATGCTTAGACTAAGCGAAACCGGTCGATTATAAAAACTAAAATAATAAACGTGGTCTTATACAAAGTTGTTTTATATTATTACCTATTAAAAGTATTAAAGCGAAAATAGTGATTTGTTTATCATGCACGAAGTAAAACCTATACTCAATGAGAATTCTGTTGGTTAAATTAGCGACCATTGCACTTCTAATTAATATGTAGTGCTATGTTTCTTCGTCGTTAATATGGCATAGATGAATTGAATATTGTATGTACTACAATAATGCATGTTATGAACACAATAATAAAATATTCTGTCGCATACTTCAAACATTCACAAAGACCCATCAGTACGCCTCAAACAAGTATGCAAACAGACGTTAACGAATCTAATTTAATGCTTTATTAGACACACAATAAGGAAAATGATAATGTGAAGAGTGTAAATATTTATACAAATTTGTTTAAACAGCGTATAGGAGCATTTAAGGATCGGGGCTGTGACGAATTAAGAATTCCACGCGTCACAACGACCCATTGTCTAACTTCCAGCCACACTCTGGTTCCTCTGCCTTCCTACCTGTGCAGATGTCAGCTTTTTGTTTATTGTTATGATGTATGACTGAGTGACGCGTTGAATATTAAAGCAGGATCGAAGAACTCCAGAGTGCTATAAGAGGGGTGACAGGAAGGTACAAGTGTATGACCAAGATGCCTGCGTTTCCAACGTTATAATTAGAGCGTTAATGGATGATGTGATGGACAGATTTTTAATGTGACGATAATTGCGAATGTTTCAGACAGGAAAAGAAAACCATAAACTTATTGTTCTCTTTTTAGTTGTTATATTTACACTGTTTGCATTTTTAGAATCGTTATAATACCTGAATACTAATGTTTTAAGTACCAACATGTTAACTGTCCTCAATATAATTCCACTTTCTTTGCATTAAAATTTTTTTTTCATCTGGATTTTTGAACCCTTAGCCTCTAGTAAATTGCTTTTTTCATCTGTTGATGTACACATGCACGGTTATACCCATATCTGAACCTTTTTCTCTCATTATTTATGATAGCGATAATGATTTTAGATAGTTTTAATTTGTATACATATTATTTTTTCCTTGTTAGTTAGTCTTATTAGCTTAATTTATTTTTGTATGAAGCGCACTTAAGGTGAAATATCACAAAACTGCGCTGTATAAGTTCGCTGCTGTTATGTTGCTTGTGCAATGATAAAGAACTTAGCTAGCAGAGGAATTGAACCCACGACGCCTAGGTGGGAATCCAACGCATTTATCCACTCAGCTACTAACCGGTCAAATTAACAACATCTTCAGTTAGATTGTTTAATTTACCTACGTGAATACACCTGATCCGAAAAAGCCATCTCAACTGCTCAAAGGTCTCGCATTTGGTACATATTGTTTATGTGATTATTTTAGACTTTGACAAATTTAAAACATATTTTTTAATCGCCCAAATCTTGTGTTATACTATAAAAATGGCTCTTTATTAAAAAAAGATAAAAGTTGAGAATTTAGAGCATTTTCAGACTTGTCTAATGTGATCCCGAAATAATATAAATATTGTTAGTGCTTTTTCAAAAAAACTTTCACGAGAATAAGGTAACGTATCCATTCTTGGCTTTTTGGTTTGGGGCTTAATTTTTTGTCTACTAACTTCCCCGAAGGCTGCACTATGCACACTATCTCCGTCGTAAAACACCTCGGAGTGAATAATTACCCCTGCCGCTGGCCTCTGGCCTCTGGTGACATCAAAAGGCGATGATCAAAGCTGATGCATGGGTTAGAGTTATGGGCTATTAGAAAATATTTTTACGGCTTTATTGTTATCGGAAGGTTGAGTGATATTTAATATTTTGAATTTCAATAAAAAATGTGGTAAATGAACTGTGTCAATGTAGATAAAGATGTGCGGCAGTTCTACCTCTCCCTCTTTCTCACAAACAATGTGTGTAACACAGAAGGAGAGGTTACAACGGAGCTCTTAGCGGTGCCACCGTAGTTACATGTAATAATAATAATAATAAATGGATAACTTTTATAGCGCCGTTTTTGTGGGAAAATCTCCTCAAGGGCGCTTTACAAATTATATCGTCAATTATATCGTAAGTTTATATCGTCGCTGGAAAGGCAAAAGGGCTTAAGCGACACTTTCGTGAAAAATGAGTCGAATATGCAGTTTTGATCAGTTCTTTTTTCTGCATCGAATGCTCTGACTCTCGTTTGATTCCGAAGACTTTTGTGACCCTTCACAGCCATCTAAAATATATTTACCATTTGGGAGAAGGCTCGACTCAAGCGACACAGGTTTGGGACTTTTTTAAATTTTTGTCGCCTCAGATTTTTTTCCAAATCCCACCAGGTACTGAAGACTTGTATTTTTTTTTATAAAACAAAAAAACCTTTAAGTGCACCGATGTAAGCTTCCCAAAATGGCGCTTCAGCTCTTTTGCCTTTCCGGCGACGGTATAGTTTGGACAACTGCAGGGGATGAACGAAGAGGGAAGTGTCAGAAATGTATAGAAAGCATAAGAAGGTGGAAAAAACAGCCAGTGACATTTAAGAAAGACATTGCCGCAATGAAGTTTTCATACCAACCTTTATGTATGGCATTCAAGCATGGAATTGTTGAGGAAGATTAAGACAAAAGTAGCAGAAGAGCAGAGAAAGAAGTAGCAGGAAAATATATAGCGTTCAAGTCTTGAAGTAACAATATATGGAGGGATAGCTAATTATTTTTACCCAACCTACACAAACTTGCGAAAAAACACTTTCTCTGGGTTTTTACATCGTACACCATAAGAGAGAAAGAGACAACAAATTTAATTCCCCGCTTTTACGTAGTGACGCAATGATCTTAAGCTACTGGGCAACCGCGGGACTCCGCCCACATTTTTTATTATGGCACTAAACTTGACACAACTAAACGGTTTATTTGCTTATATGCTATATTTTTATTGATAAAAATACTGTGAAAAAGTGGCTATACGAATAAACAAAAACATTATGTCGACATGTGCTGTGAATGGATATACAAATACCGTAGCCCCAGTATTAGCCACGCCCTTTTCCAACCGAGTCAGTTACTTCAAGGTAAAAGCTAGTAAAAACTGACTACAGATCGATCTACAGCTATACCTCTTGTATATTATTGCTCTAAGGTTCAAGTAGACGAAAAAAACAAGTAGAAGCCTCCCCACACTCCCAGGTAGATATGGTGCGAGCAATTGTTTAAAATATGCCAGATAATGAATTAGAATTGTAGAGGCCTACCATGTATGAGTAGATGTATGAATGAAATTTAAGCAGAGAGGTGTATCTGGACAGATATGTGTGGCGCTCCATTATATCTATACGGGGAAACAGCGTGATGGTTATCTGTTAGCAAGTGGTTAAAATATGCCAGATAATTAATCAGAATTGTAGAGGCCTACCATGTATGAGTAGATGTATGAATGAAATTTAAGCAGAGAGGTGTATCTGGACAGATATGTGTGGCGCTCCATTATATCTATACGGGGAAACAGCGTGATGGTTATCTGTTAGCAAGTGGTTAAAATATGCCAGATAATGAATCAGAATTGTAGAGGCCTACCATGTATGAGGAGATGTATGAATGAAATTTAAGCAGAGAGGTGTATCTGGACAGATATGTGTGGCGCTCCTTTATATCTACACGGGGAAATAGCGTTATGGTTATCTGTTTCCTGAATTCTCCGTCCACACGTAATACGTCGTTAAACAGCTTGTTGTCTAGTGGTCCCGTTAAATTGTTAATTTATATTTATAGCCCGCACTCAAATGTGGCAAAATACGGTCTATGATTAAAAAAAATAATAGAAGATATGGCAGGCAAGGAGAATGTATTTAAATTAATTTAATAGTATTTTTCAAGGGAAGTAGGTATCTACACAGTAAAAATTGTTGGTTACTTAAAATGGACTTTAATCAAATGTTGCCATAAATATATAATTTAGTTGAATCAATTGGTAAAGAGTTTAATACATTTTTGTCAATGATAGCCAATAGTATCTTCATTTGAATGTGCAAAATAAAATCTTTGGTGTTTTTAAGGCCTATTTTTAAAATACCATGTTTGAGAGTTTTATTATATATACCCTTCATGTGAATGTTTTCATAAACGGGCCCAAAATACCAAATATAAAAAAATCATCTAAAATTTTTTTAAAGATTTTATTATCACATCAATAAATTTTAAAAAAAAATCTATTTCAAAATAGATGGCCGTTGTGTCTTGACGACTGATCATAATTTGATCAAAACTGAAACGGGCCGAGAATCGGCGTTTAATCGTAAATGAAAGCCGACAGAAGTTGAATTATGATTATTCTTTCGCCTTTGTAGGACATTTTTAAAGTAGCAATTTTTTTTCTGAAATATTGAAACAAAACTTATTACGACCGATTTGTGGTAGAGTGGAAAACGCGTCGGGTTCCCACCCAACTATCGCGGGTTCAATCATCTACTAGTTAAGTACTCCATTATTGCACGAGCAACTTTTTCTGCTTATAATAATGAAAGTGGGAGGAATTAAAATATTAAACTTTGACACACTTATATATATACTTTGAAGCACTCACTTTGTGGAAAGACAAAATTAAATTTTAAATAAAAGTAACTTTGTTTTTGAACAAACCACTTTAATAAATACATATAATATACCGGTTTTTGTTCTACCTGAACCTTCTTCAGGGCTGAACAAATATGCATAATAAATATGTATAATATATATTTGTTCAGCCCTGAAAACAAAGTTACTTTTATTTAAAATTTAATTAAACTATTACCAGGTTATTGGTGACCCTGGAGTGTTTGTCTTCCTTTGTAAAAAAAAAATTATATAAAAATAAATTCATATTTTTCCTGCCACCGAACGTTTTATAATCCTAGATTTCAATAAGCAAGAGTGATGTGGATGAGTTATGTTTCCTAATAAAAACACCGCGACACGAGTTGTCACGAGTCTGGGTGAAATAAAAAGCGACTAGCACAATCAATACAGTTACACAATCACACAGTCCGACCAGTCTGGGCCGAGACAACACGGCGGAAGGTAGGACGGAGATGAAGGAGGAAGAAAGCGGAAGGTGGAAGGTTGCGGGATGATTTATGGCGCGGTCACTTGCCCAAAGTGAGCCCAATCAGAGCCGCCACTTCGGAGGAAGTACCTACTTGAGAGGACCTCACTTCGGATCGTACGTGCCCAATATATTGGTACAGGACAACTGAGAGAGATTACCATAGAACTCTTAGATCCTAGATGGTGAGACTCTTATGTTGAACCCTTGAAGTAACAATATATGGAGGGAGAGCTAATTATTTTTACCCAACCTACACAAACTTGCGATAAATCACTTTCTCTGGGTTTTCATGTCGTACACCACGAGAGAGAAAGAGACAACAAATTTCATAGACCGCTTCTATATACTGTAAGGATGATCTTGAGCTCCTGGTTCACGGCGGGACTCCGCCCACATTTTTTATTACGCCACTAAACTTGACACAACTAAACGGTTTTTTAGGTTATATGCTATATTTGTGTGTATAAAAATACTGTGAAAAGGTGGCAATACGAATAAACAAAAACATTATGTCGATATGTGATATGAATGGATGTATAAATACCGTAGCCTTAGCCCTAGACACGCCCAGGTGCGCCGAGTCAGGTTAAAATCATCAAAAACAAGTCAAAAACTGACTTCACTGCCTTGGATAGGTACTACTCTACCAACTCTATGGTTGAACCCGATCAAGCATTTGCCCATGTACATTTTTTTTACGTAGTGGTCAGTGTTTCTAAAAGTATTTTTACTGCGTATGCCATCAAGTACTTATGAACTCGATTAAAACTGTTATACGAGTATGTACCTCAAAATATTTGTAATTCATGTTCGGTGGATGGGAGAAGTCAGGGACGTCCCAAGAAGGCAAAGTTTTGATCAGTATAACAGTAATTTGGATTAACAGAATAGTATGTGTTGGATCCGAAGCTGCGACGAAACACCGAATATGTTTCCAGCTTCAGATGAATTTAGAAAATAGTAGACTGTAAACGATAAACTATACTGCTTGATGGAAATGTCTAATTGTGGATGTGGAACGAATTATAAAATTAAGGGAGGAAAACTGGGAAACCATTCACTCACCGATAAAGTTTAAGTTCTTGACTCTTCTTGCACCATTTTACTAAGGGAGCAACTCACGAAATTACCTCACTTAATTTAGTCTTCTTATTCACGAAACATCACATTTATTTTACATTTTTAGAAGATCAAACAACAAAACCAACGAACTAGCAAAACCAACGACCAACCACGTTTTCACACAAAAAAACTTCTCTGTTCGATATTCAATTATTTCGGATGATTAATACGGTAAAAACGGTTGGGTAGGTAGGGATATGGATAGTAAACACGAAGGTAAGAACTCAACAAATCATCACTTTGAAATACAACAGTATGTTACAATGCGAATGAATCATGAAAGGGTTAGAGAAAGGTTGGCAGTATCAGACTGTTCAGATCTAGTCTACTTTGTCTAAATTACGTGACATAATGCCGAGAAGCGACTAATATTCCAGTAACAACCCAAACCAGACAGATCTATGGGGGGTCAACTTGCATTTAATATTTCAAAGATTAGATTGACCATACTTAGTATAATCTTGGTACCTGCAAAGGAAACTCAGACCGGCAATGATATTATAAACAATACATCACAATAGAGAATAAAACAAACAAAGAGTTTGGGGCCAGTTTTCGAGGGAATGCCTATCTCCCAAATAAACAGTATTTCGGAGTACTTCTCTGAAAAATATCAAAGCTGCTTTGTGCAGGTGTGCGAAACAAAACAAACACTTACAGATAGGCTATTGTGTTGGAAACTATGGGAAAACATGGCTTTTACCAAATCCCTGGACGTGAGTCATGTTTCCATAAAGGATTGGCAACAAACATACCAAAAACACTAATAAAAATCTGGTGAGGTGTCTGTCTATATGAAACAGACCAACAAAAATCCAACAAAAATCTGGTGAGGTGTCTATATGAGACAGACCAATAAAAATCTGGTGAGGTGTCTATATGAGACAGACCAATAAAAATCTGGTGAGGTGTCTATATGAGACAGACCAATAAAAATCTAGTGAGGTGTCTATATGAGACAGACCAATAAAATCTGGTGAGGTGTCTATTTGAGACAGACCAATAAAAATCTGGTGAGACGGTCGGTAGCTGAGTGGACAAACGCGTCGGATTCCCACCCGGGCGTCGTGCGTTCAATCCTCTGCTGGCTAAGTCCTCCATCATTGCACAAGAAACATCTTTCGCTTCTTATGATGGCAGTAGGAGTTTTTTTTAATATTGTCAGGTTATTCGTAACCCGGGAATATTTGTCTTTCTTTAAAAAAAAAAGTTGTTTTATTAACATTCTGTTTCTCATTTGTCATTTCATACTTTTTGCTACGGGTTACTGTTTTAGTTTATTTCATAACTGTTTGTTTTAATCTACGAATTTATTCGAAGTACTTTTGTTTACATTTTTCTATTAATTTTCTTGCTTCGTAAGCCTTTGGGCCCTTGAAGTGAAATTGCAAAAAAAAGTATTGTTATAATCAGGTTTTCTGTATTTTTTACTTTTGTATGGGACCATTCGGGACATTTATTCTCTCAGAGCAATAATATACCAGAAGGGATAGCTTTGCGAAACAGTGTAGTCAGGATTGTTGATTTTTTGCTGACTCGGGCGTGGCTAGGGTTTCGTGGACACACCTTTTTACATACATTCATGGCACAAGTCGACACAATGTTTTGTTTATTTGTATAATCACTTTTTCACAGTATTGTTGTAAACAAAAATGTAGGATATAACCTAAAAACCCGTTGAGTTCTGTCCTGTTGTGTCGCATAACAAAACGTAGTAGGCGGAGTCGCCGGAGACGGAAAACATGCTTACATACCTAAAAGTGGTGCGATATTATGTGACAACTCGTTTTGTCTCTTTCTCTCTCATGGTTTATGGCGTAAAAACCCGGAGAAAGTGATTTATCGTTAATTTGTATAGGTTGAGGAAAAATATATAGCTCTCTCTCCATATCTATTCTGACTCCAAGCTAATTCCTTTGTTGAATCTCTACTGCCTGTCTTATGTTCTAATGTTAAAGAATGTTAATTTTCTACTAATGTTCCTGTTCAATTTTTAAAAAAAACGGTTCTACAGAAATTAGCCAATTGCTTTAATATTTACTTTAGCAAAGACCAAAGACATTTCTGAAACCGTGATCGCAATTCTTTTGTTCAATGTCAGAGTTGAATTCCGCTGCTACCGTATACGAAGGATAGGAATTGGTTTGATTAGTCTTTAAAAATGTCTCGATTATTTCGAAGTCTCGTAAGGTCTATTGACGAAGATGAAGGAACCATTTCTGGATATGCACAGCCGAGATGAATTCCGCCGAACACGTGTTCACA
Source organism: Drusus annulatus (assembly GCA_022651775.1). Taxonomy (NCBI): domain Eukaryota; kingdom Metazoa; phylum Arthropoda; class Insecta; order Trichoptera; family Limnephilidae; genus Drusus; species Drusus annulatus. The sequence continues at coordinate 270,904 of JAGWCC010000167.1, forward strand.
ATTGAAGACAAGCAGAGGCAGCGGGGCGTTTCATTTCAGGGGGGACAAGTGAGACGAACAACGCCAAGAAACACGAGAGAGAGGGAGATGGGTGAAGTAATTTCGGCATTGTCGAGTGACCCGTCAATTAATCTGTAACATGCAACGCATCGCTGTATTTTTGATAGCGTGCCATTAAGTCCTAAAAAGACACAATTTCATGAAATATGCTTTTATCTTCATCGGCGAAGCTGCTCTAATTGAGTGGATGTAAAAAGGTCACTTAAAAGTGTAGAGTAATAATATTATCGTCATTCGCTGTTGGATGAAGGCCTCCCTAAGTTGATTCTACTTTTCTTTGTCATATTAAGTAAGCAGATAGAAGAGAAAGTCGGGGATGCCCTAGAAAGATATTAACTAATGTGATTTAATCAAAAAGTAAAGGCCACCGTGGTCGAATGGTAAGACGCTCGACTACGAATCCAGAGGTCGCGGATTCAAGCCCGGCGTGCCAAAATAATTTTATTTGATTAATATGTGTCATAACACTTTTAATTAATGTAAGAAAAAAATATATATATAGTACATTTGCGGCACGTTCCAGAGTGGTACATACTTTAAGTTTCGCCCTGGTGAAAGATCGTCATTCAGAATCGAAACGTTGCTTGAAATGGCATTAGCCGTGTTCGGTGACCAGATCTGAATAACCAGGTACTTTATGACCTTCCTCTTTCCCATCTCCTTCTCTTCCCCACTACCTTCAGCCTTACAACATACCCCGATTGGGGATAACATAGTCTCACTGGCTCTAGACGGTTGGAAGCAGTTGGAACTCTTGTGCGGTATTAACTATAAAAAAATTAAAATAAATTAAGAAGCGTGTTAGAGAGGTGAGTTTTGTGGCGTTCTTTACTTTCTGCCAACCTTTGCGGGGAAACTATAATATTTAGTTAGTAACCAGATGTTCCCAACCCACCTCTTCCTTATCTTCTTTCCATCTCTTAATTCCTCAATTTCAAACATTCCTCAAATTGGTGATGGCTGAAGTCTGCAGACTCCGGGCAGTTGGTACTGTTTTAAAATGATTTCACTACGTTCGAGTAATTCATAACATTATTAAATAATAAAGGGTTTAAAAATGTGGCCGAGCTGTTGAAACGGAAACAAATAATCACCAGTACCAAAATTAGAGTGGTTGTTTTATTTGACACGAGAAGAAATGTTTCTGCTTGAGCATAAAAATAATTTATTTCGAAAAAAAGTTGAAACTGTGTCGCCGGTTGCATATTTTTAATGAACAATTCCCTTCGCATCGTTAGGATAAACCCCCATAAACACCATTAAAAAAATAAGCTTAACGATGTGGAAACTTTTCATGTCTGAACCCGTGGCCACATTTCAGCCCCGCAATATCCCAGTAACCCTGATAAACCTACAAAACAGTAGTTGCCAATGTAAAGTAGTGACTGAGCAGGTCCCATCTTTCTAACACGTGAACAAGAAAAGCAAATAAAAAAAAATAAACAAAAGTATTTTTATAAAAATTGGAATGAACTTTAAAGCATTATTGCTTATTTCTAGATATTCAATATGTGTTCGGGTAGAACTTTGAATATCATCAAAAGATGGCAGTCTAAAATTGGAAGAAATTAGAATATTAATAAATTTAAATAGATGTATGAGATCGTTTAAACATACCGCTTTCTAAGGAGGTCTTGATTGTTTAATTGGCAGAGAGTTACTCCCGGATAGAGTAGAAGTTCCGAGTTCGAGTCTCGGTCATGACCATTGTTCTTTTTAGTTTCTAGCTTTTGTGTTTTAGAACATTTAAATTTAGTGTTAGTAACTAACTAACTAACTAACTAACCATCACGCCGTTTCCCCGCAAGGGTAGGCAGAGAGGACGGACCGCCATACAACTCTGTCTTGGCACACACTTCTTGCTTCATTTACATTCATACATCGTCTCATACATACTCTTCTGTTATTCTGACTCTTCACACGACCCGATTCAAGTACTTGATTCACTTGATCGTGCCATGTCTTTCTCGGGCGTCCTCGACTTCTTCTTCCATTCACTTTCGCATCATATATTCTTTTCACACTCCTTTCTTCGTTCATTCGCTCTACATGCCCAAACCATCTAAGCGTCCCTTTCTTAATCCTATCCATTACGCTCACATCAGCCTTGCATTCTTTCCGGATATCCACATTTGTAATACGGTCATACATGGTTTTACCGCACATCCGTCTCAAAGATCTCATTTCCACAGCATTCAGTCTACTTTCATCCTTCCTCTGCCAGTTCCATGCCTCACTGCCATACATCAGGGTTGGTATAAGCACTCCATTGTGGACTGCTAGCTTCGCTTCTTTGGACAATTTCTTATTTGCCCCAACAGCGTTCAGTCCTCCATTAATGGAGTTTCCTGCATTCACCCTTCTTTCAATATCCTTATCAGCCTTTCCGTCTCTTGTAAACATACTTCCTAAATACACGAACTCATCCACTTGCTCCAAGTATTCATCATTCACAACTATATTGCACGCTGTTCTCGTACTCTCTCTTTCAAACACCATCACTTTGGACTTACTTACATTCATCATCAACTCATTTTGCATACATACTTGGTTCATCCTAGACACGAGAAACTGTAGATCTTCCATATTGTCAGCAATCAGCACCGCATCATCCGCATACAATAGGCAACATACTTTCACACTGTTCATTTTCGCGCCCAAGCCCACACCTTTCAATTCTTGCATACAATTATCCATGTACACAGCCTTGTTTTACACCTTTTGTGATGTTAAACCACTTCGTAAAATCACCGTTCACTCTAACACATGCAACGCTTCCCTCGTACAAGGACGCGATTGCCTGTATAAGATTTGTGTTAACTCCATACATGGATAATACCTTCCACAATTTGTCCCTATCAACTCGATCATACGCCTTTTGCAAATCGACAAAAAGCACAGAAAAGTTTCTGGTTTTTTGCCAAAAACTTCTCTGTAAGCATCCGCAATGAGAAAATTTGATCCATGCACCCCCTTCCACTCATGAAAGCACCTTGAATGTCCCAAATTTTGTCTTTTGTTTTCATTCTTACCCTTTCAATCAATATTCTACCATACAGCTTGCCAACTGAACTTAGTAAGCTTATAGCCCTATGGTTCCCACATTCCATGCGTGACCCTTTACCTTTGTACAGAGGCATGATCACAGCCCTCTAAACACTGGTTAAAAAGTTTGCACAGCCATGTGAGAACTACACGGCTATCTCCTTTAAAGTATTCAGCAGCGAGATTGTCGAATCCAACAGCTTTACCATTCTTCATGCATTTAATCGACCTTTTTATTTCATCCATGCTGATTTCGACAACATTCACTTCATCATCATTCATACCTGATTCGACACTGGGAACACTGTCGCTTGGGGTGCTTTCAAAAACCTCTTCGAAATATTTCATCCATCTTTCTTTTATTTCTTCCTCATTTGTCAACATTTTTCCATCTTTCGATTTTACAACTTTCACGCATCCGCTTTCTGGGCCGTTTCGGGACCTCTTGACCTCCTTCCAAAACAATTTAATGTTTTCTTGGAAGTGATTTGTCATTTTTATTCCCTCTTCTTCTTCCAGGCGTTTCTTTCGTTCTTTCACTCCAACACTTACTCTTTTCTTGCATTCCTTGTATACTTCTTTCGCTCGATCCCTCTCCGCGCTAGAAGCACTGCCAGTTGCTATCAGACATAACCATGCTTTCTTCTTCTCTGAGACCAGTGCTTTAATCTCGTCATCCCACCATGCGTAGATACCACCATATATATTAATGCATAGAGTGCAACATTGCGACAGCAAAAAGTCTAATACTTGTAAATAGATAGACTGTTGTCAACCTTTTTAGGAGAAATTCTGCCAGAATCTACCTAAATTTTATAACAAAATGTTACTGTGCAAACATTGTCTTAATTTTTATCAGACGAGTATCAATGTTTTCACAGCTTCAATAAGGAAATACCAATAAACGTTTTTATTTATTTAGGTAAAGTTTAAAGCCTTTATCTAGCTTTGTAAAGCGCCTTTTTGGTTATATTATAAGTGTAACATTAATATCAGAACTGAGTAATGTAGGTACTCGCTTGTACCTAGATTGCATGCAGTGGGTAATTCCTTCGCAGAAATGGTAGATATATTCAACTGCACTGAATGTAGTTACAAGCAGGCACTTACAAAAATACTAATGTTAATTTATTCCACTGTAGTTATATTTTTGTGTCCTAATCATTTGCTTCATGTTACTTCTGTATCACTATGATTAAATGAAAAGCCCATAAGGGTGTATATAATGAAAAAAAAAAACTTTCGTTCAAGGTGTCGCTAATAACACCCTTATAATCTCTCCCTATTTTTTTCACTTAACAAAAATAGAGGTTTCAACAGAGTTGTCAAAGGCAGGAATATATTATACAGATTATCCAATATTATTATAATTATTAAGGAATAATATCCTCAATTTCCTTACCAAATACGCGATTATGCAAAAAATGGTGTGGCACTCCAGAAGAAGGGAGTATTTTGAACAGTGTTGAAATGAAAATCAAAAGCGTCTTCTGTTCCTTCTTTGACTGAATGGTTCCACTTGGTTTATATTTGCTTACCTTGTGGATTTAGGATTTTTTATGAGGTCTGTGTCTGTTCCAATCCATTAGCAGGGCGCGTCTATTGCTGACAGCAATCTCCACTTCTCTACTACAGACTGCGGAATACAGGCCCCGTATGGGGGTCGGGTTACTAACCAAATCACTGTGCGCGTCTGGTGCTATAATCTAGATCTGTTATGTCAGCTTGCAGCAACAGTTTGCGATCGTTCAACCGTCAAAGGATTTCAACAGGTTAGTATTTACATCGTCGAGCCGCTTCGTCCGAAAAATTAATATTGTAAAATATGGAACAAACAATATCGTCGCTGGAAAGGCAAAAGGACTTATGTGACACTTTGGTCGAAAATGAGTTAATTATGCAGTTTTGATCAGTTATTTTTTCTGCATTAAATGCTCTGACTCTCGTTTGATTCTGAAGACTTTTTTGGCCCTTCAGCCATCTAAAATATATTTATCATTTGAAAGGAAGCTTGACTCCAGCGACACAAGTTTGGGACTTTTTTTCAGCTTTTTATCGCTTCGGGTATCTTAGTGAGAGCATCGAGTTACCTGAGTTAACTTTTTTTTTTCAAAATCCAACTAGATACCGAAGAATTATGAATTTTATTGTAAAAACAACAAAAAAAACTTTGAAGTACTCTGGTGTAAACTTCGCAAATGGCGCTTTGGCCATTTTGCCTTTCCAGCGACGATACGGTGATTTACAAATCAATGTTATTGTAAAATGAATTTCCTTTAATTAATAGGTATGAACACATTCACATACACAAGATGACATATTTCTAATTTGTACATATTACGTAGATATTTACAAATAGATTTAAAGAGAGCATATTCTTGTATAAGATATATACACACGTGAACTTATGAGTAGTCATTAATCAAAGTACAAAGGAGGACACGTGAAATCTGAGTGTGTAATTGAGATACAAGATTAATGAGCATTTGTTTTAATCGATTCATAACTCATTTATTCTAGAATTGCGATAGAAAAACTTTGCCAACCCTGACACTATACAGATTAAAATGAAATATATAAATATTAATGGCACCTAGGAGAGTCCTTGGGGAAACCTAAAAGAGAATGGCGTGGATGAGAAACAATAGAAGCTACAGAATCTTCAAAACATAAACAGAGCAAATTTAAACAATAATCAGGACGTTATCTGGATGACTCAACATTTTAAAGCCTCCATCACTTTAAAAGATAATTGTATAGACAGAAGAATGCAGACAGGATACTTAGGTAAATAGGCGTCAAATATTTGGGTTATTTTATATTTCATTTTGTTTTATTCAACGAAAGTTCTGACCTCGCAAAACAGTTATTCCAGACAGGGGTAATAGATTCTCAAATCGCGTGGCGAGCGGTGATCATTAGATGGTAATTTGAGCCTTTTGCCAATACCAAGTGTGGGGTACACACCACCGGCTTCAAATACGAATCGGCCAGTAAAAACTACCAACAAGGAAAAAGGACAGGCGTCAAATGATAGTTTAATTAAAATGGTGAGAAGGAGATTGGTCCTTTTGGTGTTTGGACAAATAACAAAAATACTAGAGGGGAAGATTAGTACTGCAGATTTAGAAGAAACAAGATCTGGCGACAGGACATAATGAAAGAACAGAAGGACGAGATAAATCTTTTGATCCTTTTGAACTGCGTTTTGTTCTGCACGTGCGGGGGGGCTGCCAAAGCTTAGCAATTATTCGAACTCCAGTATTCTCAGAACGAAAAATCACGGCTCGCCCAAGGAACAAAAGATGACGGTTGACATTCTTGTCGGAAAGGCTTCGATTAAAAAAAAGCTGATCTGCCGATGAATTGAATCAAAAGCTGTTGGAAGCGTTTGTATTTCAATGAAGCCAACGCGTCTCATTGAACAATAGACATTCCGCTTGATAATTTATTCCGCTTATCAAAACATCGACATTAATTTTAATTGTTTGGGACGTGATATAAAAATAAACTGCCTTAATTATAATTGTGTTTGTGTTTGGAGCACAGAGGCACTTAGCGCCGTTGTGTATATAATATCAATGATGACTGATGACGTGATGACGAACCTCATAAATATATTATCGTTATTTCAAAACAGAAACAAAATAAAAACAACAATACTCGTATACGGACATTGTTAAAGGAGAAAAAAATGGGTTGTTGATAGTTGATACATAAAATGAGCTTAGTGGTAAAACGGTTAAAGCTTTGAAGGTACTCTGAGTTTAGAGGAAAGATAATCCAAACCCGGCATAATGTAAATAATAAATAAATTAATACATTTATTGTTTGAGATGGATTATTATTCGTCAGTGACTTCCACTATAGTTTTTAAATGCCAAAAGGCGAAACAACCGTCACGCTTTACAACAGTCTGGCAGATTACACAAATAAAAAAGCATAGTAGGTACTTTTATTTTTTAACTTAGTTCCATAATAGAACATACAGTATCGCCTGGACAACAGGACTTGAAAAATAGGAATAAATAATAGTGGTTATCTGAAGTGACCCGCGAGGTGAGTTTGCTTCTGTATATTTTATCTGTACTCGTACATGGCATATTTATATTATGCCATAGATAATAACTGACCAACTAACCATCACGCTGTTTCTCCGTAAAAATAAATAAAAATATATTTGTAAGAATCAGCTAAATTCTAAATTATTATAATTTGGTGATTGTGTCCTGCCAGAAGTGACCTGCCAGGTAAGTATGTTGCTGTATATTTATATAAACTAAGAATTAATATTAAGTAGAAATTAAGATTTGTACAGCGCCCTTGGGGTGATTTTTCACAAAAACGGCGCTATACAAATTATCCAAATATTTTTATTATTATTATAGTATAGTTTGAGCTTTTGAGGGTTCAAGCTTTTGATCTTAAAACTTTCGAGCTTTTAAGCTTTTAAATTTTTAGCTTTTGAGCTTGATGCTTACGAGGTTTTGAGCTTTGAGCTTTTGAGCTTACGACCTTTTTTATTTTGATCTTACGAGCTTTTGAGCATTCAAGATTTAAGCTTTTGAACTTTGTGCTTTTGAGCTTTGAAATTGAGCTTTGAGCTTTTAAGCTTTGAGCTTTTGAGCTTTTGAGCTTTTGAGCTTTGAGCTTTTGAGCTTGGAGCTTTTGAGCTTGGAGCTTTTGAGCTTGGAGCTTTTGAGCTTTGAGCTTTTGAGCTTTGAGCTTTTGAGCTTTGAGCTTTTGAGCTTTGAGCTTTTGAGCTTTGAGCTTTGAGCTTTGAGCTTTTGAGCTTTTCAAATTTGAGCTTTGAGCTTTTGAGCTTTAAGCTTTTGAGCTTTGAGCTTTGAGCTTTTCAACTTTGAGCTTTGAGCTTTTGAGCTTTGAGCTTTCGAGCTTTTGAGCTTTTGAGCTTTGAGCTTTTCAACTTTGAGCTTTGAGCTTTTCAACTTTGAGCTTTTGAGCTTTAAGCTTTTCAACTTTGAGCTTTGAGCTTTTGAGCTTTAAGCTTTTGAGCATTTGAGCATTTGAGCTTTGAGTTTTGAGCTTTTGAGCTTTAAGCTTTTGAGCTTTGAGCTTTTGAGCTTTGAGCTTTTGAGCTGTGAGCTTTTGAGCTTTGAGCTTTTGAGCTTTTAAACTTTAAGCTTTTGAGCTTTGAGATTTTGTACTTTGAGCCTTTGAGCTTTGAGCTTTTGAGCTTTGAGCTTTTGAACTTAGGAGCTTTGAGGCTTTTAGCTTTTGAGCTTTTGTGCTTTGAGTTTTGAGCTTTTGAGCTTTGAGCTTTTGAGCTTTAAGCTTTTGAGCTTTGAGCTCTTGAGCTTTGAGCTTTTGAGCTTTGAGCTTTTGAGCTTTGAGCTTTTGAGCTTTAAGCTTTTGAGCTTTTGAGCTTTGAGCTTTTGAGCTTTTAAACTTTAAGCTTTTGAGCTTTGTGATTTTGTACTTTGAGCCTTTGAGCTTTTGAGCTTTGAGCTTTTGAGCTTTAGAGCTTTGAGGCTTTTAGCTTTTGAGCTTTTGTGCTTTGAGTTTTGAGCTTTTGAGCTTTGAGCTTTGGAGCTTTGAGCTTTTGAGCTTTGAGCTTTTGAGCTTTGAGCTTTTGAGCTTTAGAGCTTTGAGGCTTTTAGCTTTTGAGCTTTGAGCTTTTGTTCTTTAAGCTTTGAGATTTTGATTTTTGAGCAATAGAGATTTTGAGATTTTAAGCTTTACGCTTTTGAGCTTCCGAGCTTTAGAGCGTGAGCTTTGAGCTTTTGAGCTTAGATCTTGTACTTCGTAATAATTTTTTTTTAGTTTTATTTATTTTATATTAGTTACTTTGTACATTCAAGTTTACATGTAGCTAATTATTTCATTTTCTTTTTAACTTTATAATATTTTAACTTATATACTACTTATTATTTTGATTTATATGCATTTTAAATATTTTAAATTTATTGATAGGCATAATTTTGACGGTTTCCGGCAGAGCATTATAAGTTGTTCTTCATTTTATGTATATCAATGTGTTTAATAATGAAAGATCCACGTGAAAGCATTTGATAATCAGTCAAAAGAAAATAAAGGACCAATATGAATAATCAAAGAATGTAAACAATTGAGTGATTGTGCGCTCAGCATGCCGGTACCATTTCAAAAGAAGGTCGCGACTTACGAAAACACTTTTCGCCGAGAGAAAACACGCCTCCGATAACCGAACAAAGGCGGTCTGACAGGCCAGACCACACAAATCACTTGACATTCACGAGGTATGACTTGCAATAATAAAATAAGTGGAGCTCGGACGCCGAGGGGAAGGGAGCTTTTTGTCGAGCTTTGCCGATAAGACTTACAGAGTTATAATATATAAATGCCAAACTAATAAACTCCAATCAGTTTTTAATGCTGCAGCAAGGCTTATCACCGGGGTATCTAAATATTCGCATATTTCAGAGCACCTTCGGAACCTTCACTGGCTCAAGTGCACTGAAAGAATCCAGTGCAAGTAGTGCTGGATGGTGTTTAAATCCATTAACGAAATGGCCCCACTGTACATCACCGAGCTATGCGTTCCAGAAAACATTCTTCTAAGGCAGTCGACTCTTAGATCAGCAACGTCATCGGCTATCGGAAGGCTGATAGAACCAGAACGCAATCCAAATACTAAGTTTGGAGATCGCGCTGCAGGAGTATCGGGGCCGAAGGCTTGGAATAAACTCCCTCTGGAACTAAGATGTATAACGAGCCCAACAGAATTTCGGTCCAAACTGAAACATACCTTTTCTGACACTCATATCCTTAAATTCATTAAAAGAATCTCAACATAATCTCTCTCTCGACGAATCACCTTTAGATATACGAGTATAATAATAGAAAATAAGATGTGTACAGCGCCCTTGAGGTGATTTTTCACAAAAACGGCGCTGTACAAATCATTCAAATATTATTATTATTATTAAGGAAGACACGATTGAATTTGACGGCCTGCGTGGTCGGGTGGTAAGAAGCTACAAGGTATATAAGACACGTACAAGTGCTCTACTGAATTATAGTCGAGTCGGACAAGAAATAACGGACAGTCGTGATGGCCGAAGGCGCCAGAACTAGCAAATAAAAGCAATTGTGGCCAAATTGCACGGGCCCGACCGCTTTTACCAGAATTGAAACTTATCCAACTCTGCCTAATAATAAAGTTAAAGCCGAGATAAAATAATTGCTCATTGATCTTAATCGACGCGAGGCTGCGAAGTGTATTGCTTCTTCGAAAGGTCAGTGATAACTGACTAACCATCACGCCGTTTCCCCGCAGCGGTAGGCAGAGAGGACGGACCGCCATACAACTCTGTCTTGGCACACACTCCTTGCTTCATTCGCATTCATACATCGTCTCATACATACTCATCTGTTATTCTGACTCTTCACGTGACCCGATTCAAGATTGATTGATTAACTTGACCGTACCATGTCTTCCTCGAGCGTCCTCGACTTCTTCTTCCATTCACTTTCGCAGCATATATTATTTTCATATTCCTTTCTTCGTTCATTCGCTCTACATGCCCAAACCATCTAAGCGTCCCTTTCTTGATCCTATTCATTACGCTTACATCAAACTTGCATTTTTTCCAGATATCCACATTTTTTATACGGTCATAGTTGGTTTTACCGCACATACGTCTCAAGGATCTTATTTCCACAGCTTTTAGTCTACTTTCATCCTTCCTCTGCCAGTTCCATGCCTCACTGCCATACATCAGGGTTGGTATAAGCACTCCACTGTGGACTGCTAACTTCGCTTATTTGGACAATTTCTTATTTGCGCCAACAACGTTCCGTCCTCTATTAATGAAGTTTCCTGCATTCACCCTTATTTCAATATCCTTATCAGCCTTTCCGTCCCTCGTAAACATACTTCCTAAATACACAAGCTCTTCCACCTAGATCCAAGCATCCATCTTTCACAACTTACGTTAAAGCTGAGATAAAATAATTGCTTATTGATCGCGAGACTGCAAAGTGTATTGCTTCGGCTAAAGGTCAGTGATCAAAGAATTAAATCAGTACAAACTTGAAACATTTAAACGGCTAATGTTTCATTCTACGACGTAGGTAATATTGAAAAGGTGTGAAATTCAACGAAGATCCTGAATCGAAGGTTGAATATTATTTGTTAACAACAATAAATAAAGGTCACAACTTTAACGATTTGTTTTATTTTTATTTTTAATGAGAGTTTAACTGTTTCTTGTTTAAAACGTCACGAGTTTAGCCGGAACAGGAATCAAAAATTGTAAATCAAAAATTAACCATTATAATTATTGACTAGTGAAAAATTACGGGACGTAACATGACTTGGCAAGAATAAATATTAGTTGTTTTAATCCAATTTTAAATATAGAATAGTATCTGCTAAAATATATTATAGGTAGGTACTTTATTAGGTAGGTAAACTAGGAATTAATATGTAACGATAGAAAGTGAGATCTGTACAGCGCCCTTGAGGTGATTTTTCACAAAAACGGCGCTTTACAAATCGTCCAAATATTATTAATATTATTATTATTAGGTAGGAATTTGAAAAGATTATTTTTTAAATTTGATGACTTTAATTAACATAAGTTCCAAATTTGAAAAGTTAACACCTGTTTGAACGTACGTACTCACAAAAGAAAGTATTTATAGTTAATTAACAACATCGAGTACAATTTAGATCACCTACGAAAAAAATAAGCTCTCAAAAACTCTCAAACGTTAGTTCTGGCGCTTTGAAATTTACTCAACTTTTACTGTTTGATATATATATTTACAGGTATATATTTTTTTAATAATATGAATAACCTGACAATATTTGAAAAACTACTGCCACCATAAAAAAACGGAAGATGTTGCTTGTGCAATGATGGAAATTATTTCCCTATTATTATTTTTAATTATTTGCCTATGTCATCTTTGGCAATGCTGTGTGGAGGGTATTTTTGTGTAAAGGTTAGAGGTTGAAGGAGGGAGGAAATACTAAGGCCGGCAAATCGTTCCACAGCCGAGCTGTTAAACATAAGAACGAGTCGTAAAAGCGACCCGTTTATATGTCCGTTGTCATTATTTCTCGTTTAACACAATTATTTTCAGATCTCAACGTCATTTAATTCATGCGATTTTTTATTTATTTATTGGTTAAAAAAATAAGACAAGTCTTCAAATTGTTTGCTCCGTCTATTTATAAATTAATCATAATTTTCATTATTTGGAAATGAGATCTTTTGAGACATATGTGCGGTAAAACCATGTATGACCGTATTAAAAACGTGGATATCCGGAAAGAATGCAAGGCTGATGAGAGCGTAATGAATAGGATCAAGAAAGGGACGCTTAGATGGTTTGGGCATGTAGAGCGAATGAACGAAGAAAGGAGTGTGAAAAGAATATATGATGCGAAAGTGAATGGAAGAAGAAGAAAAAGAAAAAGAAAAAAGTAAAGACATGACACGACCAATTGAATCAAATACTTGAATCGGGTCGTGTGAAGAGTCAGAATAACAGAAGAGTATGTATGAGACGATGTATGAATGTGATTGAAGTAAGGAGGGTGTGCCAAGACAGAATTACATGGCGGTCCGTCTTCTCTGCCTACCCCTGCGGGGAAACGGCGTGATGGTTAGTTAGTTAGCTAGTTAGTTATATTATTTTATTTCGCTCTTCTTTTAACCGCATTTCGAAACTCTTGAAGCTCAAACACTATCTAAACTTACCCATTCCCCCCTAGAGGGCATTGAACTACAATAAATTTGATTATATGAAAGTTGGAGGTTATTGGTATTGTTGGGTATTTTCCTCACGTACTCCTGCGGCAGCTGTCGCCTGCGCCGGGCACACTTTAGCCCCCCGACTTCTCATATATCCCCTTGGACCAAGTGCGTGCCATGTGTTTTTTTTATTCTTTGCACGCGCCAAGGCTGTATATTAAAATATGACCTCCACGGTTTGCATACAGTGCACCGAGAGGCTATTGTTCATTGAAGAATAAAAATAATCAATACATAAATCAACGCCAAACTTCCTCTGGTCTCCCGATTCTTTAAAATCATTTTAACTTTTTTTTTTAACTGAATACCGCACAGGAGTTTCCACTGCTCACAACCGTCTGGGGCCAGGGAGATTATTGTATTCCTAATCATGGTATGATGCTTAGAGTATATAGAGTGGTACCCATCCAAGGCAGTGTAGTCAGTTTTTGGTGATTTTTACCTGACTCGGCGGACCTGGGCGTGGCTAAGACTGAGGCTAGTGTATTTATACATCCATTCATAGCACATACCGACATAATGTTTTTGTTTTTCGTATAACCACTTTTTCACAGTATATTAAAAATAATAGCATATAACCTAAAAAACGGTTTAGTTGTGTCAAGTTTAGTGGCATAATAAAAAAATGTGGACATAGTCCCGCAGTGACCCAGGAGCCCAAGATCATTGTGACAGTACATTGAAGCGGGGTATTATATTTGCTGTCTCTTTCTCTCTCATGGTGTACGACGTAAAAATCCGGAGAAAGTGATTTATCGCAAGTTTGTATAGGTTGGGTAAAAATAATTAGCTCTCTCTCCATACATTGTTTCTCCAAGGTATGATGTGAGGCTGAAGGGAGTGGGGAGGGAAGGGAGTGGGGAGGGAAAGGAGATGGGCAAGAGGAAGGAGATGGGCAAGAGGAAGGTGGGGAAGTACCTGGCTATTCAGATCTGGTCACAAACGGCTAAAGCCATTTCAATCAAGCAACGTTTCGATTCTGAATGGTGGTCTTTCACCACGGCGATACTTTGCGTACCTACCACTCTGAAACGTGCCGCAAATATACTATTTTATAACAATTAAATGTGAAATGACACATATTAATTAAACGAAAATTGTTTGCGCACGCCGGGATTTGAGCACGCCTCAGCACATTTTATTGCGCCGTTTTAGATATTAAAATACCCGAAGAGCGCTCTACAATTAGTCAAATAGCCCAAATAAACTATGTTAGTAACGTTCGGACGGTCTGAAGACGCCACAATTGGACAGAGAAAGGTTTCTGAATATTATGTGAATATTATTTTCTAATACGAACTGTGTTTCGTAACGTTTTGTTGGCCAGTTACAATATACACAAGCTGTAAACGAATACATACAAGGTACATGACACACTGTGTTTTATTATACAATATAACATATCGTCGCCGGAAAGGCAAAAGGGCTGAAGCGCCATTTTGGGAAGTTTACACCAGAGCAAGTTTGTTTTGTTTTATAATTAAATTTAAAAGTCTTCAGTACCTGGTTGGAATTTGAAATAAAAAGTAAACTTATGTAAATCAATGTTTCGCCGAGTTACCTGAGGCTTAAACTTGTGTCGCTTGAGTCAAGCCTTCTCCCAAATGGTAAATATATTTAAGATGGCTGAATGGGCACAAAAGTCCTCAGAATCAAACAATAGTCAAAGTAAAAAAAAAAACGATCAAAAGTAATGTGAAAAAACGTGTTCGTTCGTTGGTGTCTCTCTTGGTCGTCGGTTTGTTGTTGTTCCTCTAGTAATACTAAATTAAGTGTGGTGTTTTGTCGTGATTCGTTGTGTGTAAGAAGAATCAAGAACTTCCACTTCAACTACATCGGTGAGTGAACGGTTTTTTTTAATTAGATATTTCCATCAAGTAGTATAGTTTATCGTTTACAGTCCACTATTTTCCAAATTTCTCTGAAGCTGAAAACACATTCGGTGTTTTATTGCAGCTTCGGACCCAACATGTTGGTCCTTCGAGCCGAATATTTAACTCATTAGTCAGAGCATTTGATGCAGAAAAGAGAACTGATTAAAACCGCATATTTAACTCATTTTTGACCAAAGTGTCGCTTAAGCCCTTTTGCCTTTCCAGCGACGATATTGCCAGGTAGACTCATAATAATATGAGATGAATCTATCAGTTCGTGTTTGAGTGTGGTAAGGTGATCGATAAACTGCCGGGGCCGCTCGGCCGGGTCAGGCAGTGGCTTGTATTGAGTTTCAACTGGAAACTGGTCACTTGTGAAACCCGAGCCCTGGGCCCTGGACTGCTGGGGCGAACGTAATGGCCAAGCCTGTTGGACGAGGATTATTTTTCATATTATTATTGTATTCATTTTTTTAATTTTTTTTAATTTTCACGATCTATAGAAGAGAGAGAAGAGTCGTCCTATGGGTGTGGCACAATGACGTTTAACGTCGTTGATGTGGCGGTGATTTGTTTGTTAATAATGTTTTTTTTAAGTTTAATCCCACAGAGCCTGTGATTCGATTGCACTACTGTTTGTACGTGTTTTAGAGAGGGATTATTGAAGAGAATGGTAAAGATATAAAGGAAGTTTGATAATAAGATATTATGTGCGTAACCTAACCCTACCTAATAATATAACTAGTTTTATAACATGGCTATTTATATTGGCTTTCAGCATATTAACACTGTTTTAATGAATACTGCGTTGTTAGCGAATTTTCCATACTAATAATAATAATAATATTTGGACGATTTGTATAGCGCCGTTTTTGTGAAAAATCACCTCAAGGGCGCTGTACATATCTTATTTTCTATTATTACATAGTAGAGGGAGACAGAATTACATACAGAAAGATACATATAAGACAGTAATGAACGGCAGAGAGAGATACAAGATAAAGTAGAGGGAAGTTTTTGCTTCCTTCGAAATAATAAAATAAAATGAAAAATAACAATACTAGTAATATTTGTTAACTATTAACATTATTGCCCCCTCCCTAAGCACGAACAAGTCCTCAATTGGGCAGGTAATTATTCATAAACTAAGCCAATTAGAAATAATTACAAGGAAGAACAAATATAAGAAGTGATTTCTCTACTGAATTTGGTATTTTTTTGTTATAAGCTTTTAGAAATCTCTGCGATTTTTAAATCTATTTTATTATTTATATTGTATATGATATTTAAATTAATCAATAATGAATAAAGTAATTACATTAGTTACTACCTGAATCTATTCGATTTGAACACTTTATCGAATTTGTTTGAAACAACTGTAAAGTTAGGAACATGCAAAATGGCGTTTTGCTCTATTTTTTGATAAGTAAAATAATATTTAAAAACTATAAATTACTTTTAAAAAAGCTATGCAAATTCAGTGAGACTTTGCTGATTCAGTTAAACACTTCCTGCTTCAAAGCGAAGTTGACTAAAACCTGGATAGCTAAAATGCAGTATATACATTTGGTATATTATATTATGTAATACAGATTCACGATACAATAGTCACGTTTCCGCAAAGTAGTGGATATAGGTTCACCCGCAATCATGGCTGTTTGCAGTGCTTTATCAATGTATAATATTAAATTACTTGACATATAATAATAACACCAACCAACATGAACGTTCACACTTAACGCAATACAAGCTTTTACTTTTGTAGTTTTTTTTTCTAAACTTAAAAAATTAGGGCAGTACGTGAAAGAGATACACAAATGTGTTAGTGGCGAAAGCATTTCTAGGAAACATTACATGAAATATCGCAGTCATATGGCCTGAAGCCAAATGTCAACCTCTGTTGAGACACAATGCGCGAGCATTCATCTCGGTGACAACAACAAGAGGCGAGATATCCATCTTGGTAATTTAGCATGGAGCTTTTGAATAAAATTGTCGTCACACGCGAGACAATGAGATGACAGCGCAATAAAAATGTGTATCATGATCTGTAAAGAGACAGTATCATCAGACTGGAACAGAATCACAGATAACCCCAGCATACATAATGCCTCAGGAACAAAAGGAACCGAGATACGAATCCTATAAAAATAATGGCTTAAACGTGAGACAGTCTGGAAATTGATAGCTCTACTTGGGTATAGAGACTTTCTAATGTAAGAGACAATAAGTCCAAATGTAATCAAGTGATACCCTAGGGACATTGTAAACTATACAAGGTACTAATGGCTCAGATATAAAAGCAATGATGCTATTGTTAGTTTAATGAACTGCTATCATGTGATACAATAGGAGGTACCTTTATACAAGACAAGAGGTTGGAATAGTATCGATTTTGTCTTAAATTTTATAATGTCTTCTTATCTAAAATACACGGATAAAATTATGTAAAAGAATTTTCACAGGTCTGGTAAATGATTTGTTATATGCTTACTAAATGTCTGTAATGGGTCAACCAGTTTAGCACATGTGCAACTTATCCATGTCACTAAACATTCTGACCAATATTCTATTGTGTCATAATTGGATCCCTTAATGTCTTTCTGTCTAATGAATTAAATCCTAACATCGCTTTCTAAAATTCCTTTTCACATGTTTTATCCCGTAGACCACATGTTTGGACTCTGATACTTTAAGTTTGACCATGCACATATGTAATGCAGGTATACAACCAGAGCACTTCTGTAAAATAACGCACTTTTGTTCTACTATTCATTTCGAATTCAATTCTCATCGAACTCCTTGTGCATTAAACCATGTTCAGTTAAAGGTTTAATTACTAATAGTATATAGATTCTTTTAGTAAAAAGTATTCAAGAGAAAGTGATTATATTTTATTCAACATCCTTAAACAAAAGCGCGCCTTACCCAAGGAGCATTATGTCAGTCGCATATACGATCATTACATGACATACAAATTCCATCTACTAAATTTAATATTCTTATTTCAATTTTGACGGTTGAATTATCAATATTTTCAAAATCAAGAACATTTTTTCAACGCTAATAAATTTTGAAATTAAATTGGCAGCATCACAATTAATATTTAATATCAAAAGAGAGACAGGAGCGTAAAAGCGAGTACTACAATATTACAGCTATCCACCGTAGCCTCAAACAAAGGGCATTTCGTAAGGCACCTTTCAGGCAACAGTCGGAGGCTGTTCGGCTGATTTATTTCTCCTTTGTTTACGAAAGGGGGTCCAACTAGCGTCATAGCGCGAGCCAATTAAAATCAAAATTATGACCCGATACGACCAGCAGTTCCCTGGACCAGGGACGGACAAGGAACAAGTAGTTGAACACTCCTTTAGTACCTCAGAGCAAGAATATATATGGAGAGAGAGAGCTACATATTTTTACCCAACCCATACAAATTTACGATAAATCACTTTTGTCCGGGTTTTCACGTCGTAAACTGTGAGAGAGAAAGAGAGAAGACAAGTTGTCACATAATATCGAACCACTTTTAGGTAAGTAAGCATGTTTTCTGTCTCCCGCGTCTCCGGCAAATCCTCCCACTCCGTTTCGTTATGCGACGGAACTCTACGATTTTTGAGGTTATATCCTATATTTTTGTTGATAAAAATACTGTGAAAAAGTGGTTACACAAATAAACAAAACATTATGTCGACATGTTCCACGAATGGATGTAAAAAGGTGTGTCCATGAAAACCCAAGCCACGCCCAAGTCAGGAAAATATCAACAATCCTAACTACACTGTTTCGCAAAGCTACCCTTCTTGTATATTATTGCTCTGAGGGTTATATATACTCACACATACAGAGGGAGAACACAATATAAAAAATAAAATAAGAGAACAGTAAGAAAACAAAATAATAAAATTTAAATTGTAACGAAGGAACAGATAATATGAAATGAAAGAGGAAAAACGTCAAATGAGAACGTGATAAAAGAATAATGAGAAATTTTATGAGTTTACTGGAAATATACCTAATATTGAACTACTTGACAAATTTAACTGATTAGTAAGAACGTGACTATAAATTTTAATGGCTTTCTTTATTTCTAGTGCTTCTGAATTATTTAATTATTATTATTATTACTCTACAGTCGGGATGTTTCAACACAGTGGAGTGTCCACAGTCACAGTGCAAAATGTAACCGTTCCAGCGTGAAAGCAAAATCACGCCGGGTCGTGACTGCCGGTGACAGCGGACTTTATAGACAGGTTAATAGACAAACACCCCGCAGAGAATAGGCTCCTCGTCTAATGATACCGTATTCTCCATTGAATTTGACGGGCATCTCTTTGAGCAGATCGAGATCTCTGCTAAGTGTTAAAAAAACCCCGATGACTAGACAATGAGATAGTTATCAACGATGGAGTGTATGACTCCGCGCAATTAAATTGGGCACTCCAACTTTACTGCAATTCTAACCTTCTGTGCTAACCGGTTTCGTCCGAGTTTAAAAGCACTCTTTTTCAGAAATGTCTCTTTCGTGTCGAACAATAATTTAAAAAAAAAACATGGTCTTCTGTTTTGGACAGTTAGTTGGATATTTAAAAGCTCAATACTTCGTGATGGAAATGCGAGCTGAGAATGGTTGCGCTGACCCGGAAATTCAAGAAAAAAATATTTTCAAATTTCATGACGCCAGAACTCACTCAGTTTAAGCACTCTTTTTCAGACATTACTTTTTTGTATCGAACAATAAATGAAAAATATGGTCATCTGTTTAGGACAGTCGGATAGATATTTCAAAGCTCCATGGCTCGTGATGCAAATGTGAGCTGAGAATGGTTGCGTTGACTTAGAAATTTAAGAAAAAAAAAACTTTTCGAATTTCATGACGCCAGAACTCGCCGCTCGAGAGTTTTCGCTGACACAAGCCAACAATTAATAACAATTATTTTTAAATCCAACTGAAAATTATGCATTTTTTCGTAAAACAAAAAAAAAACTTTAAAGTGCTGTAGTGTAAACTTTCTAAAATGGCGCTTCAGACCTTTTGCCTTTCCGGCGATGATATATATTATGCTCAGAGCAATAATATACAGGATGGAGCTCTTCTGTAGTCAGGATTGATGATTTTTTTCCTGACTCGGGCGTGGCTAGGGGTTTTATGGACACACATTTTTACATCCATTCATAGCACATGTTTTGTTTATTTGTATAACCACTTTTTCACGGTATTTTTTATCAAAAAAATATAGGATATAACCTCAAAAACCGTTGAGTTATGTCGCATAACAAAACGTAGTGGGCGGAGTCGCCGGAGACGCGGGAGACGGAAAACATGCTTACATACATACATATAAAAGTGGTGCCATATTATGTTAGAACTTGTCTTGTCTCTTTCTCTCTCACGGTTGATTTATCGTAAATTTGTATAGGTTGGGTGAAAATATTTAGCCATCTCTCCATATATATTCTTGCTCTGAGGTAATATGTATATACTCGTATGTATTACTAGTAAATATAAAAAGTCAACTTATTGCGTCTGTCCATCGACCTGAGACGCGGCCACTGAAAATAATTTAATCGTTAAAAATCAATAAGAGTTTTCTTAGATAACCGATACGATCCGCATTACGCTAATGGATATTAATTGGATCCCAGCGCAGGGGAATTATAAACGAGATACTTAGGATATATAATTGGGTTTGGTCCAGTGTGACGCAAGACGCACATAATCACAGTCGGATATAGATAATTTATCACCCGGTCGTATTTAGACGCCAGCATAATCAGATATGGGAAACGTGTTACGTTTTTGTGGCAACACCAAACTTGTTGTACCATTGATTAAGGCTATCGAAGGGCGTAGAATAATATAAATAAATACAGCCTTTAATTTAAAATTAATGCTATTTATAATATAAATAAAACAAATAAACTTTGTTTATAACCACTTTATTATTTAATATTAGGTCTACCGGTTTCGGAAGTACCCTTCCATCATCAGGAAAATATTAAAAATTCAATTCATTTCTTTTAGTTAAAATGTTAACTTTGAAATAACCCTGAGGGGTCAAAATTTTAAGGTTTTTTTGGTTTATTCCTTTATTTAATGTGAATTAGCGCACAAGAGTCCTAAGAGACATCGAGACATCGGGTTAGTGATACTCCCTTGGAGTAAGAATATATATGGAGAGAGAGCTAAATATTTTTACCCAACCTATACAAATTTACGATAAATCAACCGTGAGAGAGAAAGAGACGAGACAAGTTCTAACATAATATTGCACCATCATTCGCGATCAATTTTACGATAAATCACTTTCTCCGGGTTTTCACGTCGTAAACCGTGAGAGAGAAAGAGACAAGACAAGTTGTCGCATAATATCGCACCACTTTTAGGTGTGTAAGCGTGTTTTCCGTCTCCCGCGTCTCCGGCGACTCCGCCCACTACGTTTTGTTATGCGACATAACTCAACGGTTTTTGAGGTTATGTTATATTTTTGTTGATAACAATACTGTGAAAAAGTGGTTACACAAATAAACAAAAACTTATGTAGACATGTGCTATGAATGGATTTAAAAAGGTGTGTCCATAAAAAAACCCTAGCCACGCCCGAGTCAAGAAAAAAACAATAATCCTGAATACACTGTTTCGCAAAGCTATCTCACCTAGTATATTATTAATAATAATATTCGGATGATTTGTATAGCGCCGTTTTTGTGAAAAATCACCTCAAGTGCGCTGTACAGATCTTATTTTCTATTATCACATATTAATTCCTAGTTTAAATGAGAAAATATACAGGAGCACACTTACCTGGCAGGTCCCATCAGATTGACATACTTATTAACATAAAATTACAATTATGAAATGGAATTTCTGAATTTGTCGTACAGTACAGGATTTGGTTAAAATTTGTATATCTAAAGGTGATTCGTCGAGAGACAGATTATGTTGAGATTCTTTTAATGAATTTAAGGATATGAGATTCTGAAAAGGTCTGCTCTGAGGTTATCCCCAATTTGGAGTATTTTATGAGGCGGAAGGAAGTGTAGAGAGGAAGGAGATGGGAAAGAGAGAGGTTAAGAAATACCTGCCAAATACCTCAGATCTGGTCACTAAAGATAGGTAAAGCCATTTCAAGTAACTTACTAATGAATCGGAATCAAAATTGACAACCTAAATTTGCCACAGCATACAATGAATTCAATTACAAAAATATGCAAGCATTATTCTACAAGCGAGTGCAAATAGTGCGAGTAGAACACATCATGGCCTACATTATGTTTGAGATTTTTTTTACATACGTCTTCCTCATAAGCCTAAAAAAACACAATTTTGACCATTTATATAACACATGCAAAAAAACTCCCGTTGTATTAAAAAAACTCGAGTTTCGTGGGAAAACTGAAACGGCCATCCCGGAAATAGGTTTTCTTTTTACTTTTTGCGACCGAAATTTGAACGATAGTAATTGCCCTATCGTGACGGAAATAGAATATTAAATTATTCTTTCCTGATTCTAAGAAAATATCCAGTTATCGAGAAAACAAACACAAAGATATCAAATAATTGTATGCATCCGTTCCCAGATTTCAAATCATATTAGTTAATAGAACGAAGCTAGCAGTCCACAAGGCTTATACCAACCCTGACGTATGGCAGTGAGGCATGGAACTGGCAGAGGAAGGATGAAAGTAGACTGAATGCTGTAGAAATGAGATCCCTGAGGCGTATGTGCGCTAAAACTATGTACGACCGTTTTAAAAATGTGTATATATCCGGAAGGCAAGGCTGATTGATATAAGCGTAATGATTGTAATGAATAGAATCAAGAAAGCCTTAGATGGTTTTAGGCATGTAGAGCGAGTGAACGAAGAAAGGAGTGTAAAAAGAATATATGAATGGAAGAAGAAGTCGGGGACGCCCGAGGAAACATGACACGATCAAGTGAACCAAATACTTGCGTCGGGCCATGTGAAGAGTCATAACAACAGAAGAACTGAATCAAGGAGTGTGTGCCAATACAGAGTTGTACGGCGGTCCGTCCTCTCTTCCTACCCCTGCGGAAAAACGGCTTGATCGTTAGCTAGTTAGTTTTAAAGAAATTAAACTCATCAGAAGTCTTGCTTTTTCAACATACGTGAGGCACTGTCATACTTATTTTGAGAGCAGGTTCACAGAAAGCTTCAATTTAACGATGAACGCATACCCCATTTAAATTAATGACACAATGATTTTAAGTTAAACATGCGACAAAAAACCGCCACCCATGTGCGGTGCGGCAGTGAACTTGGGCGGTTTACCGAGCGTCAGGACCATTACCTCCTTCGGGACTAATGACTTTTTAATTATTATAAGATCGCGAGGAATTTGTGTTAAGCGTGTATTTCAGTTGAACGGCATATTTTTAGATGCGTAGGATGTACGTAATGTCAATATTCAGCCAACGCAACATGTTTTAATTCATAAAAAACGGCTCTTTGTCACATTTCTTGACGTCAAGGCTTAGCACCCAAAATGGTGCTAAACGTCACTTTGTAGCATTCTAATACAAGCAATACTGCAGATGATTTATCTGTAAATTCTACATGGGCAGTTAGGAAAATGTCTAAGGCATCCAGTGAATAACAATTTTATGCTGTAATCTTTTAAATTCAACGAAAAACATACGAAAATGTCAGTAAAAAGTGCAGTTTGAAAACCAGCGCAGCCATTTTGTAACGTTTTACCTAAAGTTCCAGCATAAATTTTATATAGCATTTAAAAGATAACCGTAAAAATTGTATTCACTAGAAACCTTAGACATTTCCCTAACTACCTGTATAGAATTGACAGATAAATAATTTGCAGTATTGCCTGTATTGGAAAGTTAAAAAGTGTATATTTTTGGGTCCTGACTAATGCATGCTAAAAACTCATTTAGTTCTAACGAATTTTACACAACTCTCTTATAAAGAATAAATGTAATCAGTTGAATATGATTGTGTTTTCTCTATTTTTCTGCATGGGCACTAAACCGAGCCTTTGGAATGTGACGCACCTTCAAAACATCCTGAACAGATCACGAAACTAATTTAGGAGTTCTTCATTGATTGGCCAAAAATTGAGACACTGTACCAGATACAACAAAGAAGAAAACTCAAATATCTTGGTCACATCCAGAGGAGTTACAAATCCAAGATAACCCAACTGTCAAATCGGGAAAAGATTTATGAAAGACGAACCTCGTGGCAAAAAGAATAAAAATCAGTTTAAAAAATGTCAATTATTTTGAAAGGCTTTTGTCCAAGAAATTCGGGCCATTTTTTCGATGCCGTTAATTCAGGAAGTGGTTCCATTATGAATCACGCATCTCTAGCGGAGGAATGCCATGAGTGAGTGAGTACTGGGAACAGAGAGTACCAACACCGCCCTGGGAGAAATGTCGTCATAATCATTACTATGGGAATCGCACGTAACGATCCCGAACAAAAACTCCTGTGAGAAATGACAAGTCAGAGAGAATCAGAGACAAACTGCTGTAGGCACTACTGCCTGCGAATTGTTGTCAAGTGTGATGCGATTTGATTTGATTTTGTTCGACTTGAGTGAGGGTCAGTAATTTTGTTTTTTCTCGTGATCTGGAGGCGGGGGAAGGATAAAGGTTGCGGTTTGAAGAGAATAATGAACTCAGGTGGTCAAAATAATAAGGAAATGGAAGCTGAATATTACTATATATATCTGATATATGGAGAGAGAGCTAAATATTTTTACCCAATCAAACACAAATACAAATTTATGATTAATCACTTTTTCCGGGTTTTACGTCGTAAACCGTAAAAGAGAAAGAGACAAGACAAGTTCTCACATAACATCGCACCACTTATAGGTATGTAAGCATTTTTTCCGTCTCCCGCGTCTCCGCCCACTACGTTTTGCAACGCGACATAACTTAACGGTTTTTGAGGTATCTCCTATATCTCCTATATTTTCGGTGATAACAATACTGTGAAAAAGTGGTTATACAAATAAACAAAACATTATGTCTACATGTGCTATTATGAATGGATGTGAAAAGGTGTGTCCATGAAAACCCTAGCCACGCCCGATTTAGGAAAAACAACAATCCTGACTAGACTGTTTCGCAAAGCTATCTGCACTGTACGACAAATTCAGAGAGTTCATTTTTAAATTTCGCTTCCATGCCCTAAGCCGGGGAAAAAACACAATTATAATTACAATTTTAAGTTAATAAGTGTGTCAATCTGATGGGACCTGTCAGGTGAGTATGTTCCTGTATATTTTCTTATTTAAACTAGGAATTAATATGTAATAATAGAAAATAAGATCTGTACAGCGCCCTTGAGGTGTTTTTTCACAAAAACAGCGCTATACAAATCATCAAAATATTATTACTATCCCTGCCGTACATTATTGCTATGAGGCTGGATTAATCTCCTGTCCTCGAGAGACAGTGCGGGTGAACAGATGTAATCTGTAGCCGGTGTTATCCAAAGTAGTAATTAGAATTGGGAGTTGATAAAAATATTGGCAACAACGTGTTAGAAATTATAATTGTTAAATGTGCAGTAATTGTACGACTGGACGACATTTAAATCTTCTAAGGATATAAAATAGCTAGTATTTACATATACGAGTATACTATAATATACAGGTTATTTACTAGTCGTATAAAAACGAACAAACTATTATGGAAAAGCATTTCTAGTCCTCTCACTTTTATCACATCACAATATGAAGAATTCAATGGTGGCATTTACCATCATAAATACTAGAATAAAGATCTCGGACGTAATGAATACAAATCAATCCGTGTGGGAGACTACCTCCCATAGACCTCCCCATAATATGTATGAGTCAATTAAAAATGGCAAGCAGCTAATCACTAACCATCACAATGCGAGCAGAAATTCTAGCAGAAAAAAAATAGCCGCTTAACAAATATGCCACTTGTCCGTTGTACCCTGTCTCTCTTTCTCATAAACAAGTATCAGACAGAGAGGTCACAACGAAGTTCTCAGCGACAGGATCATCGCCATAGCAATCGTCCTGGGACAATACAGATATCCAAGATTAGCAGCAAAGTAGGGTACTTTGCTTGATTTAGAAGTCATTACACGTTCAGTTTTCTAACTGCAAATCGATTTTAGATTAGGGAACATTGTTTGCGCCATTCTGTATCATCAATAACTCAAGGAAAAACACTTCAATCTGGAAAACGTGTGAGAATCAATGAGAAATCAAGATTTTTATAGGTTTGATTCAAAGAATACCCTTAAAAGGGCAGTCAGAGGAACGAATCGCATAGAAAAAAATTGTAATTAGTAGTAATTTGTGATTATTAACGCTTTGTACGCATCGCAAGTGCGTTATTCTGTTGAGTGTGGAGCCAGTTCTAATATAGAGCCCTTAAATACCTAAAAACAATGTAAATGACGTTGAGAACTAAAAATATAGTTGGCAATGTTATTCCAAACATAAAAGAGTGTTAAAATATCGTCGCTGGAAAAGCAAAAGGGTTTAAACAACACTTTTGTCAAAAATGAGTTTAATATGTAGTCTTGATCAGTTTTTTTTTCTGCATCGAATGCTCTGATTCTCGTTTGATTCTGAAGACTTTTATAGCCCTGCAGCCATCTAAAATATATGTATGTGTTTGGGAGAAGACTTGACTCAAGCGACACAAGTTTTGGGACTTTTTTTTAGCTTTTTGTCGCTTCAGGTAACTCGGTGAGAGCATTGAGTTACCTGAATTAATTAAAAAATCCAGCCAGGTACTGAAGACTTATGAATTTTATTCTAAAAAAAAACTTTGAAGTGCTCTGGTGTAAACTTCTTAAAATGGCGCTTCAGCCCTTTTGCCTTTCCGGCGACGATATTGTGTCACCAGAACCAGACTCATTGTTCGAAAGATTTGCTGCATCACACGCATAGATTTACTGTTTTTTTATTTCAGACAAAATAACCTGTTCAAATTTCACGTCATCAGAGCTCATCGTCGAGAGTTTTGCTGCTTTATACACCCAGATAGACATAATATTACAAAACAGGTATGTTTTCATGCAAATATGCGTCTACTGGATTATATATAGGGGCGTTATTTTATTAGTGAATTAATATTTTGCATACGCATTAAGATTGGTTTCTTTTTTAGTAAGATTTGTATCGTCGTTAGGCCCTCGAGGCAGGCAGAAATAAGGCGGAGATTGGAGGTCCATATTATTATTATACAGATGTTGTATCTCGAATGCTGCGGGTCCAGTCTCCGGGCCGGGCCATTAGATGGTTGTTATTGCTCATTGATTGCGATACTATCGGATGACTAGCTTTTCCAATGATGCGATTACGACTTGGCGTTAAAGTGGACCTGTTTGTGGGAGCAGCCCAAAAATCATTATTAGCAGTTGAGTTGAGTTGAGTTGAGTTGAGTTGCTAAATTATGCATCGAACAGTTCAATCAATTTTGTGAAGCAGTAAAAACTCTAGAACGGTGGACTCTGCACAGTTTTTTTCCATCTGAAATAGTTAAATCAATGCGATGTTAATAATACCAATTTTTCAACTTTATTCGACTATTTTATTTTATTTGAGACCTGACCGGTTTCACCTAATGACGGGCATCTTCAGATTGGTACGATTTTAAGTAAATCTATGGCATATATATACTATTAGTGTTCGAAATGGACGCTTATTCAGTCTCATAGTGAAATTCTGTGTCTTCAAGAAGATCCGTACTCGTTGACCCATTACATCTGTTACATATTATTTTCTCGTTGTTATATTAGGTAAGGTTATTTAGTGTGAATCACACTTGAGGTGAACCATCACAAAACTGCGCTATATAAATTCAATGTAATTACTATTATTATTATCTTTGAAAATGGTGTTTCCTATTTTTATAGTGAATAGCGTACAAAAGTCCCAACTGTCTAGAGCCAGTGAGACTATGGCATCTCCAATTGGGGTATGTTATGAGGCTGAAGGTAGTGGGGAGGAGAAGGAGATGGGGCAGAGGAAGGTTGGGAAGTATCTGGCTATTTTAAAGCTATTTCAACCAACGTTTCGATTCTGAATGGCGTTATTTCACCAGGGCGATACTTAGAGTATCTACCACTCTGGAACGTGCAGCAAATATACTTTTTATTGTTATTTTATATGAATTAATTGTATTATGACACATATTAATTAAATAAAAGTTATTAGCGCACGCCGGGTTCGAACCCGCGACCTTTGAATTCGTAGTCGAGCGTCTTACCACTCGACAATGAAGGCCGTCAAGTTGTAAATTACGATAAATTCAATCGAGTACCTACCTATCTGGTTTCGTTCAGGAATCCAAAAAGCGTAGGTGACCTCTTACCACTGAGCCGCGGAAGTCATCTAATAGCCATCGCTCAGAATCGCGGGATGCATTAGAATACCAGAGATGAGATTCAATTCATGGAACGAAAAATAAAGCATCAAATTTCGACAGCGCCCCCTCGCGGGGATTATAATTAAAGCAAAAAACACGCGCCACGAGCGGCGCGATGTTGATTACTCGGAGGTAAGTTTGTCACGTTTCTGCCGGGGACCAGACCTCTGGCGGTGATGCTGCTCACTGCAATACACACCTGACGCCAGGGAGATTGGCGGGATGAAGGTACGGCGGAGGATTTGTGTCTGCAGCCACCATTGCCAAGTTACTAAAGCCACAATAAAACATGGCATTTATGGTAATAGCGCAGTTTTGTAATATTTCACATCGAGTGCGGCCTTGGAGTACCAATGTTTGGAGAGAGAGCTAATTATTTTTACCCAACCTATACAAACTTGCGATAAATCACTTTCTCCGGGTTTTTATCAGAAGATTTTTTCAGAAAATCATATCCATAATCAAGATGTAACAAGCCCAATAGAACCAAGAAAACTTTTCAGACTCTCATTCCTTAAATTCATTAGAAGATTATCACCATTATCTGTTCTTCACTGCGAAAAATTAAAATACCTCCAATATACTTTATTTTAAATTTGCTCTAATGCCCTAAAAATGAAAAAAAAATAATAAAGAAATTAAAAAAATTAAAAAATATATGTAAGAATCAGCTAAATTTTAAGTTATTATGATAAAGTGATTGTGTCCTGCCAGAAGTGACCTGTCAGGTAAGTATGTTGCTGTATATTTGTATAAACTAAGAATTAATATTAAGTACAAATTAAGATTTGTACAGCGCCCTTGAGGTGATTTTTCACAAAAACGGCGCTATAAAATTATCCAAATATTAATATTACCATATTATTATTTACGTCGTACACCATGAGAGAGAAAGCGACAGCAAATATAATACACCGCTTCTATGTACTGTCACAATGATCTTGGGCTCCTGGGTCACCGCGGGACTCCGCCCACATTTTTTATTATTCCACTAAACTTGACACAACTAAACGGTTTTTTAGGTTATATGCTATATTTTTGTTGATAACAATACTGTGAAAAAGTGGTTATATGAATATACAAAAACATTATGTCGATATGTGATACGAATGGATGTATAAATACCCTAGCCTTGGTCTTAGTCACACCCAGGTCCGCCGAGTCCGGTAAAAATCATCAAAAACTGACTACACTGCCTTGGATAGATACCACTCTATATACTTTAAGAATGCGCCA
The DNA here is from genome assembly GCA_022651775.1 of Drusus annulatus. Taxonomy (NCBI): domain Eukaryota; kingdom Metazoa; phylum Arthropoda; class Insecta; order Trichoptera; family Limnephilidae; genus Drusus; species Drusus annulatus. Next base: position 300,292 of record JAGWCC010000167.1, read on the forward strand.
AGCTAAGATAAACTAAAAATAAAGATGTAGTACCATGGAAAGGTTTCGGGTCCAGTACAACAACGCCTATCGCATGATGTTCAGTCTTTTCAGGCGCTGCAGTGCTTCCGGCTTGTTCAACGAGGGGCGAGTTCCAGGATTTGCAGCCCTTATGAGAACCAGGGTAGCAGGAATGCGGGAAAGGATTAACAACTCCAGAAATTACCTCATAATGGAATCCCGTCAGATCCCGAATTCAAGCATAGAAGCGCATTGGAGTAAATTATTGGCCCCATCAATTTGCAGATAAATCATTTATAGTATTGCTTGTATTAGAATGCTGATAAGGATACTGAAAGAAGGGTGAATGCAGGAAACTCCATTAATGGAGGACTGAACGCTGTTGGGGCAAATAAGAAATTGTCCAAAGAAGCGAAACTAGCAGTCCACAATGGAGTGCTTATACCAACCCTGATGTATGGCAGTGAGGCATGGAACTGGCAGAGGAAGGATGAAAGTAGACTGAATGCTGTGGAAATGAGATCTTTGAGACGGATGTGCGGTAAAACCATGTATGACCGTATTACAAATGTGGATATCCGGAAAGAATGCAAGGCTGATATGAGCGTAATGGATAGGATTAAGAAAGGGACGCTTAGATGGTTTGGGCATGTAGAGCGAATGAACGAAGAAAGGAGTGTGAAAAGAATATATGATGCGAAAGTGAATGGAAGAAGAAGTCGAGGACGCCCGAGAAAGACATGGCACGATCAAGTAAATCAAATACTTGAATCGGGTCGTGTGAAGAGTCAGAATAACAGAAGAGTATGTATGAGACGATGTATGAATGTAAATGAAGCAAGAAGTGTGTGCCAAGACAGAGTTGTATGGCGGTCCGTCCTCTATGCCTACCCCTGCGGGGAAACGGCGTGATGGTTAGTTAGTTAGTTAGTTTAGAATGCTACAAAGTAACGTTTAGCATCATTCTTGAGTGCTGACCCTTGAGTCTCTCAGCATACCCCAATTGGGTGTGCCATAGCCTCACTGGCTCTAGACGGTTGGGAGCAGTTGAGACTTGTGCGGCATTCACTGTATATTTATTTTATTAACAAATTTTGTAGTCTGCGAACTACGATAAAAAAATATTTATTCTCATTCCGATGGGATGTATCCTATGCGTTTCTATAATCCGAGGATTTTCTGATTGTGGCGCCACGACCCGAAGAAATTGCTAATGATTCCCAAACCAAATTACCCACAGTAAAATTGAAGCCAAGCAGGGTCGTGAATCGACGTTTATTTATTTACTAAACGAAAGACTTAAATCTCACAGACTGTACTTACGCAAAGCAAACTGCGAAAAACTTGGCAAGATGAAATTACACATTAATTTGTTTGTTCGTTTTTTTTTTAACTTTTAACAAAAATGTCTCTTTACTGGGGTACGTTCTAAGGCCACACTGTACATTGATTTTTGTTTTAATGTAAATATCAATTTAGTTGTTGCAAGCAAAAATATATATTTTTTAAATAGTAAAATATATCGACATCAGTCGAGTGAGGCAAAAAAATACTTTGTAAGAAATATGTACATAATAAAGAAATTGAAAATAAAAATCACTAAACTTAGAAAGAGCTTTTAAATAAAGCTTTAACTGTCCAAAAATAGCACAAGGCTTCATAATTTTACAACAGTTTAATTCAGAGCACACTCAGGTGGTATTTCACAAAAATGGCGCTATATAAATTAGAAAAGTATTATTTTAAAGGATGAATTAAACGCTTAATTCATAATCTCCGAATTATTATTTCTCGATAACCTGACATGTGAAAATGTGAAGACTCGGGGACCCAAATAAAAATGTCGTTTAACGAAAAAAAAAAAATTTATATATACATTACAATTTCTTGGGCGATATCCTAAGGACCTTAGGTATACCTGTAAACAATGATTTACCTTTGGAGATAAATCCCTCCACTCGATGGATATAATTTGACTATAAGATCTCTGGAGATAATAGCGCACGTGCGGGCAACTCGCCCGATAAATCAAAGGAAAGGGAACGAAAAGGTATTACACAATATAATAATTTACTTTGTAGGTAGGTACGTACGAGAGTGAACCTTTTAAATTTGGAACTGACGTCTATTGAAATGATCAAATTTTTAAATTAATCTTTTCAAATCCCTACTTACCTATAATGCATTTTAGCAGATGTTGTACTTCAAAGTAATAATTTGTTAGGTTCTTACCTTCGTGTTTTTCATCCAGTTCCTACCCTATCTAACCATTTCATCATATTAGATTTCCGTATTGAACAACACTGTCTTCGAAACAAATGACAATCGAAACAGAAGAGAGTTGTGTGAAAAAAACGTGTTGCTTTTTGGTGTCTCGCTTGGTCGTCGTTTTTTGTTGTTTTTCAAGTACTAATATTAAATTAAGTACGTACTATATATATTATACGTAATATTAAATTAAGTGTAGTGTTTTGTTGTGATTCATTGTAAGTAAGAAAAATCAAGAACTGTCACTTCAACTACATCGGTGAGTGAATGGTTTCCTATTTTCCCTTCATTCCAAATAATCTTTCCACTAGCTACAATTAGACACTTTCATCAAGTAGTATGGTTTATCGCATACCAGAGTAGCCACTGCCTCACTACAAGTAAAATTCATCAAATGCGTTATGTCCGGATGTTATTTTAACGGTTAGGTCAAGCCGCTAACACCATTAAAACACTAACAGAAAAATCTCTTCACCGATTGTATCTCATTAACGAAGCTGGGTGGCAATGGTCCAGCCACCGAGATCTACACAGGTTGTAACCTCTCCCTCTTTTCCATAAACAACGCGCGTAACAGAAAGAGAGGCCAGAACGGATCTACCAGCGCCATGTGTGTCTTCAATAGTTGGTACACCGGTGAGGCGCGTGCTCGCTTCGTCTACAAAGCCTCCAGTAAAGAAAAACACGATATCACGTTTGGAGAAAAAAGGTAGTGAGCTACTGTACGACTCAACAAAAACGCTTTAGAGAAAAGTTTAACATCTTGCTTAAGTTGTTCATATTAAAAATCAACACTCAGGTAAACCTAGTACGAACTACTGCTTTAAAGAACTGAAAGAGTGTAAAATATTGGTTTAACATTTTGCTTAAGTTGACACCACTTTGTTATACTCTTGAATATGTGTTCAGATTTAGAAAGAATATAGTTGTTTGAAACGCGTATACAATTTACTAAATAGCAGAATTGCATCTTTTTGCGGGGTTGTTCACAACAAAATCTCATGAATCTTGAATGCAAGTTCAGATTAAAAAGGTGGTAATTATTTAAAACTCTAGTTTTTCTATTTACAGGAAAACCTCTTATTTTCATTTGGAAGGAAATATATAAAATATAATAAAACGACAAAAAATCTTCGCATTTCTTATTATAATTTTTTTTTGTGTAATGAGGGAGAAAAAACGATTTCTCCAAATTTAAATAGCTGTTCCAGAAAAAACCAATTATGTCACAGACATACAATTTGAAAAAACACATAAACACACTATCTGACTATCTATCTATTTATCGACGGCCTGCGTGTTGGAGTGGTAAGACGCTCGACTACGAATGCAGAGTGTCGCGGGTTCAAACCCGGCGTGCATAAATACATTTTATTTAATCAATATGTGTCATAACACATTTAATTTATTTAAAATAATATACCATATTTGCGGCGCGTTCCAGAGTGATAAATACTTCAAGTATCGCTCTGATGAAAGACCACCATTCAGAATCGAAACTTTACTTGAAATGGCTTTAGCCGTGTTTGGTGACCAGATCTGAATAGCCAGGTATTTCCCAAACTTCCTAATAATAATAATAATTGGACGATTTATATAGCGCAGTTTTCGTGACAGAAATATCACCTCAAGGGCGCTTTACAGCATAATTAAAGTAACATTACAAGTAAGACTTAATATTAACTTATGCTTAATACTTATAACTAGTGACTTACAACTAACATATTAAAATTAGCACATATTAATAATAAGTTGTTACCCGTGCTGTCAGACCTAGGGTAGAAAAAAAAGTGGAGTAAGTAATATTTAACTATATATATAAACTATGTATAGCACTCGGACCGAGTGATCAAAACTCTAGTGAAGTTAATTGACGTTTTGTGGGTGTGATAATTTAAAAAGGTGTGTCTTAAGTTTTGTTCTGAACTCAGTTCGTCTTCCCTATCTCCTTCATTTCCCCACTACCTTCAGCCTCACAGCATACCCCTATTGGGGATGCCATAGTCTCACTGGCTCTAGACGGTTGGTAGCAGTTGAAACTCTTGTGCGGTATTAACTACATATTTATTTATTTTATCTGAGAAGAAAGCATAATTGACAAAAACATCAGTTTGTAAATACAAGTAAGTTATTACAAATTATAATCAAAAAGGTACGACGGAAGTTGTACCCAGCGGGAATCTGGCATTCCAAAGGTTAAATGCAAGTGGGGGTGATTTAGGTTTGTGTCTTTTTGTGAGGTCGTCGTTTTTTAGTTGGGTTGTATCGAAACAGCTATTTGATATTTTAGTTTTACATAGCAAAAGCCTGTTCAGCTTTATACCTGTAACTTTTGACAGCCTCGGGCGCCATTGCCCGGCTCCGCCCGTGTCTCTAGGGTTGGCGAACTGATCTGGATTGATAGGGTTACCCCTTACCCACATAAAGTTAATCAAATTTAACGCAACCCTACCATAAAAAATAATAATCTTGCCTAAAACGCAGGGGTGCGAAAAGTTAAAAAGCTGTGTGATCGATCACTTAACACATTCCGCACCTAAGCCGGTGAGGGTGTGACATTTGGTAACTTGGTAAAAAATCTGAAAAAGGTATTTACTTACCCTCTGATGGAGAGATAACAATTAAATGTGAAAAATGAATCTAAGATACTTGTGATTTTTTTTTAACTGTATTGATTCACTTACGAAATGAACAATTCTATTATGTCCAGAGTTATAAATACGCTCAGTACTGACCTGCTGAAAGACCACCATTCAAAATCTAAACTTTCTTTGAAAATGCTTTAGCCATGTTTGGTGATAAAATCTGAATAGCCAGGTGCTTCCCAACCTTCTTCTTCCCAGTGTGTTGTCCTTCATCACTCTCTTCAACCTCACAATTAGGGATGTCACAGTCCCACTGGCTTCGGACAGTTGGGACTCTTGTGCGATATAAAACCATTTTATTTTGTTGGATTAAAATATTTTTTGTGCATTATATGGATTTTGAAATTATTATGACTTTCAGGTACTAAAACTTAGTAATTTGCGATTTTATTTAGTTTTCCAATGCACTCACTGAGTTACCTGAGGCGACAAAAAGATTTTAAAAACTCCCAAACTTGTGTCGCTTGAGAAAAGCCTTCTCTCAAACGGTAAATATATTTTAAATGGCTGAAAGGCTACAAAAAAATATCAAAACTGCATATTTAACACACGTTTGACCAAATTGTCGCTTAAGCCCTTTTATCTTTCTAGCAAAGGTTTGTTTTTAACTTGGAGAAACAATGTGTGGAGAGAGAGCTAATTATTTTTACCCAACCGATATAAACTTGCGATAAATTACTTTCTCCGGGTTTTTACGTCGTGTACGATGATTAGATGCTATATTTTTGTTGATATCAGTACTGTGAAAAAGTGGTTATATGAATAAACGAAAACATTGTGTTGATATGTGATATGAATGGATGTATAAATACCCTAGCCTTGGTCTTAGCCACGCCCAGGTCCACCGAGTCAGGTAAAAATCAAAAACAACTGACTCCACTGCCTTGGGTCGATACCACTCTATATACTCTAAGGTTTTTACCTTTTTTCAAATAATTAACAACTTGTTAACACATGTATTTATTTTAACTAAATTCCCTGTCGTAAGAACGAATAAAAATTAAATAATTTAGAAGATTATTTTTACTTAACTAACTAACTAACTAACTAACCATCACGCCGTTTCCCCGCAAGGGTAGGCAGAGAGGACGGACCGCCATACAACTCTGTCTTGGCACACACTTCTTGCTTCATTTACATTCATACATCGTCTCATACATACTCTTCTGTTATTCTGACTCTTCACACGACCCGATTCAAGTATTTGATTTACTTGATCGTGCCATGTCTTTCTCGGGCGTCCTCGACTTCTTCTTCCATTCACTTTCGCATCATATATTCTTTTCACACTCCTTTCTTCGTTCATTCGCTCTACATGCCCAAACCATCTAAGCGTCCCTTTCTTAATCCTATCCATTACGCTCACATCAGCCTTGCATTCTTTCCGGATATCCACATTTGTAATACGGTCATACATGGTTTTACCGCACATCCGTCTCAAAGATCTCATTTCCACAGCATTCAGTCTACTTTCATCCTTCCTCTGCCAGTTCCATGCCTCACTGCCATACATCAGGGTTGGTATAAGCACTCCATTGTGGACTGCTAGCTTCGCTTCTTTGGACAATTTCTTATTTGCCCCAACAGCGTTCAGTCCTCCATTAATGGAGTTTCCTGCATTCACCCTTCTTTCAATATCCTCTTACTTGATATTTTGAATTCAGTTGATGATCAGAAAATATAATCCATTATTATTAAAATGCATTTTGGTTATATCACAGCTTAAGATTATTTCCAAGCCTCGTAACCTGCGATAAATAAAGCTTAAAGCTTTGGTATTGTTGCCTCGTCCCATTGTTTAACCCACGCATGGCGTAGGCCTGACAATGGCCTTACAGAATAAGCCTTATGAATACGGGTCGGCCGGGCGTGGAAATCGAGATATTGTTATTTTAAATACAAACGTACTCAGAGCCAATAAACGGATTCCACGGATTATACTTAACGTGATGACAAATGGGTTCGAAGCCTCACATACCTAAAATATTATCATATTTTACCTTACCATAGTAGTAGTAAAAAATTGTAAATGGTATTATTATTATTTAAAAGGGAGGACCATCTAAATACAAACTAAAGCAGTTACAAATCAGAAATATTCTTGTATAAAACAGAAAAAAATCTCGAAAAGCAAGTTCTTGCATAACGGAATTTGCCGAAATTTACATGTCAGTGTAAATATTTTCAGTTTGCCGATTAAAGTATTAAAAAATTGCACTTGGTATTATTATTATTTAAAAGGGAGGACCATCTAAATACATACTATAGCAGTTACAAAACAAAAATATTCTTGTATAAGGCAAAAAAAAAACTAAAATTGTAAGTTCTGGCATAGTCAAATTTGCTGAAATTTATAGGTCAGTGTAAATATTTTCAGTTCGGCGAGTAATGGAGCTTTGAAAAATACATTTAACTGTCAAATAAACAAGATATTGCAAAATTTTCTATTCCATATTTTTTAAAGAGTGGATTCTCAGATGAAGTAGGGTATTAAAATTAGTTAAATGATGCAAATAATAAAAAAAGCAACAATAAATTTTTGAAGTTAAATTTTCACACCCTTGGCTTCTAGTAAATAGTTTATTTAATATATCGATGGACAGTGGACACACGCGCTGCTATACCCATATCTGAACATTTGTTCATGACTTTAGATAGTTTTAATTTGCATAAATATCTGGTATATATAAATATCTCGTTGTTATATTAGGTTAGGTAATCCAGTGTGAAGCGCAGTGCAAAACTTCACAAAACTGCGCTATTACTGTTGTTATTATTATATTTACGAATAACATTTACGATTTTTTTACGCAACCAAATTATGAATTTTGAAGCGAGAATTCCCGGATATCGTTATGGACAAAAAAACTTACATTACTCTGATAAAATGTTTAAAATATTGCAGCAGTTTAACTCTGCATTTTCTACGACCAAAATATTTATATGGGCATGTTCGCAGTATGGAACTCAACGCATCGGCTGAAGCGAAGTCTCGGGCGATGGCAAGTGAGGAAATACATATTTTATACAATAATATCCCATATCAACTATTGAGCCCATGGAATACTGAACAAAATTACACCGACACGGGAGAGATTTCAATCTGTAGCTTAAGCATGGTAAGAGGAACAAGGTTAAGAGAATCTGACAATTTTATCTGAACAGTTGTCTGGTTTGTTTCCGAAGCTGGAGCACGGAACTATGGAATGGAATATTGGGTTTATGTACGAAACTGGAGCACGGAATAGTGTAATAATGGGATTATGCTCTGAGTTGAGGCATGAAACAGTGGAATAAAAGTTTATTCTGGAGCACGGAACTATGTAACATTGGGTTTATGTCCGAATCTGGAGCACGGAATAAAGTAATAGTGGGTTTATTCCCAAACCTGGAACACAGAACTACGGTACATTGGGTTTACGTTCGAAGCTGGAGCACTTAACAGTGTAATAATGGGTTTATACCCGGAACTGGTGCATGAAACAGTGGAATAATGGGTTCATTCTCGAAGCTGGAGCACGGATCTGCGAAACAATGGGTTTACGCCCGGAACTGGAGCATGTAACAGTGTATTAATGGGTTTATGCACGAAACTGAAGCACGGAAGAGTGAACATAATAGTTTATACTCGGAGTTAGAGCAGTTATTTTTATGTTGAAATGGGGCAGTATAAAAAAATCAAAAACCTTTGTAAAACCTATTGCAGTTCGATTCGAAACCACATTTCCGATTCTTCCATAATACAAAAACACGGTATTGGGGTTATAATCAAATAACACTGTGTATAAGTTGAATATCTTATTCCCGAGATTATATTCATCCTCTAAGTTACACCATCTAGGCGTACGCTAGTTCCTTCCTCCAGGCAATATCGGACAATAAGTTTGGTCCGTGAGTAGAAACCGGAAAGCAAATAAACGTGTTAGAAAAACTGAAAAAGGTTATGTTGCAATGCCTTAAACGCACTTTAAAACACCTTAAATGAATGCACCTTCTTCTAAGCGGTTCAACATTACAGACCAGAAGTGACATCGCTGAGACTCGCTCATATGCAACAAGCACTCCGACAATGTGAAAATACAATAATAATTCTTGAAGTTCAACCGGAACAAATCGAGAAAATGATGATGTAAAAGCTGCATTAAAAAAGGAGTAGAGGTTATGTTTGAAGTTTGAGAAAACTCTGAGTGAATACAAAGGACTTTTTTAAGGGGTGGTTGTTTTTGACAAATGTTTTTTCTACGGTCTGAAGAGATCGGTGGTGCAGTGCAAGATCAGGTAGGAACATTCACCGCAAAGCCATAACAAGCCGCCAACGCACTCGTGTGCCTCGTCTTGTGAACGGCCGACACAGCTGTGGCTCTTATCATTTTATTTACGATTTTTAACCTCAAACCCTCTTCGGTCAAATCTTTCGAATTTGGAATCCAAAATTGTTGCCACTCTACAAAAAATACGTTAAAGAAATCTTTTAACATTGATAAAAAGAACACAATTTAGTACCTACTTAAAATTTGTTTGAAACGGACAAAGCAAGTCTCTCTCTCTCACAAAAATATTGTGGAAAGGAGAAATATGACGAACTATTGAAAAAAAAAAAACAATAATGTGCTCGAAGGCAGTGGGGCGATAGTACGCTGATTGACAAATGTGGTAAAACGAAAGAGGACGGTTGAGAAGTATCAGGTTATTCAAATCTAGTTACTAAACATAGCTAAAGCTATTTTAAGCAAAATTACGATTCGTAATAATAATATCAGTGAATTTATATAGCACACTTTTGTGACATTTTACCTCGAGTTTGCTTCACACTAAATCACCTAACCTACAACGAGAAAATAAACATGAAACAAATAAAATGTAACTAACTAACCATCACGCCGTTTCACTGCAGGGGTAGGCAGAGAGGACGGACTGCTATATATCTCTGTCTTAGCACACACTCCTTGCTTCATTCACATTCATACATTTTCTTCTGTTATTCTGACTCTTCACATAACCCGATTCAAGTATTTGATCCACTTAATCTTGCCATGTCTTTCTCGGGCGTCCTCGACTTCTTCTTTCATTTACTTCTGCATCATATATTCTTTTCACACTCCTTTCTTCGTTCATTCGCTCTACATGCCTAAACCATCTAAGCGTCCCTTTCTTGATCCTATTCATTACGTTCACATCAGCCTTGCATTCTTTCCGGATACTCACATTGGAAATCAAAACCATCTAAAATCATGATCGTTATAATAAATCATGGTTCAGATATTGGTTTAACAGTGAATGTATACATCGACAGATTATAAATCAATTCACTAGAAGCTAAGATTTTACAACGCTCTCTCACCAGGACAATTAAAAACGTACCTGAAATTGCATCTCTCAATGATCAGAATATGAAGAGGCGAGAAACTTCTAACTTCTACTCCCATCTATCTCCAACCCTATCCGGTTGGTAAAGAATTCCCTCCCTCCACCCAAATAAGCCAAACCTAAAGATAATAAATTCATCACTTCACTCGCATTTTGAATCTGAGAGGCTAATAAATTCCTGAGTGTTGGTTTTTGACTGGTCTTAAGTAACCATTAATAATTTGCCATCCAAGCGTCATTAAACGCCACCTTTCTCGCTCAATGATTTCACACACCCTCGGACCCCTTCCAAAAGGTAAGTCAACCAAAAAAACGGCAGGTATATTTACCTACTAGATAAAAAGCATCCTAACTGGCAGTCGCTTTTCAAAAACGCGAGATTTGGTATATTGAAATACGTTAAAAGATATTCGATTGCGTGCCTTTGTATTGGCAGAATATCACATCTGTTTGTAACAATGCAAGTTATTGCAAAAAAGAATTAAATATTCAAACGGTTACATGATATAGTTCAATATAAAAACGTGTTTCTAATACGAGATAAAGCTATTCATCAGTAGAGTATAACGACCCACCTCCAATTAATATGATATCGAGATGAGATGAAACAGGTGCTCACAATAGGCACAGATGTTGGACGGATCGGCAAAAGATGATTGGATTTATTTTGCTTTGCACTATTAAAAGAGCAATATAAAAGACAAAATAATTTTCAGATGTTTCTTTTTACTTTTTAATTTGAAAATAATATATTGACTTATGATTTGTAAGTACGAATTATGTATTTATAAACCAACGGACTATTGTCCAATTACAAAAAATACATAACACGAAATAAGAAACAAGATCAACAGAGAAAGAACAGCACAAACATAGTATGTGTATTATAATAAAGCGATGACAAAACATACATAAGAAAGAACATTCAAATCAAAGTCAAGATCAAGTCAAAGTTTTGGTAGGGTCTTAAAGAATGACAAAAATCATTTAGACTGGTACCAAAATTTTCGACATTCTGGACAGTGGAGAATGATACCCAAAATTAGTAGTGATGATTGACGAACAGCAATTCATTGTTTCTGAGTCTACGGAAAGGAATGTTGAACTGGATAAGTTGCAACAAAGAGGGTGAGTCAATTATACAATTAATAATTTTGAAAATGCAAATTAAATCAAAGTCTTTCCTACGCTTTTATAATGAAGAAATTTTCAATTATAATAGGCTTTATTAGAAATATAAAAATTTATGATTTTTTAATTATAACTGCCTATCTCGAATGTTGAAGAATTGAGAGATTTGTCCCCATCTATTTTAAAATGGTTCCAAGAGAAGGCCTTGAGGGAAGCCTTAGTGTTAAGCTTGGTATCTTTTATGGATTCTGGGTATTTTTAATAAAATGGGAGGGTGAAATAGGACCTATAAGAAACTCATTTTGTAGTAAGGAGGTAATACAAGCGTCGAAAAATCGCTTCAGAGGCTAATCTAACTAACTAACCACCACGTCGTTTCACCGCAAGGGTAAGCAGAGAGGACGGACCGCCATACAACTCTGTCTTGGCACACACTCCTTGCTTCATTCACATTCATATATCATCTCATAGATACTCTCCTGTTATTTTGACTCTTCACATAACCCGATTCAAGTATTTGATTCGCTTGATCATGCTATGTCTTCCTCGGGCGTCCTCGGCTTCTTCTTCCATTCACTTTCGCATCATATTTTTTTTCAAACTCCTTTCTTCGTTCATTCACTCTACATGCCCAAACTATCTAAGCGTCCCTTTTTATCCTATTCATTACGCTTACATCAGCCTTGAAATATTTACGGATATCCACATTTTAGAAACGGTCATACATGGTTTTACCGCACATACGTCTCAGGGATCTCATTTCCACAGCATTCAAGCTTTTAATACGGCAAATGACAATTATTGTGTACAAATTTACTGTGTTTCTCAAAACATCTTCCATTTAAATACAAGTGAAACAGATACAGTATCCTCATTTCAATGATTTATTCCAACTAATAAATGAGTTTTTAGGAAGGTATGCAATATATTATATTTGTATTTCGTGATTCATAGTATGCATATAATACCGTTCATAGGAATCAATTATAGCGATAGATAAATCATTCTGAATAGATAAATAATAATTGCAGCAAGTTCTTGTTCATAGACACAACGAGGCAGGTGCAGAAAATGACTACGAACGTAGACATTCATAATATATTAAGATTCCATGAAATAATGCTAATAAAACCCTCTTAGCGTCATATGGTATAAAAAATAAAGTTAATTTTCAATCGTGCCACTGATATTATTAAACAATCCAATACGTTAATGGACAAACTTTTTGTAATAAAATGATATTTAAACTTTTCATTATATCCCATGTTGTCCTTACTACATTATTTCTACAAAATATCGCTCTACCATACAACCATCTCAAATCTACCTAAAACACTTCTTAAATTTCACTGTTTCTCTACTTTTTCCTTCCTAAACTGTGTTTTTCCTATTATAATTCAACTGTCAAAATTAAATATTGAGAAAAATCTATTCACAAGGTAAAATTTTTCTATGGTTGATTAATTAGGTACACACTTAAAAAAAAAGGAACATTTTCAAACATCGATTCAAATCTACTACGAAAGTACCTGGCCAAAGTTCATTACAAAAAGCAAATATATTTTTTGCACAGCCGAAGTTCATCGACATTATAATGACACTTTTCTATGGTTGATAAATTAATCACTTAAAAAAGAACATTTTCAAACATTGAGTAAAATCTACTACGAAAGTGCCTACCTAAGGCCCTCTGCACGTGGAGATACTTAAAAGAAACTAACGACGGATGCAAATTACTAACCAGTCCGCGATGAGTTGGAACCTTTGTAATTAAATAAGACACCGCACTAAACAGTCACTAAAGCTTTAGTAACCGGTTGGTAGGAAACTTGACCTGTCGACTCGTTTTTGACTTGAGTCTTGAGTCGCCTAGTGGTCTGATTGAATACATCAATGTTTCTTGCCACATCATTTTAGTTTTTAATATTATCGTTTACATTTATTTAATATATATATATATTGTATATAAGATTTCATTTTGTAGTAATTTTATTTTGATTCAAGAAAATGAAGTCACGATCACGAGTGAATATAAATTTGTGGGAGAAGTAGAAAAATATCCCGTTTTATATAACTTCACTACCATGCACACCACACAGAAAACTGTCGATTTCGATCACTTTTGAGTAGCCCGCGTGTGCAGAACTTCGTCGCCAAAGAGTAAGTAACTGTCTAGTAATTTTAAGCATACACCAGTCCAGTTTCTTTCGAGTATCTCCGTGTGCATACGATCTGTGGTTCGTTGCATTACCGAGATTCGACAAAAAAGCAGAGATATTATTTTATACAGCCGCAGTACCATAGAGAATATGATGATTGGATGACTGCAATAAGTGCAGTTGGCCGGTTGGTTTGACGAGGGTTAGAATTGCATCTCGCAGACTCGCAGCATGTCCTAAAGGGGAGACTTGCTGGCGACCAGCGAGGCTACCAGTCCTTATAGGAAGGTATTTTCCTCCTTGTAACATTCCTTTTATGATGAAAATCGAGCACAAACAAGGCGGCGCACACGACCTGAACGCAGATGAAACAGACCTTAGATTTATAAAGATATATGTATTAAGCGAAGCTAGCAGTCCACAATGGAGTGCTTACACCAACCCTGATGTATGGCAGTGAGGCATGGAACTGGCAGAGGAAGGATGAAATAATAATAATAATAACAGTGAACTTATATAGCGCAGTTTTGTGATATTTTACCGCAAGCGCGCTTCATACTAGATTAATTAAGCTAATAAGACTAACTAACAAGGAGAAAATAATATATAACATGTATACAAATTAAAACTATCTAAAATCATGATCGTCATCATAAATCATGAGATAAAAAGTTTCAGATATGGGTATAACAGGGTACACTGAATGCTGTAGAAATAAGATCCCTGAGACGTATGTGCAGTAAAACCACGTATGACCGTATTAAAAATATGAATATCCGGAAAGAATGCAAGGCTGATGTAAGCGTAATGAATATAATAAAAAAGGACGCTTAGTTTGTTTGGGTATGTCAAGCGAATGAACGAAGAAAGGAGTGTTTAAGCAATATATGACGCAAAAGTGAATGAAAGAAGAAGTCGAGGACGCCCGAGAAAGACATGGCACGATCAAGTGAATCAAATGCTTGAATCGGGTCATGTGAAGAGTCAGAATAACAGAAGAGTATGTATCAGACGATGTATAATGTGAATGAAGCAAGGAGTGTGTGCCAAGACAGAGTTGTATGGTAGTCCGTCCGAACATAAATGCATTTTCATTTTATGTTAGTCCCAGCAATCAGGAGCAAATGGGGTATGTTGTGAGGCAGAAGAGAATAGGGAGGGGAGGATATGGGAGGTGGGGAAGTACTTGAATATTCAGATTTTTTTATAGTGAACACCGCATAAGAGTCCCAACTGCTCTGGAGTCAGTGGCACTATGGCATCCCCAATCGGGGTATGTCGTCAGGCTAAAGGTAGTGGGAAGGGGAAGGAGATGGGAAAGATGAAGGTCAGAAAGGATGGCTATTCGGATCTGGTCACCAAACACGGATAAATCCAATTCAAGCAACGTTTCGATTCTGAATGGTGGTCTTTCACCAGGGCGATACTTAGTATCTACCACTCTGGAACGTGCCGCAAATATACTATATGTTATTTAATATTATAAATGTGAAGTGACACATATTCATTTTGAAAAATATATTTGTAAACGCCAGGATTTGAACCCGTGACCTTTGGATTCGTAGTCGAGCGTCTTAAACACGGCTTAAGCCATTTCAAGCGACGTAACGATTGTGAATAGTGATCTTTCACCAGGGCGATACTGAGAGTATCCGCCACTCTGGTACATGCGGCACGTAAACAATATATTTTGTTAATAAAAAATAAATAATTATAATAAATTTATTTGCACACGCCCATAACTTCTGCTTTCAGACCCGAAGAAGTGACCCGAAGAATGGACTACCACATGATCTGAGAGTAATAAAAGACTCGACAGAGTTCAGAGCCAAACTCAAAACTCATTTTTTCAGAAAATCATATCCATAATCAAGATGTAACAAGCCCAATAGAACCAAGAAAACTTTTCAGACTCTCATTCCTTAAATCCATTAGAAGATTATCACCATTATCTGTTCTTCACTCTCAAAAATACCTCCGATATACTTTATTTTAAATTTGCATTCATGCCCTAAAAAAAAAAAAACAAATAAAAAAAATAAAAAATAAATAAAAATGTAAGTTATTATGATACGGTGATTGTGTCCTGCCAGAAGTGACCTGCCAGGTAAGTATGTTGCTGTATATTTATATAAACTAAGAATTAACATTAAGTAGAAATTAAGATTTGTACAGCGCCCTTGAGGTGATTTTTCACAAAAACGGCGCTATACAAATTATTCAAATATTATTATTATTATTAACCGTTGAACCACAAAGGTCGCAATGGCAACAGTTTTATGAATAATTGTTCGTGCTAAGAATATATTATATATTATTCAAATTGATTCGTACGATCTGCGATTAGCTACATAAGATCTCCGTAGATAGACATTATGCCCACATTAGGAACACGCGAGGCATTTCAACTATTCGAAATTGACGACAAAAACATGTCCGAAAAAACCACTCAAACGACACGACACAGAACTAGCGGGCGTTCGTAATTGTCTACGGCGAAGTCAAAATAAAGGAAAAAATGCGAGATAAAGAACACGAAGTAACGCGAGACTAACATTAAGGTTGCCACACTCGGCTTGTGGTCGGTGACTAAACTAAGCTGGTGCTTACCTGCAAGGGGGGAGAACGGGGTAAGAACGGGGTAAGAAGAAATAAGAAGCCTGATGATGCTTTCCGGGCAACTAAAGGGAATTTAGGATAATATTATGGTGGTTTTCCTTAGGAATTTGGAGTAATGAACAATTACGTACGTGTAATTGGAGAGAAGAACGAATGGAGAAACAAGTAGAAGAAAATAGATACAAGAAGATGAAACTGAAGACAAATCAAATAACTCTAATAATACTTGACTAATTTATATAGCGCCATTTTTGTGAAATATCACCTCAAGTCCATTTTTTAATTTCGCTCCCATGCCCTAAATTGGAAAAATAAAAATCATAATTATAATTTTAAGTTAATAAGTGTGTCTATCTGATGTGACCTGCCAGGTAGTATGTTCCTGTATATTTTCTTATTTAAACTAGGAATTAATATATAATAATAGAAAATAAGATCTGTACAGCGTCCTTGAGGTGATTTTTCACAAAAACGGCGCTATACAAATCACCCAAATATTATTATTATTATTAAAGGCGCTCAACAATATATATGCTATAAAACTAACTAAGCGTAACACAGCTTCGGCGTAAAAATCGGCAGAAATTATGAAAAGCACAACACCTCTATTCTTACAAAGTTTTTTGTAAAGATTAAGGTGAGAATAAATATTATTAATTATATATACCTTATTCGTTGCAACTCATCCAGTTCAACATGTCTTGCCGTAGACTTGTAAACAATGAATTACTGTTCCTCAATCATCACTACTTATTATGGGTATCGTTCTCCACTGTCCAGAATGTCGAGACTTACTAACTCAAGCCATGGTCTTGAAGTTTTTGGTAGCAGTCTAAATGATTTTTGTCATTCTTTATGACTCTATACCAAAACCTTGTTTAGGCTTTGACTTGAATGTTCTATCAAATGTATATTTTTGTCATTCCTTCGTTAAAATATTTTGTGTGTGCTGTTCTTTCTTTGTTGCTCTTTTTGCCCATTTCGTATTGTGTATTTTTTGTAATTGGACAATGGTCCTTTAATATAAAAATAAATAAATTAACCGCTGCTGTCAGGAATAAAACAAAATACTAAGTGACAATTTTTTAATATGATATAGAGCCAATAGCGTCAAATTCAAACATATATAGTACATCATATATACTATAGATTCACTTCAAATTGTACCAGTCTGATGATGTTCGTTACAAGGCGAAACCGGCCCGGTCTTAAAAAAGAGCAGCGGAATAAAGTTTAAAATTTGGTATTACTAAATCATCAAAATGGAATATAATGCAGACACTCCTTTTTTCTGTCCACACTGTGCAAAGTTGGGTCATCTAGGCGTCCCTTTCTTAATCTTGAACACATATTTTTATTTATTTTTTATATGAATACCGCACAAGAGTCTCAACTGCTCCCAACAGTCTAGAGCCAGTGAGACTGGCATCCCCAAATAGGATATGTTGTGAGGCTGAAGGTAGTGGGAAGGGAAGAAGATTGGGAAGAGGAAGGTTGGGAAGTACCTGGCTATTCAGATCTGGTCACCAAACACGGCTAAACCCATTTCAAGCAACGTTTCGATTCTGAATGGTGGTCTTTCCTCAGGGCGATACTTACAGTGTCTACCACTCTGGAACGTGCCGCAAATATACTTTTATTTTTATATGAATTAAATGTGCTATGACACAAATTAATCAAATAAAGAATTATGTTTGAACCCGCGACCTTTGGATTCGTAGTCGAGCGTCTTACCACTCGACCACGGAGGCCGTCATATTTAGGTAATCGGAATCACGTGGCAGCCCAAAGCATGGAATGGAGAAGAGATTATGAATATTTTAAGATTGATAAAACAGAAAAAGTTTTGCCACTGCACAAAATCAAAGCACCTCTCGTTCAAGCGTAATATTCAAGTTGCCAGGTACCAAGGTACCAGGGCACCAGGTGCATGAGAGGGTAATGGGAGTCATTCACGTATCCACTTTACTCCAAGTTGCTAGGATATATTCTACTAGGTAGTAGGCAGGTGCAGGCGGCTCTACTAGAGGTGGGTTGCTAGTTGCTGTTACCAACTTGATACACGTACTTACACTTGGTACATAATAGAGTAAGCAGAGAATTCAATCCCGGTCCAGAACTTATAAACCCCGGGTAAATAATTATATCCCAAACCCATCGGGCTTGATAGGCATTAATTTTCATTTTTTATAGGCATCTGTTTCTCGATATACAAATTTTAACCAAATCCTGTACTGTACTACAATTTCAGAGAGTCCAGTTTTTAAATTTGGTATCATGCCCTAAAATCGAGAAAAAAAACACATTATTACAATTTTAATTTTAAGTCAGGTAAGTATTTTCCTGTATATTTTCTCTTTAAATAAATATTAATATAAACTAGAAAATAAGATATGTACAGCGCCCTTGAGGTGATTTTTCACAAAAACGGCGCTATGCAAATCATTCAAATATTATTATTTTTATTCAATGATTACTGATCATTTAATTTTTCAATCGAAACTTTAAAACCAAATTTTAAGTAATGCAATATTATTTTCTTCGTTTCCTGTAGGTGTTTTGAAAAATTTAATTTTTTTTAATAAATTGACTTTAAAAGGTTAAATATATCTACGTGTAGTTATATGTCATAATAAATATTAATATTAACTAGAAATTAGGATTTGTACAGCGCCCTTGTGATGATTTTTCACAAAAACGGCGCTTTACAAATTATCCAAATATCATTATTATTATTAATCTATGTTAAATACATATTAGTCTCAGGTCTCCGTTAGTAAATTGTAATCCTTTAGCGCAAATAAATTGTATTGAATTAATTAATCTTATTTCACAATGAGTCAATTAAAAATCATATAAAGTATATTTGCGGCACGTTTCAGAGAGGTAGATACTCTCCGTATCGCCTTGGTGAAAGACGTGTTTGACGACCTTATCTGAATAGCCGGGTAATTCTCAACCTTCCTCTTCCCCATCTCCTTTCCCTCGCCATCACGTTCAGCCTCACAACATACCCAAATTAGGAATGCCATTGTCTCACTGGCTCTAGACGATTGGGAGCAGTTGGGACTCTTGTGCGATATTCAAATTAAAAAAAAAAAAACAACTTCGTATTTTATTTAAATAATCATAATGCCAAAAACATAGTATTCAAGGCCAAAATTTTTAGTTAATGTTATTTATTATTAATCGTTCATTAAAACTTGTTCGCCGTTACTTAAATAAGAGTACATATTTTTTTCAATTTGAAAAATGAATAAATAAATGAGAATTTTATAATTCGGGATTGAGTGTCGAAATTGAATTCTGTAAACCCGGGATTGCGATTTTGTCCCGGGATTAAATTTCACGATCCACTTTCAGTTTTGCATGTTTCCAGTACCCAGAATAATGCAGAACATACATAACACAGTAAATAAAAATCAGTTTTAAACCTATCTTAAGAGGGAAGGTTTTACGATATGTCTCATAAAAGCTGCCATAGGTTGTAAGGTTTTAAAACGGGATAAAAAATTTATGTAGACTTTGCTTATTAGATGTTTATAAGACTTATAATGATTTTTAAAATACAAGATTTCTTTATTCCACTATTTTTTATTTTAGACCTGACCGGTTTCACCTTATGACGGGCACCTTAAGACTAGTACAAACACCCAAAGTCACAGATTTTCATTATGAGACTCAATAAGTGTCCATTCCGGACACTAATAGTATACTCGTATTTGCCATAGATTTACTTTAAATTTTACCAGTCTGAAGATGCCCTTCATAAGGTGAAACCGTTGAGGTCTTAAATAAAAAATAGTGGAATATAGTTAAAATTTAGTGTTATTAAAATCATTAAATGGAGTTTCACTACGAATTAACAGTTTCAAGATTAGAAATAATTATAATTAACAAAATAAACCGTAGAGAAAAGGTTCGTGTCTTGCCCATGCGTTAAAGTATTTTGTATGCGCGTCGAATTAGCCTGAAAAATAGCGGATTTTGTATATTTTTCTCGTATTTTTGAATGCTGAAAGCGATGCAATCTGTTGACTACAACATCATGTTATTATGTTATTTATACATCGATTCACAACCATCTGCTGTTGGCATTCGATCAGGTTGAGTATTCATTGATCAACAAGTGATTTAGCTTTACCTTTCAATCTGCAGGTTGGAAAGCTACAATAGCACCTTCCGAGGGAGGCTGTATTGCGGTCCATTCAACCTCTCCCCGGACATGTGCCAGTGTCATTATGAACAGATTCCCCTACATATTATAAACGGAGAATTCAAAAGAATCGCTGCCCTACTTTGAAATGTATACAATAAAAACTAAATGCATGTGAGGTTTCAATTTATCCTGTTGAATACAGATTAAGGTAAAGTGGAAAAAAAGTGGTACAGATTGGTAGGGTTCATGGGTATATGTTTAGTCATAAATGTTTTCAATTGCACAAGGAAAGGTAGATTGAAAACGCATTCCGAAAAATAAACACTCTCACGCTAAAAAATATATTTTCTATTAGAGGTTTATAAGTTCTCAAACAATAATATGTTTCTAGCTAGGACTGCCAGATTATTAGAGGTTGACTGCGAAACGTTTTACGAGTTGTGAGATGATACAAAAAAGCGCTATAAAAATTATCCAGCGTTTTGTTTTTGTCCTTTGCGGTGATGATTATGTCACTGTTGGAAAAAAAGTCTCCCGATACGTCTAGCTAACCATTGTTTAGGTCGATGGTGTTATTCCACACTTTTTCGTAGGGACATTTAGCCCCTAGTGATAATATAATGGTCATGCTGTTATGCTTGACACCTAATCATAATTTGATCAAATGTTGAAACGAACCGAGAATCGGTGGTTTTTATTTTAATTTTGTAATAGTGAATACCGCACAAGAATCCCAACTGCTCCCAACCGTCTAAAGCCAGTGAGACTATGGCATCCCCAATTGGGGTATTTTGTGAGGCTGAAGATAGTGGAAAAGGGAAGGAGATCGGGAAGAGGAAGATTTGGAAATGCCTGGCTATTCAGATGTGGTCGCGAAACACGGTTAAAGCCATTTTAAGCAAAGTTTCGATTCTGAATAGTGGTATTTTACCAGGGCAATACTTAGAGGATCTACCACTCTTAATACGGTTAACAAGGACGATTGTTTGAAGTGGTAATGGTAAACAAAATACATAATGGCGATAATCATCTATTTGCCACGGTGTAAAATGTGACAGTGGTTCGAACCACCAGGTTTAAGTTTGCTTACGAAAAATGTGGAATAACGCTTTTGACCAAAGCACAGTCGATATGGAATGGACGCTAGCGGCTCTTATTATTTTTTTGTAATTTTGAAACATGTAACATAGATAGGTAGGCACATATTTATATATATATAAAGCTACACGTTACACTGTTTTATGTGATCTTATAACATTGCTTGCATCATGCAAATACTGCACAAATACATAATTTTATTATTTATTTTAGTACCCATAGCGCTCCGAGTCGTGCGCTGCCAATCACAGTAATCGATTCCGTGTTCAAAGCACGCCACGAGCACTGCCGTAGCGCCAATCTGCGGCGAGCTACAGCTAACCCAGTCGAAAGCATCAAAGGTCCGCAAAGGTCGACAATAGTGCCAGGTTTGCATAACGACGACTCTTTGTTTCATGCGCTTCTGGAAGCAGGAATTGTGTTTGAATAATGCACTCGCGGGTCAGACTGAACCGATTGTTTTGCAGGTTGAAACGAAGCCTTCAAATGCCGGAACAATGAACGAGTTATTCCGACGGTCGATTTTTTTGCGTGTTGTTTATTTATAAATTAACGGACTTAAGTCCAATTACAAAAAAGACATTTAAAACACGAAATGGAAAAAAGAGCAACAGAGAAAGAATAGCACATACATAATAATAAATCAAGCGATGACAAAAATAGGGCAAAATAAACATAAAAGAGAACATTCAAGCCATGGTCTAGTCAAAGTTTTAGTAGAGTCGTAAAGAATGACAAAACTCATTTAGACTGCTACCAAAAATTCCAAGACCATGGCTTGAGTTAACAAGTCTTGACATTGGAGAATTATACCCATAATTAGTATTGTGATGATTGAGGAACAGCAATTCATTGTTTCTGAGTCTACGGCAAGGAATGTTGAACTGGATGAGTTGCAACAGAGAAGGTGAGTCAGTAAAACAATTAATAATTTTGTATCATCATATGAATAATCGCCTCTTTCTCGCCCTAATTATTAATTTAATTAATTTCATGCAATTATTATTTTTAAGTACCCTACCTACTGAATAATGTCAAATATGAATTGACCTGCATGAAATCTAGGACGGAAAATTTTAAGCCGATATAATATAAATATTTTTATTATAAATAAATTAAATGAGATTATATTTTTGTGTATGGGAAGAACGTATTTTTAGGGCGCAGACATGGAAAATTTGATACTTAAAAATGGGTACAAATACATACAGAATATAAATATGCTATAGATTATATAAATATAATTTATGGCAAATTAATATTTAATTATAGTAATAAGATAGAGCCTAGGAAGTAAGTCTTGTACAGTGTCCTTGAGGTGATTTTTTACAAAAACGATACTAAATAAATTATTCAAATATTATTAATAATATGTGTAGGGAAAAAATGTAATTTTTGCCGTTAGTACCTATTGTAGAAACAAAAAATAGAAGTAGTCAATTAATTATTTTTTCATTTTACAGATTGTGCAGAATTTTTCTAAAGACACATATTTATAAAAAAAAACAGATCCTCACATAAATAAATTGATCTTTAGACAGATAAAAAATGATAAACTTCTCAATTTCCCAAATAGGTACCTACTTAGTTTTGCATAAACAGGTACTTTCAAATACGTTCGTAGGTAAGATATAAATAAAGAAGATTCCACGATCTGATAAATACAAAAATATCAACACCACGAATTAATTACAATAAAACATCAATCAGAATGAGGAATTCAAAATTTCGCCCTATCTATAAAAAAACCACCGCGTATTTCATACCTTGTGATGTAATTATCTTTCATTTTAACCAGATTCATAGATCGTTATCATGACTAATGACTTTGATGTTGAAAAAACAAGCAATTAAAGAAATAGAAAACAAGTATACAACCTTCAGCTAATCAAATGTACATCAGGAAAGAGCAAATCAAAGCACTGTAATTAAGAAACAGTTACCGATACAAATTAAATGCAAACAAGTGGCATTTGTCCTAATCACTTTCGTTAGATTTTCCTCGATGATTGTGCGAGCCTGGGAACCAACGGTAAAGTGTTTACGCTCCTACTAGTGTGTGTGTGTGTGTGTGTGTGTGTGTGTGTGTGTGTGTGTGTGTGTGTGTGTGTGTGTGTGTGACTACCTATGAACTATGAAGATATTTACGCCAGTTCCGGTCGCACGCAATACTCGGAAGAGAAAAAAACGTACTCAACGACCGCCGTAAGAGTTATTTCTAAGGTGAAAGCGAACGATACAAATAGGGCTAATTCTACAATAAAAAGAACACTTAGATAATACAACTTGTTATCTTTATTTTCTGTGGGATTTGTACGTATTGATCTTAGCTAGCTCCTCCCAATCTCACCTATACCGTCTACCTGTATAAAAAGTTGGGGATACCCCACGATCAAGTGAGTCGAATATTAGAGTGAAAAAATAAAGGAATGCGTGCCAAAGCAAAGTGCTACGGCACTCACATTACTCGTGAAGTACAATACCAAGCAACCCTGAGTGAAAAATACTCCGAGTATCACCCTGGTGAAAGACCACCATTCAGAATCGAAATGTCGCTTGAAAAGGTTTTAGCCGTATTTGGCGACCAGATCTGAATAGTCAGGTACTTGCCAACCTTCCTCTTTCCCACTACCTTCAACCTCACAACATACCCTGATTGGGGATGCCAGTCACACTGGCGCTAAACGGTTGAAAGCAGTTGGGACTCTTGAGCGGTATTCACTACAAAACAAATTAAAAATCGAAATTAGCAAAAAAATGTTAATATAATTAAATAACTCACTTGATTCTGTATAGTATTCTTTTATCAAGGCGAAACTGAAAGTACTCTTCTTAAAAACTACGAAATGACGTAACGTATATTATATAGCGCACACATAAGTAACACTTGAGGTGGAATGGAAAAAACGTAAAAAATGATAATCGCAGTCGTAAATTATTGTAAAAACTGATCATTTTATGAAATGTTTTAAAAGGCTCTACTTAAGTGATATTTTTCTGGTCTGAAAAAAAAATTGACGCATCGAAAAGCAAACAATTTTAAAATTTGCATACTCCGGGAAAAAAACAAAACAGTTCAACCATTAATATATCCACATACGGAACATAATACTTGCCTTAATTATCATGAAATTAAACCGTTCCAAAAGGCTGTAGAATATTCCCGCCGGCTTCTTTATAAATAAACATTAACAGGATGAAAGACTTTTGGGTGTTAAGATGTTATTTTGTCAGGGGCTCGGGATGAAGGTGTTTACAAAAATGCTAAGTGAAACCCGCCAAGATAATAGCGAAACGATCCGATGAAGCCGAACGCGTAAGGAATTTTCAAATAAAAAACCAGGTTACGTAATCATTTGGAATCTCGAAGGTAATTCTTTAAGGCGGAGGAATTTCACCAATGAGGTTTAATAAATAATTCGATAAACGACTTTTTCACAACCCTTTGAATCTGATCAACTTGCTGCATCTCTCTAAATGGATAACTTTTTTTAATTATTTAATTTTTAGAATAATATTTGTGCGAAACGTTTTTTTTTAAAGTAGTTAAATAGTCAGAGGAACTAAATTGGCTAACAGTGAAACAGATGCTGACATTAAACACATTTATATTTATGCATAAAATAAGAAGCAACTTGTTACCAAAATATTTTTCTGATTAAATGATTTACAACGTGGATATTCATCGACATTATAACATTATATCACTACATCACAGGTGAAGAATTTGCCTCATACCGCCGTAAAAGTTTATTTTAATTTTTTACCATTTTATGTTATTTTCTCAATTATTTTTTAATTATATTATTTTTCATTTAATTCATATGTATTATTATTTGTATGACACTTATTGCACCCACCACTCTGTTCCGCTGAAATAAAATGTTATTATTATATAATATAAAGACATGCAAATAAATCAGAATACCAAACAAAAAAAAAATCAAATACGCAAAAATGTGTATTTTACAAAGGGATCAAATATTAAAATGCGCTGTCGGAAACCATCAAAATTACACCGATAAATAAATTTAAACTATTGTCGTAGAAAGCAATCACTTGAGTGGTTTGACATATTTAAAGAACGGATATTATTTTATTTTTTATGAGCGACCGTTTTCGCTTAGCCTAATTAATAATCAGGTAAATTTGTTCAGTGGTTCAATATTAGGTATATTTCCTGTAAACTCATAACATTTCGTTACAGCGCCCTTGAGGTGATTTTTCACAAAAAAAATATCCAAATATTATCATATGTGGTCTTATAGGAAGTTATTTTTAATAATAAATAGAACATATATACTTTGTTTTTTAACCACTTTTTTATTTAATATTTTGTCTACCGGTTTCGGAAGTACCCTTCCATCATCAGGACAATATTAAATTAATCTTTAGATAATAACTTCATCTCTTCTGGAAGAAACATATGTGGAGATAAATTCTGTACACGATCAAAAAATGTATGTTTTGAAGTATCTGGAGAATGTATATTAGTAAATAATATACATTCTCCAGATGTTTCTTCCAGAAGAGATGAAGTTATTATCTAAAGATTAATTTAATATTGTCCTGATGATGGAAGGGTACCTCCGAAACCGGTAGACAAAATATTAAATAAAAAAGTGGTTAAAAACAAAGTATATATGTTCTATTTATAAATATGGCAAGCCACAAAGTTAATGCTTTTTACGAATATAGTTATTTTTAAATTTAAAATAGTTTGTGAGAACCACATATAATCTATAACTATGTAATTCGGTAGTGTGTAAATTATAATAATAAGCTTAATGTAATATTGTCAAATATCGTCAGTAATAATTAGTTATTTTTAAACTTAAATGGACAAATAAGTAAAATAAACTAAAAAATACGGTAAAATATTGATTTTGAAAAAAAGAGGATAAGGAACAAAGTTAATTACATCACGCAGTCAAACACAAGAAATATATAGAGAAACAAGGTATTTTATACGTAAGATTACCTACATGTTTTTTAAAGTTTAGTTTCATTTGTAAAGTTCAAGCAATTTATAGGAACGTTTCGATTCATCGTTCAACGTTTTTGGTTCACGTTTTGATTTGATTAAAGCATGTGATTTATCAAAAAAAAAAAAAAAAATATTGTTAATATTTTTTTTAAACATGGGTTTTGTCCACGTCTGTCTCACTAGGATAATCCTGTGTCGAGACAGACATGGAAAACTTTATGAACATATTGTGTATGAACGATCAACTAGTTGACATATTGTGTATAACAAGGAACTGAATTTTATGCTTTTAAGCATAGCGGAAACAGGATTTCGGAGCTTTATTAGACATGATAAAAGATTCCTAGCGCATTGTACGATGCTGCGTCCCAACTTCCAACTGCGCCTATAATCTATTCGGTATCATAAAAAATCTTCATTCCGTCATCCATTTCTTTCTAATACAAAAAAAAAAAAAAAGAATCTATCCAATAGTAAAAGGGCGTGAGACCTGTCCGTTGGACGTATCGAAAACCAATAGAGCTAGATGGACGTTAGCTTTAAAAGCTCACGGAACAATATATCTGCTTTGCATAGCGGCTCCGTTGATTATAAGGTAAGTGCGAAAGCTTTTAAGCAATCAATCTCCCTTTGTTCATCCGATTCGACTGCTAAGATGAAACAATCCAGGGACAGCATCCAACACGGATCATAAAACAATACGGTGGAGTCGGGTGATGGTATCTACCTACTTAGCGCTTTAATAATAGGCTTTTAAGGTGTTGGTGCAAGGTTTCAGACGTATTCAACGGTAAAGTCAATCAGATTTTGATGTGTAAACACCTTAGCTAGCGCCCCTCCCCCAAAATTATCTAGGTACTAAAATGTGGTGTTCAATATTAATTACATATTACAATCGGAATTAACTTTAAAGCATAAAAGACGGCAGCCGAAAATAGGAATAAATTCAAATATTAATCATTTTCAATAGAAGTATGAGATCGTTTAAAAATGTCGCTTTCTGATGAGGTCTTGGTGGCTTAATTGGCAGAGTGTTACTCCCGGATAGAGTAGAGGTTCCGAGATCGAGTCGTTTAGTTTGTGGCTTTTTTCTGTTTCATATTTGAATTTTAGATAATTATTTAAATATTTAACTACATATCTTCAGCCATGCTCGAGTGGTAAGACGCTCGACTATGAATCCAAAGGTCGCGGGTTCAAACCCGGCGTGCGCCAATAACTTTTATTTAATTAATATGTGTCATAACACATTTAATTCATATAAAAATAATAACAAGTATATTTGCGGCACGTTCCAGAGTGGTAGATACTTTAAGTATCGCCCTGGTGAAAGACCACCATTCAGAATCGAAACGTTGCTTGAAATGGCTTAAGCCGTGTTTGGTGACCAGATCTGAATAGCCAGGCACTTCCCAACCTTCCTCTTCCCGATCTCCTTCCCCTCCCCACTACCTTCAGCCTCACAACATACCCAATTTGGGGATGCCATAGTCTCACTGGCTCTAGACGGTTGGGAGCAGTTGAGACTCTTGTGCGGTATTCATGTAAAAAAAAAAATAAAAGTACTCGAACAAAATTTTGATGTCATATACTCAATAGTCATAGTCTTGTCAATATACTAGAAATACCTACCCCTGCATAGAAATGGCGTGATGGTTAGTTAGTTAGCGTATACTCTTTGTAAACAAAGAGATGAATTATTAAGATACTGTTTTTCCTCTCTGTTCTATGAAATGAAATAGGTTTCAGTAATAATAATACCCATGACGTGTATCCTAATCGCGTACTTTAAATATCAATGTAGGAGTGTTTTGAGAAATCTAAACGTCAACCTTATCTGAGAGTGCCCCAAGTCCTAATGCATATTTGTCACCACGAGATAAGACGCTCCAGGCATCCTTTCAGCCAAAAGCTAAAGTAATTTCGTTTTAACATTTGAATCATTTAAAGCCATTAGGCAACGACGTGTCGACGATCCAATAAAATCTTATAAATATTTAAAGAATTAGTGGCAAAAAAACAATAGTCATACGTGGCAACTTTGAAAAACGCCTTTTTTATTTTATATTTTAATTCGTGAAAATTAAATATTAACTTTGTATAAGACGTAAAGATTTTTATGGTAAAGATGAGAAAGAGACATATAATATTAAATAAAATTAAAGAGGCAAAACGTCAACTGAACTAACTAACTAACCATTACGCCGTTTTCCCGCAGGGCTAGGCAGAGATGACGGACCGCCATACAACTCTGTCTTGGCACACACTCCATGCTTCGTTAACATTGATACATCGTCTCATACATACTCTTCTGTTATTCTGACTCTTCACATGACCCGATTCAAGTATTTGATTTACTTGATCGTGACATGTCTTCCTCCGGCGTCCTCGACTTCTTCTTCCATTCACTTTCGCATCGTATATTCTTTTCACACTCCTTTCTTCGTTCATTCGCTCTACATGCCCAAACCATCTAAGCGTCCCTTTTTTGATCCTATTCATTACGCTCACATCAGCCTTGCATTCTTTCCGGATATCCACATTTTTAATATGGTCATACATGGTTTTACCGCACATTCGTCTCAAGGATCTCATTTCCACAGCATTCAGTCTACTTTCATCCTTCCTCTGCCAGTTCAATACCTCATTTCCATACATCAGGGTCGGTATAAGCACTCCATTGTGGACTGCCAGCTTCGCTTCTTTGGACAATTTTTTTATTTGCGCCAACAGCTTTCAGTCCTCCATTAATGGACATTAGCTACAAAAAATGTATTCCATTATATTTTGTAAAGGACTAAATTTGCATCAAACAAGTATACCATAAATCTTCAAAGCATTTTAAAAATCGAGAATGAAAATACCTCAAAAAATCCATGGCTTAATAGCTTCTAATTTAAAACGATGGTTTCTTGAATGAAACAGCGTTCGAGTGATGTCAATAAACTTAACTAATAAACCGAAATAAACTTTGCAAATTACCCGTCGTGAAATCGTGATTCTGTCGAGATGAGTATTGTCGATGGTCCCACAAAAACAGCCGCAAACACTACGGTAAAAAAGCGTCAAGTATAAAACGGAAAGTAATTCGATTCAAATAAAACTGTCTTACTAAGTACTCGGCGCATTCGATCCGCGGTCATTTTATTAACTCAAATAATTCCGAGCGAAAACTGTGAATCGGTCAACGTAGACCAGTTTGTTATGTTCCAGTAAACTCGAAGGTGTCGATAGATCGACAGTTGAAATTACAAAATCTTTTTAAACGCATATTTCATAACACCCGCGGAAAATATGCTCGCCTGTCCTACTAAAACGTCGCGAACGGTGAACGCTAGCGTCAATAAATTTGTTTCACAACTTAAACAATCAACCTTTACCTTATAAAGAGGAAATATATCGTTACGGTTAATAATAATAATAATAATTGCCTGATTTTTATAGCGCTGTTTTCGTGAGAGAAATATCACCTTAAGGACGCTTCACATCATAATTAACATAATTTAAAACTAAGACTTAATATTAACTAATGCCTAATACTTATAACTAGTGACAAACAACTAACATATTTAATAATGAATAAAATAAACAGGTACATAATATGTCAAATTAAGCGGAGATCCGTTTGCATTATGCAGCAAAACTCTCAAACGGCGAGTTCTGGCGTCATGAAATTTGTACAGATGCAAATTTCTAGGTCAACGCAACAATTTTCAGCTTGAAAAATCATTATTTTTTTTAGTCATGAGCTATAGATCTTTTAAATATTATTTTTAATATCAAAATTTAAGACAAGATACCATTTAGTTTGATGATTTTAAGATTACCAAATTTTTAACTTTATTCCATTTTTTTTTTCAGACCTGACCGGTTTCGCCTTATGACGGGAATCTTCAGACTGGTACAATTTTAAGTAAATCTATGGTATATATATATGTTTACTATTAGTGTCCGGAATGGACTCTTATTGAGTCTCATAGTGAACATTTGTGACTTTGGGTTTTGTTTTATTGCTGACAGAGGCGGCTTTACAATAACATTAAAAAATACATAGTAGTTTTATTACCTTCTTCAAGTTAAAAATTTGGTCTTATTAAAATGGAGTTTCAACACGAATTAACAGTTTCAAAATTAAAAGCCATTTAGTTTGTTCCGTATTTTTTAAATGTTCATTTTTTTAAATATGTTAAAACTCGAACAAAACCAGGTAGCAATATCAAATAGTTGGAAAGCGATTTTCGCCGAAAGTGTGTTAATTACCGTTCGCTTAAGCCGATTAGCCGTTTTTTAGATATAATAAAAAAAACGAAAAGATGAAATTTTAAAACACTCCTTCATAGAAAGCATAGGTAATACGTGGCAGAATGCGTATAAAAGTGGTTCATATCAATATTCCTCACATTCGTGTAATTTTTAACGAGATAGATGTTCTGCCTTAATTACACGTCCAGTAAAGCCTTTGTAAAGTCGTAAATAAATATCACGGACGGCGTTTTTAGCGCGAGCTTTTGTAAGCGTTACGAGAGTTATGTAGTACCTACCTTCAAGAGTCATACTGACAACTTTATAGCACGTAACGAGTTTTTGCTTATTTGTTTTTGTACAATACTCAGTAAACACAATAAAGAAGAAAAATCGAATTAGTTAATTAGACCATGGACTAAAAAAAAAACTAAATAATAAAAAGACGCAACATACAGGATGGATTGATTTTAAAAACTTATTGTAAAGGATATTGAAAGAAGGGTTAATACGGGAAACTACATTAATGGAGGAATGAACGCTGTTGGCGCTAACAAGAAATTGTCCAAAGAAGCGAAGCTAGAAGTCAACAATGGAGCGCTTATACCAACCCTGACGTATGGCAGTGAGGCATGGAACTGGAAGAGGATAGATGAAAGTAGACTGAATGCTGTGAAAATGAGATCCCTGAGACGTATATGCGGTAAAACCATGTATGACATCAATGCATAGATGTAAATAGGCAATACACAATCAAAATACCAAAGTGAAATGTAATCTGGAATTTTTGTCGCAGACATCTAAGGGGAAATCTACAAAAGACAATACTCCGATTTGAACTTATTATTACTATTCTACGATATTTTACCAAAACACCTATGTAAATATACCTTCTATAAAAAAACATTAACCAAACAGAGACGGGAAAATCAAAACCCGTCTCCTAGAAGGTAATAAAACTACTCGGATGTATTTTTGAATGTTATTGTAAAGCCGCCTCTGTCAGCAATAAAACAAAACCCAAAGTCACAGATTTCACTGTGAGATTCAATAAGCGTCCATTCCGGACACTAATAGTATATATGCCATAGATTTACTTAAAATTGTACCAGTCTGAAGATGACCGTCAAAAGGTGAAATCGGTCAGGTCTTAAATTTAAAAAAATATGGAATAAAGTTAAAAGTTCGGTATTATTAAAATCATTTAAATGGAGTTCCACCACGAATTAACAGTACCAAAATTAGAAATAATATATTTTTATTGTTATTAAATGTAGAGAAATCGACTCAACAGCCGGGAGAGGCGTACAAACAACGTGTGTAGAATGTTACAATAATTGATGCGATTACATTGTTATAAAACTGTGAGAAACAATTAACTTTATTGCTACCAACCCACGATCTGATCAATAATCATATTTGAGTATATGGGGGGGGACATCAGGAATACCATGGATTACATGATACGGCCATCGTTTCGGTTAGTGCCTTGACCTTTTTCAGAGATCTATGAGAATGAGAGCGCTGGGTCAGAGAATCAGTAACCAATTTAGCCATGGATTATTGCTGCGGCCGGCCAAAACACGAAGATCTGGCGGAACTATTAAGTGGAAATATTCGGTGTTATTTGGTTTCGAATTCTCGGAAAAGGTACCTGGTACCGTGGTATAAAAAGCATGACCCGCTAATCGGAGATCAAAACATGTGTATAACAGCAATTAAAGTTGGATGAAGCAAGCACAGTTAGATTGTTCGTGTACAGTGGGAAGGTTAAAGTAAATACTACGTACAGATTTCAAAGTGCGTTTTTTTGTTGTTTCGAAGAGGAAGTCACACAAAAAAGAATATAGGAAAATTAACAGTGAGAAAGTACCTGTGAAATAATAATAGTGAACTTATGTTGCGCAGTTTTGTGATATTTCACCTCAAGTGCGCTTCATACTAAATTAATTATGCTAATAATACTGACTAATACTGACGAGGAGAAAATAATACATAACATGTAGACAAATTAAAACTATCTCAAATCATGATCGTTATCATAAATCATGAGAGAGAAAGGTTCAGATATGGGTATAACAGTGCATGTGCACATCAACAGATAAAAAAAGCAATTTACTAGAAATAGAATTTAATTTAATTTAATTTAAAAAACCCGGCGTGCACAAATATACATATTTTTGTTTAAATATGTGCTATTTTACATTTAAATAATAATAAAAAACATAAAGCATATTTGTGGCACGCTCCAGAGTGGTAGATGCTCTCAGTATCGCCCTGGCGAAATACAACAATTCGGAATAGAAACGTTGCTTAAACTGACTTTGATTGACTGGCCGTGTTAAATGACCAGATCTGAATAGCCAGGTACTTGCCAACCTTCCTTTTCCTCATCTCCTTCTCTTCCTTACTACCTTCAATCTCACAACATACCCATTTGAGAACGCCATAGTCTGCTTACTGACTCCGGATAGTGAAACTCCTGAGTGGCATTCACATAAAGAGATGATTTTTATAGCGTCGTTTTCGTGAAAAAAAATCACTTCAAGGGCGTTTGAGTATTAAAGCATGGAACCGCATTCTCCAATGAAACTGAGCTACCGCACGTCCACATAGAATTAAGCCCATTCCTCTATTTTCATAAATTACCAATCTTAGCGTTAAACTCAGAAAATCAAAGCGGTTTTTTCAACGGATCAAAATCCTTCGCTAAGGGTAAATTTGACTTAAGTTTAGTGTTTTGATTGCTAAAACCGGTCGCTTTTAAGGGTGGTTATGCATAAAAGCATTTATTTAAACTGTCTTATTTAACTTTAACAGTCCTTAATAATAGTTGTTGTTATTATAATTTTTCCATTTTTTTGCTTATTATTCTACAAACATTGTGTTATCATTATTTACTATAACTAATTTTACACAAATCCTTTGTATTTTTCTCTGCTGTATTGTTAAAACTAAACACTTTTTTTTATTATTTAAGCGAAATTCCATCATCAAACACAAGAACCTTGCTATTTATGGTGTGGAACAATTTATGTTTGTAATACACTGTGCAGAAATTTAAAACATTTTTTTTAATCAATTGTATAAAAATAAACATTTTTACTTAATACTAACAGTAGGTATAATATTTATTCAGTTTATATACAATGTCTAGTTTCTAGTTAATAATAAATACCTCCCTAATTGAGAAAATTCTTGTGCTTGGGAGGAGTAATATCATGGGTTTCATGAAATTATTTTTTTATGATTAAAAAGGAATATAATACATTTTAGGTTATTTTATTGAAAAGTGTACTTTGAGTTTTTATCTTATATATTATTGTAAAAAAAAACTTATATCAAATAATTAAAATCTTCCATGTGGTATCAACATAAGATTTCTTAAAAATGATAAAAGGAAAACCTAATTGAATGATTACTTATAAAGTATGGGCATCAAAGCATTGATTAATTTCAATCTATAATGCGACAGAATTTGAAACAATGGGTATTCTTAAACTGGCAGGGAAACAATCAGGCAATACCTATCAATCTGTCAACAAAGGAAATTCTTAAAGAAAATAAAGGTGTAGTCGGATGAGCTCGTTCGAACCACAACAATGACGTAATGTCACGGGCGATCAGCGGACAATGAGGCCATTCATAGCGAGGACATTGTGTGACACATGCGTCATGCGTGACTAGGTAAAACACATAATCTTATGTGGAGCGTGTCTTAAAGTTGCGACTCGGATAAGCTGGAAGATGAAGATATCTGTAAGACCTCACTAAAACTTGAACTCTAGAATAACATATAGATGGCTGAAGGGCCACAAAATTCTTCAGAATCAAACAATAGTCAGAGCAAAAAAACTGATCAAAAGTAATGTGAAAAAACATGTTCGTTCGTTGGTGTCTCGCTTGGTCGTCGGTTTGCTGTTGTTATTTAAGTAATATTTATTTATTTATTTATTTATTTTTATACGCCCTCATGGGCTTTTACATAACATAGGTATAAAATAAAATAACAGTGACATAAAAAATAACAATGACATAAAAAATAACAATGCGCCCAAAAACATTTGATGCGACGATTTGATTACGCCCAAGAAAATTAACACTAGTATTTAAGAAAGAGGTATGTTATTATAGCCTTCTTGTAACTAGATTCAGTGCAGTTGAATATATCTACTATTTCAGCGATAGAATTACTCACTGCATGCAATCTAGGTACAAGCGAGTATTTAAATGACTCAGTCCTGATATTGTTGTTACATTTAAAAAGAATTTTGGATCGAGTATTAAATGAAGTGTGGTGTTTTGTTGCTATTCGTTGTGTGTAAGAATAATCAAGAACTTTCACTTCAGCTACGTCGGTGAGTGAATGGTTTCCCATTTCCTTTTAATTTCCAATAATCTTTCCTCGCCCATAATTACACTTCCATCAAGTAGTATAGTTTACCATTTTACAGTCCACTATTTTCTAAATTCATCCGAAGCTGAAAACACATTCGGTGTGATCGCAGCTTCGAATCCAACATTTTGGTCCTTCGAGACGGATATTCAACTCATTTTTGACAAAGTCTGTGAGTTTTCTGTAAGATAAAAGTATCTGTAAGACCTAACGAAAAGTTAAACTCTAGAATAACATGCATATCTTATCTGGATCGTGTATGAAGGTTAAAATTCAAACCTAAATAAAACTTTAAGTTCAGAATGAATATATCTTTTATCTTGAAGCTTGTCTGAATGTTGCGACTCGGACAAACTGTAAGATGAATATATCTGGAAGACCTAATTTAAACATGAACTCAAAAATAACATTCATATCGTATCTGGAACGTGTCTGAGAGTATCGATTCGAAATAAAGCTGTGTAATGAAGATGTCTGAAAGACCTAACTAAAATGTGAACTCCAGAATAAATGGCGAATAATGCATCTATTTTATTTAGGAAAATATACAGTTTTATACATGTGTTGATAAATAATGTTATAAGCATGTTGCGTTCACCAGTGAAGTTTCCGCTAATAAGCCTATACATATATTTCTAATTTATTTTTTATGTTCTGGTAGCATTGATTGTTGCATGACAACCGTTTCAAGTCATCAACTATTCTAGGAAGCTAATTTAGAAGAGAAGCAATAAATCCTAGATGTAAAAAAGGCAATATTTAATTCCACAAGCAAGAGAACAATCAAGGTGTGATGTCTTGTAACCTCGATCGATCGGAAAGGAACCCAGAGAACAATAAGACGAGTACTATTGCAATTTACAATAAAGCTGTGAACGATGAAACCTTGGAGCAAGTAGATGGGTTTGTGTACTAGAATTTTATAGAGGCGAAAAGATTTATAAAAATTGTAATACGACTATTGAATAAATAATACAGCAGCTACTAATAATAATTTGTCAAAGTAAGAGAGGAAAAGAAGACTCAATATTTTCATAGTTCCACGAAGTCTACAAATAAATTCGTTCATTAAAACCAGACTTTGCACAACTGTCGTCCCCCGTCCCGTACAGATCATATTGGTGCAGAGCACATCCTAATTAATTCTCTAACGAGATATATGATCTTATATCGCAAGGTAGGTAGTACATATGATATGGGACTGAGGCAGATTATACGTTGGGTTATTCGTTATGATTATGGGAGATTACATCACGCGCGTGGTCATTAATTAAAAAAACTGCGAGTCACCAAAACTCACCGCGGACTACAAATAATATTACAAATAGCAAGTGGAATTTAAGAGGCGAGAAATACAGTAAATGAAACAACAACAAACGAAAAGAGATTGAAACGTGTTTGAGTGTCCAAGTGATTACTCAAAATTAGGGCATGGAAGGAGTGAAAGAGGGTCTTGAATAGATTTTAAAAAAACCAGTTCCAGTTCTTTTCATCCAGAATTTCTCTAGCAATAATATTTGCGGAAGAACAACACAAAATTATTCCCATGAATATAACAATAAAACTCCTTTACTAATAGGTCCAGATATGCCAGGTATCCGCTCTGGTACTTGGTATGGCAACACAGTGGGCGGAGGGGGAGGGGTAGGGCGGGCGTGCGAGGGCGGGGGACAATGCTCGCCGCCCACGCGCAGCGAAGTTACCGGTGTCACGGGATGGAGAAGTGCAATGGACGTTGTTTTTTCTCAGTGGGTGCATTATGGATGGGTAAATTGCATTTGATTTAGCGTGCAACAGTTTCAGTTGAATTTAAAACCCACGCAGGGGTAAGTGGAGAGGATGAAACGCCCCCCACATCTGTATTAGCATACTCTCGAATTCAGAGATGCTATCGCTCTGTCAAACACATTAAATCGTGCAGAAATATGTTATTATTTCAGTTGAAAGTAATTTCATATTTCGTAGGCAATAACAGAGCACAGAATTTTGTTTTAGCTGAAGGAAATGGATGCCAGAATATAAAAATGGAGAAGCAAATCAGTATTAAAGTCTTTTTTTACATCTGGACCTCTAATACAAGCGATGAGTGGTGACAATTCTGAAATTCATGTGTGCTAATAGCATGTGACGCAGGATTCATTAGGTTTATTAGAATTGTCACTTTAATTACCAAGAAACATCTAGCCCCGTATTGTGATTCATTGAGTAGAAAGAGATAGGAAACCATATATTAAGTCTAACCTCAAATATAATATGTTTTACTGATTCAGATTAAGATGGCGGAGGCGCGTGCGCAGAGCCAGAAAACATCTAGCCCCGGAATTTTATTTACTAAGATAAAGTAAACCATAGATTTGTTCAAAATATAATCAAATTTATTTTAATTCTAAAATATTGTTCTGATTTCAAATCTAAATAAGGGTATTTGCTTTCCTGAACTGAACTAAACACTGCGCTTTCATTATTTAAAAAAAAAACGTTGATCGTGGATTGCCGGCCATGATTAAAGATGGAGGTGGCGCGTGCGCAGAGCGGCGATACAATCTTCCTACAGTGCGCAGGCGGACCGGCCTTTGAGATATAATGACCTACCTTATATTACTATATACAGCTCTTAGCACTAGGCTATTATCTGTGTAGGTAGGCGGTACCTAACTAAGTGGAGCAACTTCTATTATTGTACTCGGACTGTAGTTTTAGTGAGATTCTGTTCTCGGTATTATTGCGTTATGTATCATGTTCTTATTCGGTTATATCTCGACAAGTGAGACGTATTTCATAATAAACATATTCAACGTTACTAATTGAAATCCTGTCAAAATTAACGGTAGAAAATAAGAAAATTCACAA
The DNA here is from genome assembly GCA_022651775.1 of Drusus annulatus. NCBI lineage: Eukaryota > Metazoa > Arthropoda > Insecta > Trichoptera > Limnephilidae > Drusus > Drusus annulatus. Next base: position 338,213 of record JAGWCC010000167.1, read on the forward strand.
TATAAAAGAAATATACTAATTTTAATGATATTTTTGTCAAAATTTCTTCTTAAAATCCAACCAAAAGAGTAAATTTCTTGAGTGCCTTTTATTATAAGCTCGGGGAAGAATATAGTTTTATCAGATTAACAATTTTATTCGAAATAACGAAGAAGTTTACGTCAACAAACCGCTATAGCTCAGACAAAGGAAATGGTGCATTTGAGGATATTTTTGTATGACTTACCTCAGGTCTATCAAAACAGTAGAAGTTTAGAAATGCATCGAAAGCTTACCTGAAACAAACAAACAAAGAAAAATTAGATACATAAACAGGTTGTAACAACAATTGCAAAAAACGTGTACTTTACAGCACGTCAATGTCATGTTATAAAACAATTACCAATTCATAAGAATTATTAACATTGTGCTCGGAATTAATAACATTCTTCAATAACAGTCCCTGACTCCATTTAAAAATATAATAATGCATCGTTAAAGCAGCATTTTAACCTTTATGTGACTGAAAGGGTACCCGGGTACCCTTTCAGTCACATAGTTGGTTTTAATGTTCCAGTAAGTCTAACCGGCTGAAACTTCCTGACTTCTCCACAATAGTGAAAACGAACAATTAAACATGACCGTTGAATTTGTGGAGGGTGGCATGTGAGCGGAAAACGCTTAAGTAAAACATACACCTTCTGATGACTGAAAGGGTGCCCGGGAACCCTCATGTGATTATTTGGAATTTGAAGCTTGTCCATATTTATTAATCATTTTATCTTTTTTTAAATGATAACTTTGATGTACTGTTGTGTTCAAAGTACATCACCTGTATCCTTAATACTATTTTTAATCACCTACTTAATTTAAAACAGCAAGAAAATATGGTACTGGGTGAAATTTCTATCCACTTCCCCAAGTCTTGAACTGAGTCGAAATGTATTACGTCATAAAAGTAGTCCAGCAAACTTCAGCAAATGACATACTGTAAAAGAAACCTTCATATCAATTTTAAACAGGTGTACTTTTCTTCAGTCACATAAGGGTTAAATGTGTTTTCGCCGCATAAATGTGCGTTGGACATTATTACCCTTGCAATCCCTTTGTAGGGCCGCCACCTCCACCGCCCCCTGTGCTCCTGATCCCTGATATTAAAGCCTGACCGTGGCAAAAACTTTAGCATGTCCTCGAGCTAATTCACCTCTCTCAGAGCCGTCGATCGTAAAGTCCTGGCCATGGTAAAGGCTGTGCAACTTCATCTCACAATTCCAAAACTGCAAGGCTACAGGTTGTAACAGTGTTCATTGCAAATATTCGTAACACTAAACAAGTGTTGGTTTGTTTAGGGGGGGTTGTGATTTCGGAAAGTGAACGTGTTAAAAACACTTTTTAACACGTTCACGCTAGCTAAAATTCGTACATATTAATGTCATATGAATGACGGATCAATTCAAACTAACGAACAGTGAAGGGTTTCCCTTTGCCCTGTGGAACGACTCAAAACCACATGGCTGCGTCTATTTTAGATCGGTTCAAAGCGAAAAGGCGGGCGTGGCGCGTTGTGCGCATACCGAACACATGTCTGTCAACGCGCGACGCGCGGTGTCAGTATTGAACGTGTTTACAACAAATTCAATCGGTAGGAAAATCCTACTAAATGTGATTAAATCTAGTAATTAATAATGAAATATTCAACTTTAACTAACAGTTAAATATTAACAACATCACGAATAATAAAACTAAGGACCGGTTGTTCAATGTGTAGACAATATTTAAACCTAAGTTTTAAATTTAACTCTGTTTCAATACTAAATAAATTTACGGTAAACTTTATTATGTTTGAAGTTTGAATAATCACGTTTTAGTGCATAAATTACGAAAGGCCTTGTTGAATTTTGTGATTTTAACTATGGTTTTTATTTATTATTTGGCTTTGAAAAGCGCCCCAGAGGTGACACAAAAAGCGCTATATATATTAGCAAAGTATCAATCATATCAAGTCTAGGTACTAGGAGGGCAGAGACATGCCTAGGTGTGTGGTGGAGCACAATACAAATGACACACACAGATATGACATTGTTAGGCTTGGCATGACAGACGAGAAACCAGTTCCATCGGCTTGATCTCTCAGAGGCCAGACGACACCTCACAGACCTCAAGCCACAACACAAAACATAATAATATTGTTATGCCGCTGAGAGCTCCGTTGTAACCTCTCTTTCTTCTTTTTTTTAATAAATTGCCATACAGAGTAAGGGCTAATCAGAGCCCGTGCTATTTCGAAATGACGAATATAAATATGTTGTTGATTTTAGAAATTAAAGTTTTTCTCAGGAGATAATAATATTATCTCGTGTAATATTATTATGTTTTAAATTAAGGGAATGACTCCAGGTAGTTGATCGTTCTGGAGAATTTGTGTGGGTTTTGTTTTTAAATTTTGTTCAAACACATTTTTCATGCGTCATTCCTTTTGCATTTGTAAAGATGCCATTTTTTTTTTTTAATATGTGTACTACTGAATCTCGCTGTAATTAGGAAAATCTCATCCATTTTGGGGCTCCTAGGGCTAACCTTATGGCATTATTTTGAAATATCTGTATATTTTTGTAATTAATTCTATTTAGTTTTTTTTAGATTGAATGCTGTGGAAATGAGATCCCTGAGACGTATGTGCGGCTAAACCATGTATGACCGTGATAAAAATGTGGATATCCGGAAAGAATGCAAGGATGATGTAAGCGTAATGAATACGATCGAGGGACGCTTAGATGGTGTGGGCATGTAGAGCGAATGAACGAAGAAAGGAGTGAGAAAGGAATATATGATGCGAAAGTGAATGGAAGAAGAAGTCGGGGACGCCCGAGGAAGACATGTCACGATCAAGAGAAGAGTAAAAATAACAGAAGAGTATGTATGAATGTGAACGAAGCAAGGAGTGTGTGGCAAGACAGATTTGTATGGCAGTCCGTCCTCTCTACCTACCCCTGCGGGGAAACAGCGTAAAGGTGAGTTGGTTAGGTTTTTTGTTTCGATCTTTAGAAGTTCACATGACTGACGGAGCTAAAATCACAACACAAAGTACAGAAATAATATTGTCATGCCACTGAGAGCTCTGTTGTAACTTATCTTTCGAAGAGGGAGACGCTACAGCGGAACTATCAGCGGAATGCCACACTTATAACCGTCGTAATGGACTCAGACACACTATGTACAAGCAATATTCCCGACTCTGGTAGTAAAACCAATATTTAGATAACAGCTGTGCATAATTTACTCGGAACTGCCGACGAGATGAATAAATCAGAACGGAATGTGTGCCGACAAATTTAAAACTCCTCTTTGAAATGATTCATTGAACAAATTCCCAGGTATGCATAAAAATACATGTTTTTTTTATAGTACATAAACCGTTTGTTTTATGTTGAGTTAAACAAACATTACAAACATGACAAAGAAATTACAAATTCAAATCTTAAATTAAAGTAACGAGTAACGTGTCCAGCATATAAAGTGTTTTCTGAGACTGAAAAAATACTCAAATAAAGCTCTGGCGTCACGAAGTTTGAACAGATTTTTATGTCTGGAATTGATAAGTCAACGCAACTATGTTCAGCTCACAATGATCAAAGCTTAGAGACTAGGCGCAATGCTGGTCTCATGACAATAGGCTTTAAGATTATAATCCGCTTGATCGACTGTCCATACCTCTTGGCATGCTACTGCTTATTCGAGCCTGACAAATACTGCCGCAGTAGAAATCATGCCATGTTTAGCATACCCTATGGTCGGACAGATGTTTTGGCACAGCATAGCATGACAAGAGGTATAATTCTATTAAATAAATCATGTATATATATATATATGTATAAATATATATATTATATATAAATATATTTACCGAAAAATTACCTATTTTCAAAAAACTTGTTAATTTTAAAATGTTTTGTTGTAAAAAATCTATTTATTTTTATTAAATAAAACAATAAACATTGTAAAACACTACTTTATTTGAGTTAACCGCCAACCAGGTTTCGCTTTTCTCAAGCTTCGTCAGGGCTAGGGCTAGGGCTTTTACATCAACTAAATAACATTACATACAGACAGGATATATACGAGTATATGACAGTGATGAAAGAGAGAGATAAAACCTGGTTGGCGGTTAACTCAAATAAAGTGGTGTTTTACAAAGTTTATATCTGATGTAAAATAATAATAATAACATAAATTAAAAACAATTTAACCATTTTTTGATTGTTGAAAATGTCGGGCGAAACCAGATAGTAATATTATCATTATAATTTTAACAAAGTTAAATTTTCACCTAGTGCGATTATGAATGGAGGCTACTTTATAACATTGAAATGAAGTATCAATTTCCTTTGAGAAAATAATAAAATCGATGTTGACAACTTCTCGATTGTAATATCTTCTTCTCATAATTAAATTCATTAAGCTAGTGATTGTATATTCGAACTTCTTTAATGTTTTTTTTTGTTTCTTTTTATAATTTAGTTGTATTTTCTCTTAATACTAATTACCTCATTTTTATTGTGTATTTTTTTATGTAAATGTATGAGTTTGGTTACTCTGTACTGTATATTTATAGTAACTTATGTAATGTTAATTTTCCTTATCCCAGAGTGAGTTTTTTTATAATATTATTGCTTACATTGTAATTCCGATGATATTCAAATACAAATAATAATATTATGCGAGTTCATAAAGATGTCAATCTTTTATGAATAATTTCGCAAGTGAAATATTCACTCGCTAAAACGGATATCATAATATTATTCCTGGAGATAAATTTTATACACATGGAAATAACTCGAATACCATTAAATTATGTACAGCAAGAACCCATAAATAATTTGTGTGTCATAAAACATAGCCATTAATTATATCGGCAAAAGGAATATGTCACGAATCTAATTTATATCCCACATGTATTTTGTAGATACCATTTCATTTTTTAAACTAAGTATAGAAAAACATGGCTACCATGATTTCGGCTTTCGGCTGAATAATTTAGGATTATAGAAAAAAGTGCACTTAAAAAATGAAGCACTCTTATTTGCATAATCAACATAATCGTGTATCACGTCATACTAAATTTCCTCTGCAAATTGAATATCCGCATATCGTCAGTAAAACATACTTTTATCGGATAGTGCGATCAAAAGCTTCAACAAAAAGTTCATTATATTATTTACGAATTTTATAGCCTTGGGAAAATGCCGATATTTATATGGACAGGTTAATAGCGAAGCTAGCAAAATAGTGTGGTCGATTTTTTATTGTGATAAGTAAGGAACGGTAAGCCTACACTGGAAGTCAAAAAGCTCCCGGCTAGAAAAATATGCTCCGAGCTTTCTTACTCCAAATACGAATAGAGCATTATTTTAATCACTATAATAATAAAGAAATGAAAAAATAATTTTGAATCAGACCACGAATATAATTTTCATTTTTATGACCAACAGGTTTCACTTAGCCTAAGCATCATCAGGGTACAAAATTAAACTTAACAAAAAATGCAAACTGTGCTGTTAGGATTAATTAAAACTAATAAATAAATTAGGATTTCTGATCTAATCCAAAATCTAGACTAATCTGGACTTTTGAAACGTTAGGCCTTTTTTTCATTTATTGACAGTTGATCTCACAAATATAAAACTTTCACATGGCATTTATAAGAATGTGTTTTCTAATTTGTCACCACACAAAAGGACAGTGTAAGAGCTATGCTAGGTATCTCCCTGCGAGATAGAAAGACGAACGATTGGATAAGGAGCGAGTCTAAGGTGGCCGACATAACCATCACAATCTCCAACCTCTAATGGAACTATTCTGAGCATGTGACACGATTAAAAGATGACCGCTGGAACCTTAGAGTGCCACAATATCATCGTATGGCGTTTTTAGTAAGGAAAGAAAAACAGAAGTCGCTCCCAGATGAGATGGGCTGAAGATCTGAAGAGGATGGAGGCGTTGGATGGATGAAAGCAAGGTTTGCCGATCCAAACCAGGAAATAAATAAGGGAGGCCTTTATTCAAACGTTCAGGATGCCGGAAGGCTCTTGAAGTATCTAAAATATAGCTTATTTTATAATTCTGCGCATTTAAAGTATTACTAAATACTTTTAGAGTTAAATTAGAATTAACTCGAAAGCTTTTATGCTTATCATTTTTACATGAATTATTGAAGTAATATCAATAATCTTCAACGTAAATATGAAACAGAAAAATTAACGGTCGCGACCGAGACTCTTGGTTTATCCAAGACACTATCTAGGTATATAATATGTGCTCGGGTAGAGCTTTGTATACCATACAAAGATGGCGGCCAAATCGGAAGAAAAACTGAAAAAATGATTTAATCATTTTCAAATGAAGAATGAGATCGATTAAAATTGCCGGTTTCTTATAAGGCCTCGGTGGCACGATTGGCAGAAGCGTTACTACCGGATAGAGTAGAGAAGTTTAAGTTATTATTCAGTAAAACGTAGTGCCGAATATATCAGTGCTATACCACTGCCAAAAGCGATATAAGAAAGGAAGTACAACACCAAATATGTAAAAAATAAGAAATCATAAGTAAGACTCTATTGTAATCTTAAAAGGGAGAAACCGCGCAAGGAATTCAGATTCCAACACAGCATCTTGTAACACACATAAGCGTCTAACGGATAGCTTCATTGTAACCTCTCCTCTTTTCATAAACGCCTCGTGTTACAGAAAGAGTGTTAACAACTGAGCTCTCGGTGGCTGGACCATAATGGAGAATAACATCTCAGAAGTGGATCATTAGTAAGATTATAAAAGATGCGACGCACAACGCGTGTGTTAATTTTTATAACTTTTAAAGACTTAGGCTTAAGTTCGTTCGTAATTTCTGAGATAAACAAGATTTTACTAGTTAGCGGTCTAGATTAAGTGGCTTAAGCTAATGATAAGCTTTTGGGATTTCTATTTGTGGATGATTCCACCGAAATCTAAATGAATTAAGGCATAACTGGATTGATGCGGAAATTATTCATTCGTTTCTGAACTATGCACCGGTGTCGAAGGGATCATTGACGCGAGTTCCTCTGAGCATCTTACATTGAAGTACTGTAGAACAAGAACAGCATTGCCACCTGAAGTATCTGCTTTAAATATTGCAATCCGTTTGTTAGGGTAGAAGAATCTATCAAACGGACAGCCCGTTTCTGCACAGAGTCTAGGGTTTTTAATGTTGTATCTATTTCACAAAGCACGATTATTATTTGTATTTTTAATGTCTTTTTACAATCCGACCGCCATCCAGGCTGCCAAGATAGTTTCCTCACCACTGCAGTTCACCTACAAAGATAGATTGCATAGAAAAACTCAGTAGACACTAGAATTCGCGGTGCAGCGCTGTGATGGTACTGAGCAGGGAATGTCAATTAAGCCAGATTCAGCGAGTAGGCAATGCATTAGATAAGTGGCTGTTTGATCTGAGCACCGAGTTCAGCCGGCTCCGGTTCAGGTTTAACTCCACTGGTGACCGCCGCAGTATTTGCATACGGCGGGGGCGGGACGAGAGACAAGAGGGTGGACCGACTAAGTGTAGAGACTGTGGAGAGATAGAGTGCGAAGGTATAGAGTGGAGAGGTAGATGTGTAGAGCGGTGTAGGCTCGAGTCTGGCGCGTGCAGGAACCGGCCAGATAAGATTTATGGACGACGTTGGGGCAGTCCGAGCTGCGAGCCCTTTGTCAAAAGCGGATCAAGTAGGAGGAAATATAATGAAATACATTGTAATGTTGACGTTTTATTTCAATCGAAGTTTGACGTATGGAGACTTGGATTTCAAAGTGATAATTTGTTAGATTCTTACCTTCATGTTTTTCATCCAGTTCCTACCTACCCAACCATTTTGTAATATTCGATTTCCGTACTCAACAACACCGTGTTCGAAAAAATCGAATATAAGTGTTATGATGTGAAAAAACGTGTTGCTCGTTGGTTTTCGCTTGTTCATCGGTTTGTTGTTTTTATCTCCAAATAATATGAAATAAATGTGGTGGTTTGATAATAAGAAGACTTAAATCAGTGTGGTATATAATAATATTACAATTATGTAAGAAGACTTCAAGAACTTATAACTTCTACTTCATCGGTGAGTGAATGGTTTTCCATTTTTCCTTCATTCCAATCATCTTTCCACAAGCTACAATTTGACACCTTCACCAAGTAGTATAGTTCATCGTTTACAGTCCACTATTTTCCAAATTCATCTGAAGCTGAAAACACTTCCAGTGTTTTATCGCAGCTTCCGATCCAACAGCAGACATATTCTATATTTGAAAAATGGGTGAATTAAAAACTACACACATTTAAAGGCATTATATTATTACAAAAGACTCACTACATGATTCGGGATGTCCTTCTGACTCTAGGCGGTTGGGAACAGTTGGGACTCTTGTGCGGTATTCACTTTTTTTATAAAATATCAGAGTCGGGTCATTTCAAAATTTGGGAATAAAAAATATAGTTCGAGTACATGAGATGATTCATGAATGTGGATGAAGCAAGGAGTTTCTTGTGCCTGGACAGAGTTATTGATTAAGCTATTAAAATAATATATTCATTGAGGGGCCTGAATATATTAAAACGACAATATCAACGACAAACATCAAACACCCATTAAAAGAAGAGGAGCTTAACAAATTGAAAAAATATATTAAAAAAAACTAATTAGTTTGGTGTTAGTTTGGAATGGACTGGATCAATCTGATTTTAAACTGTTGATTTGTGTCGTGCGAAATATTTGTAGTACTAAAATAATCCGTAGCGCTGCAAATTAATGATCTGGTCAATGCTCCTAGCTGGGGTGTCACAATGTTGACTTGCTATCCATTAAATAAATCCTTCAGCAACGCGAAATTGTGCTATATTTTTTAAAAATTACATTAACACCACAAAAGAGGCTTTTGTCGTCATAGGGAATGCCGTGGAAGTTTCGCCCTGATGAAAGACCTGCATACAGAATCGAAACATTGCTTGAACCCTGTTTAGCAACTAGATCTGAATAGCCAGATACTTTACAACCTTGCTCTTCGCAATCTCCTTTCCATTACCCTAAGCCTCCTAACATACCCCAATTAGGGATGCCATAATCCCACTGGCTCCAAACGCTTGGGAGCAGTGGAGACTCTGTGCGGTATTAACAACAAAAAAACCAGAGTGGTAGATACCCACATCGCCCTGGTTTAAGACCACCATTAAGAATCAAGAATTTGCCTGAAATGGTTTTAGCTGTGTTTAGTGACCAGATCTGAAAAGCCACATTATAATGCTTGGCTATGTTTTATAGCGCATTTTTTTTTTAATATACGCCTCAAGGGCGTTTAATAAAGCCAGAACATAACAAATAACTACTCGTATAGCGAAAAATTGCCATAAAAAACTTCAAACACATTTCTTGAGTACTTTCCGACCATCCTCTTCCTCATTTCCTTTCCATCCCCACTTTCTTCAGCCACAAAATACTACTCAAAAAATATGTATGCCATAAACATGCCAATTATATTTGCATAAAAATAGCAGTATATCAAAATGTTAATAACTATGTTTTTGGGTGCTAATCATTTGCTCTATGTTATTTTTGTGTCACTATTATTTTATGTTATATATAACACTGTTATGTAAAAGCCCATAAAGGCGTATATAATTAAATAAATAACTCCCCAACAACATTCCAGCAGCGTTTAGAATTTAGTAAGTCAATTTTTTGGCGACACGACAACATAAGACCTTGATTTGAAACATAACACAATGCATGACACAAGTTAATCTCGCATTAACATCGAGCCATCTTTCTCCTCTCTCAGACGCGCGGTCCACGGGGCATACTGTCTCAGCTGGCTCATGGACCTCATAACGCTGAAGGAATTAAGGAAGATGTTGGGTTGTATTGCCAACTAAAGGTTTTTACTAATAAACATGGAGAGAGAGCTAAATATTTTTACCCAACCGATACAAATTTGAGATAAATCACTTTCTCCGGGTTTTTACGACGTATACCATGAGAGACAAAGAGATAAGAACAGTCTTCATATAATATTGCAGCACTTCTAAGTATGTAAGAATGTTATCCGTCAGTGCTAACTTGTGGGATAAACTATCAATGACGTTTTGAAAAAAAAAAACGTTTACAAAGAAGTTCTAAAATTGCAGAAGGTCACAATAGTAAAACATCATATAATAGATTTAAGATGGGATTTACATTTTCCCTTTCATATCTCTGCAAAGTGGGTATGATTTTCACTTTATTGTAAAACATACAATTTTAGTATTGACACACACGTTCATAGTGAGTAAATCGAGAAGTAGCGTAATCGGAATAAAATATCAGACTTTTTTACGTATAAGCGAAAATTAGTATTTATAATTTTTCCCGTGTATCGTATAAGGCTGCATGTTTTTGCAGACATTAGCGCCCCACGCGGCCATCGAACGAATCATGCACAGAAGACGGCTTAGCGTATTAATACTATCAGACAGTGCAAATTTAGAAGCATTCATCGTTGTGCCGCATCCCGGACATTTATACTCGTACACCATCAAGGAACACGACGCCTGGCACTTTGTTATGTTAATACCGGCCTGGCCTGTTTTATGTTAATAAAAGGCCAGGAATTCGTATTGTCATCGGGAAGAATGGCCGTTTTTGTGGCGAGCTCCGGGTATGTGTAACGCCGGGCGATCAGCCCACTAGCTCAGCCAGATAAGATGAGATGAGCCCAATAGCCATCAATGTGATATGCCCAACTCCGGAGATGAGGTGAGTTCAGTTCTGGAGATGAAGAAGGATTTGGTCCTTCGGAACGATTCAATCCAAACGGAAATAAAAGGCTTCGACGGGGGCGAACTGTCAATACGTTATCCTCGCGTATTGCGTTACGATTGATTACAATTATATTGTTTAACTGCGTAAACTTTCTAACAAAATGATAACCTGATTTGATAAAATTGTTTAAAAATACAAGGATATACTTTCACGGTTGTTTTATTATAAAATGTAAAAAAAATATTATGCTAATTTTGGCATTTTTGTGTGGGTAATTCGAGATAGGCCGTTGACGCGATGAGGCAATTTCAATTTTATCGCAGTTAGAGCAAGGAGGACATGGCCACTCGGCATTTGACGGGATTTCATGATCATCCAAGAATTTGCATCGTCTTAAGGAAGATGGAAAAGCTCAAGTACTTGTACACGAGTTTGAGGGATAGTCGGAATAAAGCTGTTCTTTGAAAGATAATAAATAACGATTTAGATTGATTATCGAACGTGAATTTCGACTCGATTAAATGAATGGTAAGGAAAACGTGTGTTTCGCTTTTGAATCTTTTTGTAAAGCTTAATTGCTTACAAAAGCCCAGCGAAAGCTATGACATTAAAGAAATATCAACTTGGCCGTACAGTAAAAACCGGAATCCACAAACAACCCCTTTGGGCGCAGCAATCCTCATTTACTTCAGAATTGGCATGAAAACCACGTCCAATTGTGCGTGATAAATCGCGGTATTTACAAGAAAATAAGAAAAGCAAAAAAATCTGGATTACACTTTATAGGGGTGTCCGAAAACGAAACGACCGTTGCAAAAACTTCGTGGGCACTTTGGCCTTTTATTGAAACTGGTTCCATCGGGTCCAGCGGCAATTTGACGGAGTTGCGAGGGGGAGGCTGGTGAAGATGGCTGCTTGGCCCGGAGGTATCATTATGGAGTGGGCACCCGGCTCGGCCCGGGCCGCAGGGCTACATGGGCGTGCATACACATTATAATATCCGTGTCCCGTGGCCGGAGCTTTGGGAGCGGCGGTCGTTAAATTATTTTCTAAATTGTGGTCGTAAAGTAATAAAACAAAAAGTTGGTCGGTCGCGATCGCCACCCAATGTCAAAGGCAGATATAAAGAGAAGCAGTGCTTTTTGTAGAAAAAAGTTGCCGGAACTCTCGTCTTATCAAGCTTTATAGTAAAGAAATGATATTCAGATCACAATTTTAAATACGTATTGAGTAATTTCATAGTAAATTATAATACTTTGTCTAATTCTCCATTCCTTGCAATCAAATATCGTCGTGAATAACCACAGATACAAATAATTATGTCATTTGAAGGGTCAAAAATCTCAAAACTTGACCAACAAGTTTTATCACCATAAGTTAGTGCTAAAACTACTGTTGTTTTTTTCTAATTTTAAAAGGGTTAATTCGTGGTGGAACTCCATTTTAATGATTTAATAATACGAGCATCAAATTTTCCCACTATGTTAAAAATAAAAATTGGTTTGAAAATTTAAGAAATTGGTTTTGTTACATCTTTAATTGTTGTTTTCTTAAACATAGCTCGTGTTATAATGATAATTAGATCAATATCCAAAAATTCACGTTCACTTGAAGAAATAGACATGGTATCTATTAAAGGCAAAAGGGCTGAAGCGCCATTTTAGGAAGTTCTCACTGAGTTACCTGAAGCGACAAAGAGCTTAAAAAGTCCCAAACTTGTGTCGCTTGAGTCTCAAGCCTTCTCCCAAATGGTAAATATATTTTAGATGGCTGAAAAACCACAAGTCTTCAGAATCAAACGAGAGCCAGAGCTTTCGATGCAGAAAGAAACACTGATCAAAACTGCATATTTAACTCATTTTCGACCAAAGTGTCGCTTAAGCTCTTTTACCTTTCCAGCGACGATATGCGAATGATTCCTATAGTTGCAATCTGACAGATATTTTTCACGTCTTCAAAGTGCATTGGTGATTGATAAAGATTAGCTTTAAAACGTTGAAATAACTGTTCCGGCATCTAGCCTCGGTTCCGGAACGCTATTCCGGCGCGTCCCATTACAATAAAAGCACTGTCTAGGTTTACGCTACAAAACCAGTGACCGTTTTCGCCTGTAGGGGTAATCTGTAGCCAGCGATGACGAAGTGTGGTGCTCCTACCTCCGAAAGGTCGTTTATCATCTCAATTCGCCCATAGGAACTGTTTTCCGTATGCTAATGGCGATAATCAGCCTGTAGCGGGAGACTAGTGGACTATTTTGCATATTTACCAGTTGTTTGTTCCATACTTAATTCTATTTTCGGTTCAAGGAACTGCTGTGGTTACAAGTACGTGAAATTAGTTTAAGAACTTTACAATATTACTGAAGTTGTCGCGCCCCAATACTTTACAACGCAATGTGTCAGATTTCTTTAAAATTTTCCTGCAAAGAAATCGTTAGAAAACCGAAAAGCAGGGTTTACGTGAAGAGAATGGACGTCACTGTGTAGCATTCTAATATACAAGCAATACTACAAATGATTTATCTGTAAATTCTATTTTGGTAATTAGGAAAATGTCTAAGGTTTCCAGTAAATAAAAATGTTTTACTGCGATATTTAAAATTCTATAAAAACGGGCGCAGTTCGAAAACCAGCGAAAGCATTTTCGAACGTTGTACGTAAAATTCCAGTTTGAATTTCATAAAGAATTCAAAAGATTACAGTAGAAGAATTCAATACACTGGAAACCTTAGACATTTACCTAACTGCCCGTGTAGAATTTACAGATAAATCATGTGTAGAAAGCCACCAAAATATGACATTTCATATGCAATTAAATTTCGAATGAAATTAACACTTTTCTCCAAAGTAAAGAGTAATGGTTAATGAAGTATCAGTTACTTTTTTTCAATTGCCCATAAATTGCTTTTGCTAAGATTTTCTATAAATTATAATAATCATGTTTTTTATTGACTTCTATCTATAATAATAATAATAATATTTGGATGATTTGTATAGCGCCGTTTTTGTGAAAAATCACCTCAAGGGCGCTGTACAGATCTTATTGTCTATTATTACATATTAATTCCGAGTTTAAAACTTATGGAAAGCACCTACATAAGTAACAGAGTAGATGATTTCCTATGCTTAGCTGTTTATGATCGAATCGTTCACTGGGTAATATTACTGTTTATTTGCTATTAAATATAACAGGTCTGCAAATCAAAAGGCAATCATTATTATTACTTAAGTGAAATGTAAGTCGTTTACCTTACCACTTCGAAATACGTGCTTGTACAAACTTGTATTACATTACCTGTGGCCGATTTCGTTGGTACAATATGTAAGACGATAAAAAATCAGAGGTATAGGCAAGACCCTTAGGCCGCAGAGATGACTTGACGGTTTTGCCCAATTCTTTTCATCTGGAGGGAGTAGGGCCTTTTGAAATGAGGTTTTTTTATTCAGACTGGATACCAGACACAATTTGTGTACTTTGTGCGTTCAAATAAAGTCAATCTCAAACGTGAATACAAAGTTGTATACACAAATGTATAGCGGATACGATAGACATACAAACCATCCGGTCACGTTTGATAAGATCAGTCTTTCAAATATTCGCTGTACTTGGTTCGATGATTAGGTTATACGCGAAATAAGAAGAAAAAAATAGAAACAATTACAAATCAAGGTCAAAATCTTAGTATTTTTTTCTTTTTTTATCTTGATAACAAATGTTACAATGGTTTTTGCAAAATTTTAAAGGCACTTTTACAAGTGTAAAATTTTGTTCATGATTTTAATAATACCAAAGTTTTTACGTTAAAGTTAAAAATTTGGTATTATTAAAATAATCAAAATGGAGTTCCACCACGAATTAACAGTTTCAAAATTAGAAATAATAAAAATTATAAAGTTATTTGCAGCGCCCTTGGGGTGAGAATTGCACAAACATGGCTTTATAACTACTTTGTATAAGATCAAATAAAAACAGTTTATATAATATTGTGTACAGATTCGTCGAAAACGTGAGGTCGCCTTTATCGAATCGATTTTAATTCAGTTCTTTGAAGCACATTCTTCCACCGAGCGGGGAAAAAACTACAGCAAAAAGATGACTCGAGCTAGAAGTAAATTTAAATTCAACCAGAGTACACAATACAATGGTGATGAGATGGTCGGGCAGTTGGGCAGTCGGGGCACCCAGAGACCAAAAGTGGACTAGAGGAAAAAACTTGAGGCTGCTTAGCTTCGTAAAGGGGTCCGCCGCCGCTTCCCATCTCGGGAGGGAATAAAAGAGGAGGCTGGCGTGTGAGGGAATTCTGGGCCCGTCAAACCACCCACCATATGGTGGCCTTTTCGAGTGGGAGGAATAGGTGATCAATAAAAACCCACCGCGCGACACACAGGAAACACTGCTTCAGTGAAAACATACAGTTCTTTGAGGTAAAAGCTGGTAAGTTGCAGTGGTAATTACTTTATATAACTTACATTATTTTACTGATGATAAAAAAAAAACTGAAAGAGATTTGAATTATTATTTCCACGGGGAAACCAAATGTTTGGCGAGTCCTAATTCTAGAAGTCACAGTTGTACATTCTTCATTTACCACACTCTACTGAAATCCGATGAAATTAAACTGTTCCGAATCAAACTATCTCATCTCAGTCACCTAAGTGTTTAGAAGAGCTTATTAAATTTGGTCCAGTGTAATATCTTTGTATTGATAATTTTATCAAAGTAGTTTTACCAAAGTTGTATTTTGATTTCGCACCTAAAATCGTAGTATTAACCTCTAATCGACTTTGTAGAACATTTGACTAACTTGAGTTAACTAAAGAGATATCGAAAAAAATATGTTTTCGAAATGAATTAGAAAAACTAAAAATAACTTTTTGTTTTAAACTGACAACTAATACATATAAATCTAGTGTTCACTGTAACACATGTGTTAGTAATACACAAAAAGGTCCATCATTATGAGCTCCTGGAAACGAATCTATAATTTTACACAATCATGTTATTAGGGCAAGAGTTCAAATAATATAACACTAATTCGACATATTCTCAAGACCTTCTTTTCAATTCTCAGACCCTATTAGTGCCTGATAAATAAAACGAGCACGTATTATATAATAATGATATCAAAAGCTCTTTCAACGATTCAAGAAATTCTAAGCAAACTGGTGTGTCAGTCTTTTCTAATATAATTTCAATTTGTCGTTTTGTCCTTAGGAAAACAATGGATAGCGACCAAATAGTCGTAAAGTAATGTTTTTATCGTACGAATCGCTCTAGCGCACTTGGCTACTTTTAGTAAGAATTACGATTATTTTTCAAAGCGAGCCGTGCAACATTAGCGAAGCAAAAACTCCGAGAGTCCGAGTGGATAGGGAATTAATAGAGCTGGCAAAAACACTTTTGATTAAGAGCTTTTATAAGAAATCGATGGCGCGAGAAGAGGAAGAAAAGTGCCTCGGGTAACTCGTATTATTAACATAACTGTGCTCCAGCGAACAATACACAGGCATCGTGTTGTTTTAGTACTATGTATTCAAGAGGCTGGGCTAGGCGAATCAGAGTTGCCAAATAAGATTGATTCAAAACTATTTGTACAATTGAATATTTGAACGGTCGTGCTCGGATGCCGTATCACTGCCCTTTGACTCGAAACTTGAGTTGTTTTGTAGCAATATGTAATGTGTCAACCAGTTTAGCACACCTGCAGCTTACTCGTGTCACCAAACATTCTGACCAATCTCCTATTGTATCCTAATTGCATTCCTAAATTATATCCTAACATCGCTTACTAAAAATTTTTTAACATGTTTTATTCCATAGACCACTTGTTTGGACTCTGATACTTTTAGTTTGACCTTGCCTATAATGAGGTATAAAACCAGAGCTATTCTGTAAAATTACACTACTACTATTAGTCCACATTCTTATTCTCATAGCACTCCCGTGCAGTAGAAAACCATGTTCAGTCAAAGGTTTAATCATAATATTATGTAAATTCTTCCAATAAAAAGTATTCAAGAGAAACTGATTATATTTTATTCTACATCCCCGAACAAAAGCGCGCCTTACCGAAGGAAATATTAATTTATACAATCAGTTATAATGACAATTATCACGCGCATTCGCTTATTTTTTTTTTCGATTTTTTGAACAGTGATCTTTGGCATTACGAAATAAGGCTTTTCTGTCAGAAATTTCTAGGTTGACGCGATTATCGTTGGCACACTCAGTCATTTCAACCATGATTTATGAACCTTTGGAATATTAATTTTATAAAAAAGTACGTCTGTCTCTTTCTCTCTGTTCCTTTGTTAAAATTTAAATTTTATTATTTTGTTTTCTCATTGCTCTGTTATTTTATTTTATATTATTTTATGTTATCCCTCTGTATGTATATATAATCGGACACATTGTATTTTTTGTTTAGTTTAATTGTTTAATTTAATTTGGTCCCCTTTCTATTCCGTTCATATTCATCATATTGAATCCGTACAACATCGCTTCTTACGCGGTATTGCACGGAGATTAGGGCGAGAAAGAGGCGATTATTCATATAATGAAATTGAACAATTATTGAAAATGTCTTCATTAGAAAAGCCCAGGAAAGACTTTGATTTAATTTTCATTTACAAAATTATTAATTGTTTTATCGACTCACCTTCTCTGTTGCAACTTATCCAGTTCAACATTCCTTGCCGTAGACTCAGAAACAATGAATTGCGGTTCCTCAATCATCACTATACTAATTATGGGTATAATTCTCCAATGTCCAGAATGTCAAGACTTGTAAACTCAAGCCATGGTCTTGAAATTTTTGGTAGCAGTCTAAATGATTTTTGTCATTCTTTACGACTCTATCAAAACTTTGACTAGACCATGGCTAGAATGTTCTCTCTTGTGTTTATTTTGTCCCATTTTTGTCATCGCTTCATTTATTATTATGTATGTGCTATTCTTTCGTGTTTTATTTGTCTTTTTTGTAATTGGACTTAAGTCCGTTAATTTATAAATAAATAAATTGTGTTTCCTGATCATAAACCCATCGGTCATAAAAATTAAAATAATATCCGAGGTATAAAGTATTTTTTTCATTTATTTATATTTGTCAAACTACAAAGTGATTGCTTTCTACGAAAATGTATTAATTTCAACCCAAGACCCAAAGCTTTAGGAACGAGAGTGTTGTTGAAACTGCTGAGAGGAAAAATACATTCTTGGGCAAGTTCGAGTAGTATAACTTGTTAGATCCGCACGATGCTTGTACGCCTTGTCGTATTGACACTCGTCATTGCCATTTTTGTGAAAAATCAAAATTTCTAGAAGTTAGGAAGAAAGAGACAAGAAAAGTCGTCACATAATATTGCAACACTTCTAAGTATGTAAGAATGTTCTCTGTCCGCGCTGACTTCACATCATTGAGTCGTATAACTTACTTCAACGGATTTTGAGGTTATTTCCTATATTTGTGTTGATTAAAAAACTTGCAGTGGTTGTACAAATAAATCCAACATGATGGTGATATGTGCTGTGCGTGAATGTTCAAATAAGACCAAACAAAGATTATAAAACATCACTTTTCAGAGGTATTTCAACAGTTTTAAATATTTAGTCCGAACTTTAGAATGTTTACATTTTTAATGATATAAAGACATAAAATCAACAAAAAGCTTCCATCATCATTTAGGCAAACCTTCTGTTATAAGTGTTTGTGTGATATTTTGACTTTATAAATCATTTTAATGGTGTATTGATATTGTTTTGTTTAATGTGTTCAAATATGTTTATTAAAAATGTCCGAATTCCATGTGGGCGGTAACTAATAGGCTATCCAACTTCCTTTAACATATCTTTGTCTCTTTCTATCCGAGTCAGTATAAAGTCAACAATACTGACAACACAGTTTCGCGAAGGTACCTCTCCATATATATTCTCACTCCGAGCATCCAACAGTATTGCTCAGTGCGTATGCAGCAATGCGCGGAATGCCCCGAATGCTTAGGCCCGCCTGGACATGTCAAGCCTATAGTTGGACTTTGCTGATATGTGCAGATCGGTTGGCAAATGGCATTTTTTTCTGGCAGATCCATATTGAAGTAAGGAATTATTTCATTACACGATCGCGGCCCCGGGAGCCGATCGGCCGAGATACCTCTGCGCAGATGCAGTGCTGACAGACAGGGCCGGTTTCGCCACATCTCGCGCCCTCTGCAGCAATTACCGATTGCACCTTGAAGGAACAATATATGGAGGGATAGCTAATTCGTTTTACCCAACCCATCCGAAATTGTAATAAATCACTGTTTCCGTGTTTTTACATCGTACACCATGAGAGAGAAAGAGACAACAAATTTCTTGGACGGCTTCTATATACTGTCGTAATGTTCTTAAGCTGGTTATTTTCGCTGGTTAACGGCGGGACTCCGCCCACATTTTATATTTTGCCACTAAATTTGACACAACTAAACGGTTTTTTAGGTTAGATGCTATATTTTTGTTGATAAAAATACTGTGAAAAAGTGGCTATAGGAATACACAAAAACATTATGTCGATATGTGATATGAATGGATGTATAAATACCGTAGCCTTAGTCTTAGCCACGCCCATTTGCGCCGAGTCATGTCAAAATCATCAAAAACAAGTCCAAAACTGACTTCACTGGCTTTGGCTTGGGCTACCTCTTGTATACTCTAAGGATTGCACCCTAACATTTATCCATACATTTTCGATAGTCGTTGAATGCAGTCATGTTGCCAGCACAATCCTAAAAATAATTATCCCATGATGTGGGTAATTTTAAAATGATTTAAGGGAAAAAATTACATTATTTGACACACGTTCGGATTTCCAACTCAAATTGACGGATTTCCGATTTGCTTTGCAAATTTTACTAAACAGACAGTATTTTTTTTGTTTGTTATTTTTAACGACTTTTTATAATTCAACAGTGTAAATATATTTAGTGTGTTTTTATTTTCAGAAACTTCTTATTTTGAAAATCTAGTCGCCATATACCTATCTCTACGGACACCCGTCAAATTGACGGATTTGGTAATATAACGCTTTTGAATTTGTCCCATTTGTGAAATTACTACTTCTAAAACAAAATAATCATAGTGTAACAATTTGTGTTCAGCATTGAAGAAAGAATGTCATCGGTGTGAAGGATATTTTGTTTCAAACCCAAATTACAAATAAGCGTTCGTTGCGTACACATTCGGCGCATTATGATTTATGGGCCAATAAAAAAGGTCTTTAGTCCGAGGGTGAAAGTCTGGCGAAGTTGACCATGCGGCTGCATTGGTGTAAGTAAAAAAATCTATCTTCAGTTATAGAGTTGTAGTCAGTGTGTGGAAACGTGGAGTATAATTTCAGTTAAATAAAACATTTATAAAGAGTCTTTGTGTTTATCCGTCAATTTGACGGGTGCCCGTAGAAAAAGGTATAAAAATGCCCGTAAACCCAGAGTTAAGAAATATTTTAAGTAAATTTTAATAAATCTTTATTTTCACGGCGCCCTTTCGGAGATGGCGCCTATGTATTTTGCACAGTTTGAACGCATGGTGGATCCGGCGCTGCCGACAGAAAATACTGAGCAGAGACGGAAATGGCAAACCCGAGTATTTGTCGAAAGGCAACAACATTGTTAATGCCGGTATTACCATATAAGCACATTTTTCGATCGCGTGACGGTTCTATAAAATATAGACCCAACGCCACAAAGAAACGAGAAAAGCAACACACCACGCCGTCAAAAGAAACGCATACATAAAACCAGCACTTTAAAGCGCAGATGTGAGGAGAGTTCCCCTTTTTTAAGCTTTTTTTAGTAACAGCTCGTACGAAGGGGATGGGGCTGAGGTACTAAGCTCTATAAGGCTCGATCTCTCCCAGTTCAACAGCCTTAATTGCGTCGTGTTTCACCCAGTCCAGTTGCAGCAGCCATTCCTATTAATCACAAGAGTTAAAGCATCAGTTCGACTACTGAGGCACTCTACGAATGCGAATGAAAGTACGACAGTCATATAATTTCGAGACTTTCAGATAATGAGCAATGGGGTCGTAATATCGACTTTAATCATCAGATTAAATACGAGACATGCATTTAAATAAAAAACGCATTACGACATTGCAGTGTTCATTGTATCGGAATAAACAATATGCCTACCGCAGAGTAGAAAAACTTAATTTTTATTGTTGCATAAAAGTGGAGTGAGGTGTACTTGAGTGCGTAACATAAACATCAAACTGTTTTAAATATTATTAAAACTCAACACAGTGCAATATACTTTTTGTGCAGTTAACGTGCTTGCCCAGGGGAGGGGGAGCTTTTCGCAACCCCTCTGGGTCGTAGTTATTGAAGTTTATATATTTGACGCCCCTTGTGGCTGAAGGGTAACATCCATGGCTATATACATGGAAGTCTGATGGGGTTGCAACAATTACGTTTTTAATCACATGGGTTTATTTAATAATGAAGCGTATTCGCACATCGTTCCAGAGTGGAAGATACTCTTAGTATCGCCCTGGTGAGAGAAAACCATCTAACGTTGCGTGGCTGCGTCTGTTTTAGTTCGGTTCAAAGCGAAGAGGCGGGCGTGGCGCGTTGTGCGCATACCGGTCAACGTGTTAAGGTCAGCACCCAAAAAATACTCACTTTTTGGATTTCTAATACAAGCAATACTACAAATGATTAATTCTATACGGGTAGTTAGGCAAATGTCTAAGGTTTCCCTGTATCCTGTGGGACAACTCAAAACCACACGACTGCGTCTGTTTTAGATTGATTTAAAGCGTGCGAAGAGGCGGCCCAACGCGCGTGGCGCGTTGCGCGCATACCGGTCACATGTCTATCAACGCGTGACGCGCGGTGTCAGCAACGAACGTGTTAAAATTACTATTTCTATGTTTAGTAACCAGATCAGAAAAGCAAAGAAAGTATAATAACAAAGTTAGCTATAGAACGCTCCAGAGTTTCACAAGCAAAACTATCATCGTTCAAAATACACTGTAAGTTACATAAAGCACATACGAGTATATGGCTAACTTTACTATGGTACGAATAGTAATTCATAAAAGCCACGGGGCAACTAAATCTAAGGCTTTTATTAATTGATATATATAGGCATATCTAGTTGCACGCGATCTCATATTACGCGTTTGTTTATAAACTTTCGATTGGCGCGTTTCACGACCGCTGAGTAACGCTACCCGTCAAGAAATGTCTGTTTTTACAGCCGCGTTGATCCCATGATTAAAGTTATCTTAGGTGTAGTTATTTTTATTTGTTTTACATACTAATTAATATGAATCATAGTAAAAAAAGCAAGTTTACTCAAATGTAGTGAAATAACCTCTAAATGCACTGGGCCTGCAACTTAACATTGATATTTCAGTACAAATGCGTTATAAAATAGATAGAAAGATTCAATGGTCAATATATGACTATTAAAGATTTTAAAAACATAAGAAAGTTTCAAAGCAACGAAAATTAAGAAAACAAAATTGCCTTTAAAAAAATTGATTTTTTACAGTGGGCGTATGGCTTCCCCAATTAGATTTTTTTGCGAGGCTGAAGGAAATGGAGAAGGAAAGGAAATGGGGAAGAGGAAGGTTGGGAAATACCTGGCTATTCAGATCTGGTCATCAAACGCGGCTAAAGTCATTTCAAGCAACGTTTCGATCCTGATTCTTTATCTAGGGCAATACTTAGATTATCTATCACTCCGAGTGGTCAAACAGATTATTGAAAAATAATATTAATAATTTTCAATGAAATATGAGATTAAAATGTTGGTTTCTAATAAGGTTTCGGTAGCTCAATTGACAAAGACGTTAACCCCGGATAGAGTAGAGGTTCCGAGTTCGACTCTCGGCCGCGATTGTTATTTTTTTTAGTTTCTGGCTTTTTCGATCTCATATTTACGTTGAAAATTATTGATATTATTTCAATAATTAAATCAATTCGCTTTACGCGTTTTCTCGACACGCGATTATGTCTCAGAATAAATTAATCGCGCGATCGGAGGTAGCTTGGTCATAAATAATTACCCCCTGTAACAATTTGCGCAACGTCAGTTTTTCAATGCTTTTAATTTGTTCATCCATCAATCAATGCGAGAGAAAGGTTACTTTTGTCATTAGCACAATGTGAAACAATTAACTTAAGTCAATAAGAATAGGTTTCAATCAATACAAAACGTCAGCCTAGCAATGTGTATTCAGTGATTTTTAACAATTATTAATTACTAGATTCGTTGATGATTAGTGATTACCGATTACAATAACGGAACCAGAACGGAACTAATATTTTTGGTTGTAATGAAACTAGTGATGCCCCGATTAATAACTAACCATCACACTGTTTCCCCGCAGTTATAAGTTACTAGTTATAAGTTATACTCAGCAGTAAGTTACAAGCCATAAGTCCTTATTGTAAGTCACTAGTTGAAAATATTAGTTGTAAGCCATTAGTAATAAATCTTAACTGTAAGTTATTAGTTATAAGCTTAAGTGATAAATTATAGGTTAGATGAATTAATTTGTAAAGCGCCCTTGAGGTGATCTTCCCACAAAAACGACGCTATAAAAGTAATCCATTTATTATTATTATTAGGGGTAGGCAGAGAGGACGGGCCGCCATGCAAAACTGTCTTTTTTGGGAAAATTAACAGCAAATCAACAATAATCAACACATATTTAATAATTAAAATAATAAGTCATGCCATTTACGAGATTTCCTCTGCTGATGAAAAATATTATTAATAAAGTGTTAAAATAAACAGTTTTAATTTAGTAACTTAATTAGTTGGTGGAGGGAGAGGAAGGTGGAAGGGAACACTAAGAATTAATATTAAGTAGAAATTAAGATTTGTACAGCGCCCTTGAGGTGATTTTCCACAAAAACGGCGCTATAAAAATCATCCAAATATCATTATTATTATTAACATGGGAATGGGATAAAGGAAGAAGGACGGGAGCAGATGGGAGGTTAGTTTCAGTGATCAAGTTTGGGTGTAGTCGGGTCATGGACTTGCCAAGAAATATTAATTGCTTTAATTCACTCATTTCAAATATAGAATAATGTCTGCTTAAATACATTATAGGTAGGTACTGTATTAGGTAGGCAGGGATTTGAAAAGATTTTTTTTTAATTTTGAGTAATATATATGATAAAAGAGAGCTAAATATTTTTACCCAACCTATACAATTTTACGATAAATCACTTTCCCCGGCTTTTTACGTCGTAAACCATGAGAGAGAAAGAAACAAAACAAGTTATCACAAAATATCGCACCACTTTTAGGTATGTAAGCGTGTTTTCCGTCTCCCGCGTCTCCGGAAACTTCGCCCACTACGTTTTGTTAAGCGACATAGCTCTACGGTTTTTAAGGTTATATCCAATATTTTTGTTGAAAGCAATATTGTGAAAAAGTGGTTATGGAAATAAACAAAACATTGTGTCGACATGTGCTACGAATGGATGTAAAAAGGCGTGTCCATAAAAACCCCAGCCACGCCCGAGTCAGGAAAAAGTCAACCATCCTTACTACACTGTTTCGCAAAGCTATCCCTCCTGGTATATTAATGCTCTGAGATTACAATCATTCGCAGCAGTTCCAAATTTGAAAAGTTCACACTCGTAAGTCACAAAATGAATTGTTTATGGTTGATAATTTTACTGAAATCGACATATTCCGTGCGATTATAATTACTAACGACAGATACCCTCACCTACCTACGATTGTAACAAACAAGCGCACCCGTGGGAACGGCGTGATGCGGGGGTTCACGCGGCGGGCGCGTGGCACAACACGTGGCGCCGTGGCAGAAACATTAGCATTACGATTGCCGTTTGCATCGAGGGGTTTACCTTTCCCCCGTAAAACTTCTGTACCCGGACCATTGTGACCTCTGTCGCACGGCATTGTGGAACTTGTGACCCTTTCGACTCGTCATAGTATGTTACACGCCATTGATGACCATTGGTGGATTCAGGAAGTCGATTTGTTTTTCCCCATCATTGATTGTTTCCCCTTTTTGGAGCTTTATTATTGCTAGGGTTGAACCTTAGAGTATACAGAGTGGTATCAATCCAAGGCAGTGTAGTCAGTTTTTGATGATTTTTACCTGACTCGGCGGACCTAAGTCCAAGGCCAGGGTATTTATACATCCATTCATATCACATATCGACGTAATGTTTTTGTTTATTCGTATAACCACATTTTCAAACAGTGTAGTTAGGATTGTTGATATTTTCCTGACTTGGGCGTGGCTTGGGTTTTCATGGACACACCTTTTTACATCCATTCATAGAACATGTCGACGTAATGTTTTTGTTTATTCGTAAAACCACATTTTCACAGTATTGATATCAACAAAAATATAGCATCTAACCTAAAAAACCGTTTAGTTGTGTCAAGTTAAGTGGCATTATAAAAAATGCGGACGGAGTCCCGCGGTGACCCAGGAGCCCAAGATCATTGTGACAGTACGTAGAAGCGGAGTATTATATTTGTTGTCTCTTTCTCTCTCTTTAGCTCTCTCTCCATACATTGTTTCTCAAAGGGTTGAACTATTTATCTATTGTTTGAGATTTATCTTCACTATCTGGCTTCGTACGAAATTGGGATTGAAAAATATGAAACAAGCAATATGGCGTCTTGTCGCAATTTTTACCAATTAAACGTATTTTTCAAAGCTGCACTGCTCATGATGGAAATAATTAAGCACGCTGAAAACAGTTGCAATGAACTGGAAATTCCAGACAGAAAGAGCTGTACAGATTTCACTATGGCAGAGCTCATATTCAAAACAAAAAAAAACAATAATTTCCATGTAAAGAAAAAGACAATTAATCAAAAATCAATAAAAAAAATTACGGCCCGCGTGGTCGAGGGGTAAGACGCTCGACTACGAATCCAGAGATCGCGGGTTTCAACCCGACGTGCGAAAATAAATTTTATTCAATTGATATGTGTCATAACACATTTAATACATATAAAATAAGTATATTTGCGGCACGTTCCAGAGTGGTAGATACTCTAGGTATCGCCCTGGTGAAAGACCACCATTCAGAATTGAAACGTTAACATTAAGTGTTTGGTGACGAGATCCGAATAGCCAGGCACTTCCCAACCTTTCACTTCACCTCCCCACTACCTTGAGCCTCACAACATACCCCAATTGGGGATGCTATAGTCTCACTGGCTCTAGATAGTTGGGAGCAGTTGAGACTCATAGTGCAGTATTCACTAAAAAATATATATATTTAAAAAATGGAAAGTTATCACCTATTCAACCTGCAGATTAAAACCATAATCCTAATCGATCAAGATATTAAAAAAACAGCTTGCGATAGTGATAAAGCAGTTTTTTATCACATCTTGAATCTGCAGAGTTAAACGAAAACCCAAAATAATGCCATCAAACATAACAAACAAACAAAAAAATGGCATCATAAACCTTAGAAAAAAACCGTTTTCACATCCTATTATAATCTGCTTCAGATAATGATAAAGCATTTATTATCCAAAAAATATTACATCACCGGGATGTGAACTAGGACCCAAGAGCAAGTGCCACGAAGTTTGTCACAACGTATTATGTTTTACACACAAAACACATATGGCACCGAGTCCGAAGGCTCCATCGTAACCTCACTTTCTGTTAGATAATTCGATTACGAGAAAGAGGGAGACGCCACAAAGGATCTACCAGCGGTACGCTCACACTACACGTTGCCACGGGTTGTTTTACATCAGTTTATCTTCTGAATAAAGTGTGGGAACTCTGGACCACTCTCGCGTACAGGCCTAGGAACATAAACAGCTCCATCCGAATTACTATCTGGCCCCGGAGTAACGCGTATTGACAGCTAATTACTGTAAATAAATATGCCCGAATATTTGTTTATGGATGGGAATTTTTCACAGCACATCGTGTGATAATGCAGGAAACATTGTGGTAGGAGAGAGAAGATGAAGATGTTTGTTATTACAACGATTTGATGGATAACGATTAAATTGTTTTAGTAATTGTTTTTGTTATTGTTAAACAACTGAGCCTGTTCTGTAGATAATTCAAGGCTATGACTAAAAAAATATATTTTTGTTGATTTTTCAACAATTGTAAAATTGATAGAATATCCATAACAGCATCAAGAGGTAGACCAGAATGCTGATGTAAGGCAAAATTACAATACATTTCGATCATTTAAATTTGTTGGTCATCCTGAACATGGAAATTGATGATGTTGATGATATTGGAATTAATATCTAATAATAGAAAATAAGATCTGTACAGCGCCCTTGAGGTGATTTTTCACAAAAACAGCGCTATAAAAATCATCAAAATATTATTATTATTATCGAATAGACTGTTTTGTGCAATTCTGCGTTTGTGCAATTTGTCTAAACCGTGTGTTGAAGAAGAAAAAGTCACGAGCGGTGAGGTCTAGAATCGTGAAATTTGCACAGATTGTCCCATCTAGAATATCCAGGTTATCGCAACAATGTTTAGCTCGTTGTACCGTTTAAATCACGAGCTATGGAGCTTTTAAATTTTCTAACCTAAAAGACAATATAATATAAACTGAATGATATATTTTTTATTAATTATAATATAAATGGTCTTGAAGAAGGTTAGTGTAACCGAAACTAGTTGACACACGTGTAATATGTATAACAAGCTGTATATTTATGTTACTATTTAAATTATAATGTTAGGCCACAACGTACTTGCTTCCTTTGAAAAATTGTTACTGTTAATAAGTAAATAAATATATACATAAAAAAGTCCTACAGTAGCAAAAGCCAAACTGCACACCAGGTATAAAATATTATCTCCCCATGTATGCACCTCTAACTACAGCTGACACAGGAAGAGGGACAAATAATATTCCCTGGCAATGTTCAAAATATCTACAATACAATATATAAATATTCAATTTTCATAATAAACACTTTGTGGTTTGCATGATGAATTAAATAAAAATACACTTGTATATTTTTGATTCCCGAAGAAGATTCAGTTGAATCGAAACTAGTCGACATATTTACACCAAATAAAGTGGATTCAAACAAAACGTATTCTAATTTAATTCATTTAAATATTCAACTGTTAATTCAAATTAAATTTCAATTTAAAATTTATTATTCTTCATACCATATTTAATTTATATAAATATTCAACTGTTAATTCAAATTAAATTTCAATTTAAAATGTTTTATTCTTTATTCCATATTTTTATATTATTCAATAATAAAACGGTGCTTTTTTTAAAATTGCGAATTATTAACTAAATATTAATTCATTAATAATTAAATATTAAAAACTATTTTAGTGTGTATACTTTAAGTTGGAAAAGTTTACGATCGATATTTAAACCAAAGTTGTTCGATTATAAATATCCCCATTCCCAGTAATAAACAAACCAAGATGTCACGCATACATCAAAGAACAACTTGTTTGTATATATTTACGCTATACTCAGAACTGAGGTGGTTAGAATACCTACCACTCGATTACTCTAATGAATTGGGCGATTGGAACCAGATGCTAATGTTGATCTGCAAATCGGTTCCCAGGGCAAGCGATGCTGTGATCTGTGATGTGGCCAGTAATAAAATATCTCGGATATCACCTTGCAGACGGTGATTCTGTGCTCCGAGGAACGGCCGCTATGATTGCTCGAGGCAGGCAGTTGATGAATGCATAGTTCAATAATTTATTAGTGTATGATTTACGTATTCTAAGTTGAAATAAAATAAAACGAAGCAGGATTGGAATAATGAGGTTTGTGAGGAGGAATGCTCTGGGGCAGTTGAAGAAACCTATCATTTCATGTGATAACGTGGAGATGCCTCAACTGCCCAGAACTAGTGGGACTAAGGCATAAATGGTTAATAGATACGGATTAGGAAGGTTGAGAATTACGTGGTTTTTCAAATCTGGTAACTAAACATAGCTACAGCAATTCCAAGCAAAGCTTCGACTGTGGGTGGTGGTCTCTCAACGGGGATGATACTGAGAATAGAAGCCTCCGGAATCGGGTGGTTAAGAAGCTCGACTACGAATCTAGAGGTCTCGGGGCTCAAATCCCGGAGTGCGCAAATTCATTTTATTTTAAAAAAATGGAATTTACTTTAAAGCATTAATGCTTATTTATTATCAAATATTTAAATAATATTAATAATCTAAAACGAAAAAAGCCAGAAACTAAAGAAAACAATGGTCATGACCGAGACTCGAACTCGGAACTTCTGCTCTATCCGGGAGTACTACTCTGCTAATTAGGCCATCAATACCTCATTAGAAAGTGCCATTTTTAAAGGATCTCATACTTGTATTGAAAATTATTAATATTTGAATTCGATTTAATTTAATTTAATGAATGTGTTATTTCACATTTACTCAATTTAAAATAATATATTGTATTTGAAAATCGTTACTTGAAATGTTTAGCCGTGTTTGGTGACCAGATCTGAATAGCTAAGGACTTCCAAACCTTCCTTTACCCCGTCTCTTTTGCCGTTCTAATAGCACTTGTATATTTATCCATTAAAAAGGTGTGTGATACTTTAACTCTGCCATGCCTCAAAGAGTTAAAAGACAACGGTGCTTTTATTTTGAGCTTTTGCGTGTTCGGCGGATGCGAAAGCATTCGCAGCGTTGTCGTAAATTAATTTCAAGGCGGTAGAAACAGTTGGTAATTATTCAAAAACGTCAAAACAAACTTGAAAAGTATAAATGACGCATTCTGATGTTTACAACAAGGTGTCTGAACTCAGCAATAAGACAAGTTTAAAATTGGGATACAATAAAACAGGTATACGGTTAAGTGTGTAATTTCGCACAATCGATTATTTCCTGTACGACTTTGCACATACAACGTTGTTGGCACCTAATGCACAGTTCTATTGGAGTAAACATTTTTTGTTATAACAAAATCTCACTCTTTGAATTCATCTTGATCTGGTCATAAGTTGTAAGTCACTAGTTATAAGTTATTTGTGACATTGTTGATTTGCGTTCTTCCAGATGGGGATGCAGATATCAATCGTTAACGATTTAGTTATGAGTTGTAGTCATTAGTTGTAAGTCACTTGCTGTAAATTCTCAATTGCCGTCATCCAAGCTCCAAATGCAATATATTTTTGGTAATTACATATTTTACTAACGCACATTGCAGATAATAAGACTTGAATTAATGTTTAAAAATATTATGAAATGTAAGATAACATAAGAAATGCATTTTTTTTTAATAAACACGATAATAAATATAAATATGATACTAAAGAAAGAAAAAAACTGATATTCACTTTACAAATGACGATTACGCATATTAATGCTATTTAATCGTCATATTTTCAAACGCTGTTTTCATAGTTTCATCTTTTTAGGGTTGGACGTTTTAATAATAATATTTGGACGATTTGTATAGCGCCGTTTTTGTGAAAAATCACCTCACGGGCGCTGTACAGATCTTATTTATTAATTCCTAGTTAAAAAAATAATATATAGACACTTATTAACTTAATTTTTTTTTTCCGATTTAGGGCATGGGAGCGAAATTAAAAAGTGGACTTTCTGAATTTGTCTTTCTGCTTAACTACGTCAAATTCACACTAAAGTCGACCCTAGATCAAATTATAAGCGCAGTTTTTTTTCACTCGCCTCGAGTAGGTACATACCAACAATATAAATTAAGATGTCTCAGTGTGATTTTTTTGCGTCGAAACACAGTCGCAGTTTTTATATTTATTGGGGCGCGGCGCAGGCGCACTCGTCACGCGAATATCTTCTCACCATGGGAAACTCCACTCAGACGTTAAATGATGTACCGAACAACACTATTTTTTCACTCGAGACATTTGCGAGCGATTTTTTTCGACGGGCAACACTCGGGATGAGCCGGGACGGTTCGTACGGCGGTCGCATGTGTTGCCACCGAATAAAAATACTTTTTTTTCGGGTACCGAACGAATCCTAAATCATGACAAGCGCCCAATGTCATAATTCACGGAATTGAAACGCGGAACGTGTGAATTTTTGATTCTCGGACGTCATGAAATGAGATCACATGTGCGCATTGATTTATTATAAACGATACACCCTTTATCTGACAAAAACAACCTCTTGGGGCCTTCGTGGTCGAGTAGTAAGACGCTCGACTACGAATCCGGAGGTCGCGGGTTCAAACCCGGTGTGCGCAAATACATTTTATTCAATTAATATGGTGAAATACATGAAATATTTAACATCAGTCAGGTATAAATTTTTCTATCAGTAACAAGTTCAGAACTTTTGTATTTCTTTTTTATCTTTTCCTTGCTTAGGGTTTTTTATCCTTTTCCTTAAGAACTCACTAATGTCAATTTAAATTCAGTCAATTAAATACAACCATCAGATGGTGATAGTGGCCTAATGAGCTGCAGTACTAGTTAGATAGACATTATGAGGGGTATTTGAATAAGCCCCAGCTAGTTAGCAGAGGATTACGAAATAATCCATAAAATCAAAAAAAATAAAAAATAATATGTGTCACAACACATTTAATTCATATAAAATAATATATAATATATTTGCGGCACATTCCAGAGTGGTAGATACAAGTATCGCCGCGGTGTAAGACCACCATTCAGAATCGAAACATTGCTTGAAATGGCTTTAGCCGTGTTTGATGACCAGATCTGAATATCCAGGACTTTCCAATCTTCCTCTTTCCCAACCCCTTCTCCTCCCCACTACCTTCAACCTCACAACATACCCCAAATGGGGATGCCATAGTCTCACTGGCTCTAGGCGGTTGGGAACAGTTGGTACTCTTGTGCGGTATTAACTATAAAAAAAACATAAAATCTATTCTTCAGATGAAATATAAGACATTGAAATATTAATTTAACCCTAAAAAATAACACAAGACGCCACATTGCACATCTCAAACTTAAATTGTTTTAAAGAGTTTTGCAACTCGTACGAAACCGGGCAGTACGTAATATGTAGTTGCTTTTTTTTTCTTGCTGGTTGGTAAATATAATTAAATTAAATTATTAGTAAGTGTCTAGATGAGTTTATGAGTTGATGAATAATATATTTGTTAAAAAAAACTATTTTCCAGGGTTTTAAATTCGTTGAAAAGTGTTTTAAAATAAAGGAGATAACTTATTGCTCATCTGCTTGAATAAATACTGCAACACAATAATGACTAAAGCTTTCAACTATAACAATGGAGGAACCGACACAGCGGTAGGTAAGAACAATAAGCCACATAGTTGTAATGGCATGAGGCGTTAAGATAGCAATGTTAGCTTTGTCCTTATAGTGTCCTGCTAATTTAAAAAGCATTTATATTTTGCATTAGAAGCTTTTAGACATTGACAAAGGAATGCTAAAAGGCAAAAAGGCATTTTCTAATCTACAAGATTAACACAAAAGGTGCAAAGATGTAATTATGTTTCTTTGGTTCAAGTCAGGTGGGTAATCTTTAGGACAGCTAAGGACATGATTGAGTGGGATCGTCAGTGGAGGTGAGCTAGAAGTATATATACATGGTTTTACCGCACATACGTCTCAGGGATCTCGCTTCAATTAAATTCATATAACCCATCAATGTGTTGATAACTTGTGTCCTGTTTCGGTTGAAGAACAGCGTAGACAATTGTGTGGGAGATTTGGAGAAAACAAAACAAAATGTTTCAGATAAAAACATACCTGTCATTCAAAAGTTTCCTTACTAAGCACAGTGCGTAACAAGTTATTCCCATTACAGTTAAAAAAAGCTGAAAGAATTATGACAATTAGTGCTCACGCCATCTCGGCAGATGCCTCAAGTGGAAAGTGTGAGAAGAATCCCGCGAGTACGTACGCAAAGCATTTCTCGTCCGGCCAGCAGGAAGTATTCCCATACTTCATCCTTCATCCTCGTCCCACGCATCTTCCGTGACGTCACGCAGCATCCAGACCCTCTCGCCCCCCTTTCCCTCCCTCCCCCCGCCCGAGCGCTCCAAATCCCGACGAAAACACCAATAAAATCTATTAAGGCTCCTTGATTAAGTGACGCATTCGTATTTAACACGCGCTGACGGGAGGGAATTGCCACTTTGCAAATGGTGATTTTAATTTCCTCCCAGAAAATAAATGGTGCACCATCACCGGCTTCATTATTGTATTCAAATTGAGGATATGAAGATGAGAAATGAAGCGTTTTTTGCACCTGAAAGCTTCGGGCGTGTAAAAAAGAAATCATAAATAATCGTCGTCGCAATTAAAGTTACATCAAGCGGCCATTTATAATTCGCGGTATAAATAAAATGGTTCCGATTCGGAGTGCTCAAAAGTCGGTGTTGAATGGACAGATTTTCGTTGGCTGCTTTGAGGATTGTAACGAAAAGAGTTTTTTTGTGTTCAGGGGTCGCGCTCGTTACCGAACTATCAATGCGTATATGCATTAAGATGGTTGTTATTAACGTGGTGAAACAACATTGTATCCCTTATTTGGGAAATATTGCGAGGTTGAGCGAAGTGGGGACTAGATCTGTTGACTAATTACAGTATCACATTTTCTTGCGGTATATGATACGTGTAAAATAATGAAACAGTGACGTCTAGAAGCGAACTCAACCCTGGACTACAAAGTTGTCTTACAATACGAATATATTATAGTTACTGTAGGATTTCAAAGTGGTAATTTGTTAGGTTCTTATCTTGATGATCCGGCTCGAAGGACCGAATGTTCGATTTCAAAGTGATAATTTGTTAGGTTCTTACCTTGATGTTTTTTCACACCAAAACTCTTCTGTTTGATTTTCAATTATTTTGGACATGGTGTTGTTGAATACGGATTTCGATACAGCGAAATGGTTGGATAGGTAGGGACTTGGGTGAAAAAACATCAAGATAAGAACTCAACAAATTGTTACTTTGAAATCGAACATTTGGTCCTTTGAGCCGGATCACCAAGGTAAGAACCTAACAAATTAACACTATAAAATCCAACATTTGGTCCTTCGAGCCGAATCATCAAGGTAAGAACCTAACAAAATATCACTTCGAAATCTAACATTTGGTCCTTCAAGCTGGATCATCAAGGTAAAAACCTAACAAATTATCACTTTGAAATCGAACATTTGGTCCTTCAAGCCGGACCATCAAGGTAAGAACCTTACAAATGATCACTTCCAAGAGTTACAATCACGAAAAACTGGAGGTTGGTGTGGTAGATTGTTAGCAAGAACATTGTTTTAACATGTAATACTGGTAATAACAAAAATCAGCCGGCTTTTTCGGAAACAAAAAGAGGTTGGGCACATAATAATACAAATGAAACTAGGTCAATTAGGTGGTCAGTTTTGTAAAACAGTTTGCTAGCAGAGGTCGGTGCAAACTTGTCTAAAATAATTCCACAGTTTCTGTAGGAAGCTCTGAATTAGCGGAAGGCGCACCCGTGGGCGGAGGCTGAGAATTAAGCCAATGGACACATTTCCATCCATTGCGGCTGTGAGGGCAAATTCATTAATCCTTTAACTGCGGATACCGAGCATAGACGGGAACGGACGCGATGCCACCACTGCGGGTCCCGAGCATAGACGTTTTCAATGTTTTCTCTCTTACAGTGACATCTCTATGCATGTTTTTGAAACTTTTTTTGGTTCATTCGATAGATACATTTGTCCTCTAGAAAGGGGAATTTTTCAAATATAAATATTATTATTATAAAGTCATGTCCTGATCATTTTTCCATCTCTCGGGCGGCCGCAGTCGGAATTTGTCGCGATGCGCACTTGACGTAGCGCCGTGTATAGTCTGTTTTAGAACTTATTGCTCGTATTTGAGATTGTTTACATTAACTCGAAATAAAGTAAACATTAGGATTAACAATCAAATTAATCATCGGCGTTGGATATATGTTTGTTTATTCTGTTATCTAAACAGTTTTGACACAGTGGACCGTATTCACATTACGTCTTTGAAGTGATTAAATAATTATTTTAATATCTTTTGTGTTTTGAGAAGTGCGTTTCTTACATTAGTTTATCTTGACGTTCATAAAGTATTACTTGTTATTTTATTGTAATATTAAGTGGACATTTAACTATTTTATTATGGATCAAACTAGAGATAATAATTTGTTTGGGAAAGATGATGAAATAATGAACTTTATAATGAACAGTGATTCAGAGGATAATAACAGTGAGAGTGGATCAGATTCTGAAGTTGAATTATTATCCGAAAATGAGTCCGTTCCATGTGAACCTAATATTATTCCAACATTGTTAACCTTTCCGCAACCATCCACAAGTTGCTTTTCATATGATTGATATGATATTATTAAATTCTCATGCCATATTTTTAACAGTAACTGGAAAAAAACCATCTTTAGCAGACTTTCAATTACAAGTCATTACACGAATCCTTCATAAATTCAAACTGAAACAGTCTAAAACTGGGCGTCCAACAACGTCATCAGATCATCCGCTGCGATTAAGTGGAAGACACTTTCCTAAATTCATTCCTGCAACACCAAGTAAAAAAAACCCCATATCGAGCTTGTCATGTTTGCTCACAGTCGCAACGACGTCAAAAAAAAAACGCAAGGAAACAAGAATAATGTGCATAGAATGCAATATTCCATTATGCTCAACGCCTTGCTTTGAAGAATATCACACCTCTTCTAGGTATTAGAATATGCCACATATAATTTGTTATGTTGAAACTTATGAACGAACTCATTGTTGATAGTGAATAAATACATGGAAAAACACCTAACACTTAAATAACAATTTATAATGAAGTGATATTAATATACACGACAACGTTATTGTCAATTAGTTTCAATAAAATTAATAATATTTTTTGTGTAAAGTGACGCAAACAAAAGTAAAACAGACTATACATTATGTTACGTAGTATGAAAATATTGACTTGGTGTAGTTTATTATTTATTTACGTAAGAAATAAATGCGTTGGTGAGAGTTTAATTGTTTTAAAGCATTGTTGACATTTCAGCTTATATCATAAAAAAATGTTTGTGCTTCTTATATGAAGGTAAGACTTTATTTATATTTATTTTAACACAAATCGTCGATTCTAAAATAAACCCCGCACAGGGAGTAAGATCGCATGCTCCAAAGTCCGCAGTTAAAAGGTTAATCTATCCCGCCACTTTCCCTCGCCCGTTGGCCGCTTACCGCTGCCACGGGAGGAACACCTACTTATTTAAATGCAACTTAAAAAAATAATATTAACAAACTGACTGTGGGTATACAAGACAATAATACTTGAGCATTAGCTCTCGGAGACGTAATAAAAAGACTAAAAACGTAATCTGGTCTACAGGGCTGAAACTAATACATTGTTTGTGCTACGCTTTAGGTATCTTTCCAAAATAAAATGATTGTCGAAAGGTGATCAAATAGCCTGCCTCGGTAAGGCATGAGTATTAGTTTGATATCTTGCGTTTTAAGACAATGATAAAATCACATTTATGAAAAGCCACAAAACTCATTTAGTTTGTAAATTTTAAGGTCTTTTCACATCCCGGTAGGCATTTCGAGAAATTCTTTTTTAATTCAGTACCTACTTAGATTGGAATGAAAAAAAAAACACATCTCTAGTTTCTGCATTTCTAAAGCAGTACTTTATATAAATAGGTACCAAATTTCGAGCTTAAAAATACAGTGAAATATTTTTTGAAGACTCGCACGATGGGAATAAACATTTCTGCACCTGTTGACTAAGTAGATTTCGGAAATATCTGGTAGGGTTTATCTCAAAGTACAATGAAAGCAAACCGTTTCTTAACAAAATTAACTGTGATTATCCACTCGAACGTGCACCTAAAAAGGCGATCTGAACTGCCATGGTGCCTAGATCGTTTTCCAATTTAAAAATCGTATTTCCCTTTTTTTAATCCTAGAAAAATATTCGAAGCCACTTAAGTGGCGTTGGGAGAGTTCAGACTTTCAGCGGAACGCCAGTTTAGTGACTTTGACCCACATATAACAAAAATACACGCGATGTAGAGTATCCGCACATGTATTATCCTTTTTTTTAATGCTGATCGAGTGTAGTCCGTATTCCATAGATGTCAGAATAACTAGATAGGTAGTGTATTGCGTAGTCCATAGATGACATAATAACTAGATGGGTAGTGTGTTGCGTTGTCCATAGACGACAGAAACTCTAGATGGGTATAGTTAATTCCCGCCAGAGAGATTGATGAATCCGCAGGTGACGAATTAGCTAATGAAGACGTGACTATTGACGCGTGCCCAGACAATAGCCAGCGAATCTTCCATCTCCACATTGTAAGATCACGTTGATTGATAGCCATTCGCCGAGACAATCTGTTGCGCGCAAGTAATAATGTATTCTGACAGAATTCTAATGGTCTCAGCTCGGCTCCGTGCAGGATATAGACATATAGCGGACTTTATTAATTACGCTAATCTATTACGTGTAGGATGACCAGGTCTAAGGGTGTAAACGACGTCTCTCCAAACTCCAAGATTTCTTATATTTTATCCGGGTCTTGTGATAATGCCCGAAATTTTACAAAAAAAGAGTAGGTATCTATTAAAAAATATATGTATTTTCTTAAGCCTCGGCACTCAAAAATGGTGCTAAACGTCACTCGTAGAAGCATTCATCGTAGCATTATAATACAAGAAATACTACAAATGTATGTTTTAAATTCCTGTACTGTTCTACAAACTCTGAAAGTCCATTAGTCGAACAATAAAAAAAAACATTTGAAAAAAGTGCTAGAGGAAGGATGAAAGTAGACTGAATGCTGTGGAAATGAGATTTCTAAGGCTTATGTGCGGTAAAACTATATTAAAAATGTGGATACCCGGAAATAATGCAAGGCTGATGTGAGCGTAATAAATAGGACCAATAAAGGGAAGCTTAGATAGTTTGGGCATGTAGAGCAAATGAACGAAGAAAGTAGTGTGAAAAGAATATTATGATGTGAAAGTAAATAGAAGAATAAGTCGGGGACGCCCGAGGAAGACGTGGCACGATCAAGTGAATCGAATACTTAAATAGGATCATGTGAAAGTCAGAATAACAGAAGAGTATATATGAGACGGTGTATGAATGTGAATGAGGCAAGGAGGGCCCTCTCTGCTTATCCCTGCGGGTAAACGGCGTGATGTTTAGTTAGTTAGTTAGTTATCAACTATAATTTTGGAATTAAGATTTGTACAAAAACTAAAAATTCAAACTATCCAAATTTTAGTATTATTATTATTACTCCTGTTGGATTCCGAATTGACAGCTTGTTGGTTTTTTACCTGTTTCACTTATTGTCCATTCCTACCCATCCCGCCAATTTTCCACTCGATTTTACGGTTGAACAGCCATACAGAAAAAAGGAAGAATATTCGTTTGTAATCGTGTGCTGCGCTCAACTGGCAGAAAAACTCCCAATAGTAACATCGTGCGATCTCGATCCTTGTCGCTCTCACATTCGTATTTCATCACTCGTCGCAGCAAGCCGCCTCCGGGAGGACATCGGTGAGTGAATTGGCTTGAATCCTTATTTTTATCATATAATATAATCAAGATTTCCATCAATGAAATGTCCTTGTTTAATTTTACAGTCCATTTAATTTCGTCGATGTTCATTCGAAACGGAAAGCACATTTCAGTGTTTTATTGCCGTTTCCGGATGTAACAACTCCTGCGGAAAAATGGCGTAATGATTACTTAGTTAGAAATCTGTTCAACCTAACTGCGTAGATAAATTAAGATAAACTGGATGCACTATCGTTTCCTGCTTGAAATAATATAATACATGACCAGGTATATTTTAAACATGCTCGCGTTCAAACAATGGCAAGGTACACGACATGTCAAATTAGTAATTATCCGAACAATCGCTCGCCCCGTACAAGGGCCGCCCTTCTTCCGACGATTCGTCATGGTCATCGAGAAGTACGAGACTTAGGTAATAATAAATTGCCAATCGCTGCAGCCGCTGGCCGCTAGACATTATGCAGTTAAGTGAGTGCAAAAACGGCATAAGTCAAAAATATAATTTTTAAATTAAGATAATTAAAAAAAAACCGGAATGCAGCCTGCAGAGTGAAGATTGTTCTACCACCAGACCACCAGAAGAAAAACATTAGACAATACATTAAAAGTAACATTAAAACACTTACAACAAACTCCCACCACAGACTGTAGCCATCACCAATATGTATTCCTTTAATCAAAACATTACTAAATGGCTAATGAGTAAGGACTGCAAGGAAATTGAAGACCTCCTAAAATAGCACTTGAAATTCCTCACTCATTCCATGACAAACTAGAACATTGTGTAACAAATATCATTTTTTTAAATTATTCTACTTGTACTCACTGTCACTTACCTCAGAACAGGTTCTTATGACCTAGTGAGGTAGGTAATGTAAAAAAATAATGTATAAATTTTCCCAAATTATCACACCGCTTTAAAGTATTATAAGAATGTTCTTTGTGTCACGCGTCTCCGTTGACTCCGCCCACACGTTTTGATATGCGACATAAATTGACATAACTCAACGGTTTTTAGGTTAGATGCTATATTTTTGTTTACAACAATACAATGGAAAAGTGGTTATACGAATAAACAAAAACATTATATCGACATGTGGTATGAATAGATGTATAAATACCCTAGCCACGCCCAGGTCTAGCCGAGTCAGCAAAACTCGTCAAAACTGACTACAGCAGCGCCACCTCTTGTATGTTATTGCTCTGAGGTTTTAACATAACTAGGTAACGAAATAACGTTTGCAATTTGTAAGAAATGAAGCCATTCAAAATGTATACACAAAAAATAAGCTTCATTAGAAAGCTGTTGAATTGAAGAATTACACAAACTACGTGCAACCATTAAATCTCCGTCACGTCTGTGATGCTAATAATCGGTCCGTGTACCAACCGCTTCAGAGAACGGACACACTCTCGTGAAAATGGATCATAACACAGCCGCTCAAATGTCCACAGTCATTATGGTAATAATAATCGAAAGAAAACCTATTCAGATGACTGTCGAAATATCGAACGCCATCCCGGGCTGATAAAGCCTCGGCCCGTGTCGGAAAAAAAGCCTCCGGGATCATTTTAAGACGGGTATTGTCATAGGCGCGATTTTTTTTTATCCGATACCCCCTTTGCATTGTATGTAAATGTCCCATTGTGATATTTTAACCGGAGAATGAAAATACGGCGGACCTCGATAGAAGAGGATTGGCTTAAGCGGGGCGCGGATTAAACGGAAAGCGGCTAAACACGTTCATTGCTAACTGAAATTCGTACATATTAATGCCATATGAATGACGAATCAATTCACACTGTGACGGGTTTCCCTGTGCCCTGTGGAACGACTCAAAACCACGTGGCTGCGTCTGTATTAGATCGGTTTAAAGCGAAGAGGCGGGCGTGGCGCGTTGTGCGCATACCGGTCACATGTCTGTCAACGTGTTAAGGGTCGGGACCCAAAAATGCACACTTATTGGATTTCTAATACAAGCAATACTACAAATGATTTATCTGTTGATTCTATACGGGTAGTTAGGCAAATGTCTAAGGTTTCCAGTGAGTACAATTTTTGAAAAGTAATCTTTTAAATTATTTATGAAATGCATACTAGAATTTTAGGTAAAACGTTCGAAAACGGCTGCGCTGGTTTTTAAACTGCACCTTTTACTGACATTTCAGTATGTTTTTCATTGAATTTAAAATATAACAGATTAAAATTTGTATTTACTGGAAACCTTAGACATTTTCGTAACTGCCCATGTAGAGTTTACAGATAAATCATGTACAGTATTGCTTGTATTAGAATGCCACAAAGTGACGTTTAGCGTAATTTTGGGTGCTGAGCCTTAAAGGGTTTCAAAATCCTTCTTTGTCTTTTGGTGTCCTTCCTTATCGGACGTTGGCTAGCATCGGCATTAGCGTGAAAGTATACTATATTAAAAACCCTACTCAAAAATAATTACGCGAATTCAAATGAAGATTCGGAAATATTTTTTGTGTGGTTTTTAGTGGAACCTTTTTGTCGTGATTAATGGAAGACAAACCTAAACGAGATATTTGAAATATTTTGATTATCGAATAAGGGTTAAGATTACCTTGATGATAGCCACCACCGATAAGATATGATACCATTAGAAGAAGAAAAAAAAAACAGAAATAAGTTTGAAAGCGGTAACAGTTAAATCATGGATAAGACATTTTGGAATTGACTTTAAAGCATTAATGATTATTTAATATCAAATATTTAAATAATATTGTGTCTCGGTTATGACCATTGTTCTTTTTAGTTTCTGGCTTTTTTCTGTTTCATATTTGTGTTTTAGATTATTGATATAATTTTAATATTGTTCGCCAAACCATAAATGACAAATTACTAAACTTATTTTGGAGCATTTTCTAATCTGTTTAAATTAACCGAGAAATCTGTTTAACCGGAATTATCCCGGTAAATCGAGACTCTCCTGTAATGTTTCGATACCACAAAATACCTAAACAAGATAACCCATTATTAAAAAGACACAACCTAAAATATTTCTAAAAAACATCATAAATATAGCTAAAAGCTTCCTTTTCACAGAATGGCACAATTTGATGATTGTTTTTTTTTTGCGGTTTTCAGGACCGAAAGCTTTCAAAGCTCCAGTGACGGTAGACTTTTTAATGGCTCGCGTTCGATACGTGACCATATTTTTTAATATTTTCGCGCTAGCGACACACCGCACATATGTATGCGCGTTTGCATACTCAAACGACATTTGCATAGTCTAAAAACACCAAATTTTGTATTTAATATGAGTCAGACGGTAGATAACATGATTATTTTATTAATATTTTACCGTAGTCGATAAAAATATGTTTTCAAAGGAAGGCTAGGCTAGCAGTCCATAATTGAATTCTGGTATTAACTCTGTGTACATATGCCATGAAACTGACAGAGGAAGAACGAAAGTTGACTGATTGCCGTGGAAATGAGATAAAGCACCATTGGATAGCTTTAATCACTAAACGGCGCTATATAAAGATGACCTTTGATTATTATTGTTATTAAACTTTGACACGAAGCACTCACTTTGTGGTAAGGCATAATCAATGTTTAAATAAAAGTAACTTTGTTTTGACACCACTTTATTAGATACATATACCAACCGGTTTCGGCTCTACCTGAACCTTCTTCAGGGTTGAATACATATTTGTTCAACTCTGAAGAAGGTTCAGGTAGAGCCGAAACCGGTTGGTATATGTTTCTAATAAAGTGGTGTCAAAACAAAGTTACTGTAATTTAAAAATTAATTATTGTTATTTTTAGTTTGTGTGATTATAGAGCAAGGAGTGGATGCTAATACAGAGAGGTGTGGCGTTCCATCATATCTGCTTACCCCTACTGGAATCGGAAGGATGGTTAGTTAGTTGGGATATTAAACATGAGCTATGTCATCTTTAAATCTTGAATAAAAGAAACATGTTAAAATGCTGCAGGTTTCTCATTAAAACAACGAAGAAAATGTAAAATATTCTAAAATAATATTCATAAATAAAACATAGCCACGTGCAACCGACCCGAAAGCACCTAAAGGCTCTACTAATAATATATGTTTATTTCATCTTTACTTTTTCTGTGGATTAAATTTATTCTCTGAATAACTTCATATTCAAGAAAATACAATTTAAAAGTAAAATTGGGAGCTATCCTATTTCGTCCGCAGAGAAAACAATGGAGAACGCAATAAGGCTATAAGATACCGGGTACCAGGTATCAGGGAAGCAGAATGGCAGAGGAGGTAGATTTGGCCGGACATATTAAATCAATCCGCCGTCACTTTAGTTTTATTGTGGCACATTTCGTGATTTCATATTCATCGGCTGTGCGCGTGCGCGCCGCTCGCCCTCTCCTAAATATCAATTTGGGCCGAGACGAGACACGGTATCTTTTTTTATTTATTCATAAACTAACGGACTATTGTCCAATTACAAATAAAAAACATAACACGAAATGGGAAAAAAGAGAAACAGAGAAAGAACAGCACATACATCATAATTACAATGAAGCAATGTCAAAAATCGTACAAAAATATAGATAAGAACCAGTGGCGGCTCGTGACTTTTTAGTGTGCTAGAGTGCTAAGATTGAAAAAAACGTCATGATTGATGTTGTTGTGGCCGAAAATGAATTTAAAAAAATACATATGTAAATAAATATTGTATGAAGATTTTCAAGATTTTTCAGTTTGGGGGGGTCATTGACCCACCAAAACTGAAAAATCTTCATACAAAATATGTATTTTTTTTAATAAAATAAAAATCATTTTCGTCTACAACAACATAAAAAACGTCGTATTTTTCAATATCAGCACTCTAGCAA
The DNA here is from genome assembly GCA_022651775.1 of Drusus annulatus. Lineage (NCBI taxonomy): Eukaryota > Metazoa > Arthropoda > Insecta > Trichoptera > Limnephilidae > Drusus > Drusus annulatus. The sequence goes on from JAGWCC010000167.1 coordinate 381,405, forward strand.
CCTAAAAAGTCACGAGCCGCCTCTGATAAGAACATTTAAATCAAAGCCAAGTTTTAATAGAGTCGTAAAGAATGACAAAAATCATTTAGACTGTTACCAAAAATTTCAAGACCATGGCTTGAGTTAACAAGTCTCGACATTCTGGACAGTGGAGAGTGATACCCATAATTAGTAGAGTAATTTTTTTAATTTTTTTTATTATTGTACAACAGATATAAACCCAATTACAGTACAATGGAACAACAAGTAAACAATTTCAAATTATAAAATTTTTAAATTAACAAGTTTTTTGAACTTTTGTAAATTATCTGAAAATATATCAATATATATAGATGATGTATTTAACAGAATTATACCTCTTGTCATGCTATGTAATGATTGAGGAACAGCAATTCATTGTTTTCTGAGTCTACGGCAAGAAATGTTGAACTGTAGTTTAATTTTATTCTTTAAATTCGTCCCCTTCAAATACTAAGAATAATCTGAAAAACGTAGATGTAAATAATTACTCATGGTGTTTTAGAGGATGCTAATGCTTGTTAATCGAAATGCCTATAACGATTTCATACTTAATATATAATTATTAATAATAACAATACAAATACGTGACTTTCTTCAATTTGAGTCATTTAAATAAAGTATTACCTAAGTGTTGAAAATATTCTGAAAAACTAGAAAATAAACTAACACTAAATATAACTATAAAATAATATGCCACTCGAGTTTAAAGATATTTTATAGCTTTTCAAATCGCCATTTAAATTATCACGAAACTGGAGTTGTAAAAACTAGAAAAAGTTAATTTTTATTATATATAACCACCGTAATTATATTTTAACTTTATTTTATTCCTCAAAGTAATGTTTCAGAAAAAAATATAGTTAACTATTTTTAGTATTATCAACAAAGAATAATAAGATAAGAACGGAAAGCAATACTGCCGAAACAGACGTAAATTAAATTTCCCAGCAGTCGAAACTTTTTATTACTACCCGATTTATAAGAGATGTTACGTAAATATCTATTATATTGATAGGCTAATCGTATGGTTCGCGTAACCGCCGAGTAGGGTGTAACGTCTGTTAACACTAGCGACGATATGCGCCAGTAGTAAACTTGGTGCACACGTCAGGTTTTCTTTTGTTTTATTCATATATGCACAATGAAGTTTACAAAGTTACAAAATATTTCATTTTCTTTTTGACTTAATAATATTTTAACTTTTATACTACTTATTATTTCGACTAATATGTATTTAAATAGTTCTTACAGGCTATTTTGAATTTATTGATTTCCATAATTTTGATGGTTTCCGGCAGCTCATTATAAGATTTCATCCCTTTATATAGTAAGCTATTTTGTGTGTTGGCTTAATTTTTTTCTGGTAGTTTGATTTCTTTGCATGCCCTAGTATTATGTTTGTGAATACCAACATTGTAGATAATTTCGTCAGAAAAAATATTTTGGTAACAAGTTGTTCTTCATTTTATGTATAAACATCAATGTGTTTATTGCGCACGTAACACAGAATCATTATGAATGAACAAATAGCAGAGATAGTTTGATATAATTTTGATATTGGTAACATGAGATTCCGTGTTCAGCAAAGGATTGATTAATGTGTTATTCAAAAGAAGCAAAAATATTCTCTCCTGGCAAAATGCAGATCGTCTCCGCCATTCAACGACAACACTGACAGTAATAGTGACATCATTATGCATTATTTATTCTCCTCCGTATGAGCATGCGCACAACGATGGATAATCAGCCACTACTATGCTAGAAGGAATCAGGTTTCAGGGTCCAGGTAGTATTACAATAATAAATATTCAGTGAGTTCAATGCGTTTCACGTTCAACATCCAACTACGGGGCGAACTCAAGTAGTGGATTCAAGTATTATGGGATCGTGAACATAAATACGTTATGTATCTATTATTATCGCCTCTAAAGGAAAGCTATAAACAAATTTGATAAACGAATAAACATAGCTATGTTTGTAATAGGGCAGTTCATCTCGTTAAAAACATGCTTATCTCATTGTTAAAATAAAGGTTTTAATTAATAGTGTGCATAATATAAAAAGATTGGAGAAATGAATTTTGATACAAAATAGTATTGTTCTTGACGAGAGATTTTGGTGCATTGGAACATTTTGACATATCTTGTGTATTAAATGGGTAAAAATATCACACATATATTTATTTTTTAAAGTTGATACCGCACAAAAGTCTCAACTGCTCCCAACCGTCTGGAGCCAATGAGACTATGACATCCCCAATTGGGGTATGTTGTGAGGCTGAAGGGATTGGGGAAGGGAAAAGGAAGGTTGGAAAGTACTTGGCTATTCAGATCTAGTCAACAAACATGGCTAAAGCCATTTCAAGCAACATTTCGATTCTGAATGGTGGTCTTTCACCAGGGCGATACTTAGAGTATCTACCACTCTGGAACGTGCCGCAAATATACTATATGTTATTTTATATGAATTAAATGTCTTACGACACATAATAAATAAGTTATTTGCGCACGCCGAGTTTGAACCCGCGACCTCTGGATTCGTAGTTGAGCGTCTTACCACTCGACCACGGAGGCAGTCATATGTCAATTAACTTGCGAAACAGATTTAGCAAAATATTTGAAATCTTATGTTTGTGTAAAGGGGTGGAACTTTATTACGAGGCTTTACACAATCTAATAATTCATTTACACGCAATTGAACTTAAGTACCAATTCTTAACTGGGACATTTCCCTCGCCTCACTACGCCCTCACCCCGATTCACACTTATTTACTTCTCCGGTGAATCTATACACCTCTTTTATTAAAATAAAAATAAAAGAAAAGACATTAATAAAAAATAAAACACATCCATTAAAGCTGCCTTTTGTAGCCAGCTTTCAGCCAGGCTGGCCTATAAAGCCGGCCACTTAGGCCTTAAAAGCATCTGTTCTTATCAAAAGTCACAACATAACCCGCCATCCTAATGACTCTTTATACTTTATACATACCCGCTAAAAGGCCAACAGACAAATCAAAGAAGACGCTGAATAAATATTATGGCTCTTCAACATTTCACGGTTTGCCCAAAGTCGGCTTCTACCAGTTTTACCGCATATCAAATTATTCACGTCTGGGAAAACAAAACTACAGCCGTTAAATTTTAACTCTTTTGAAATGATCAACCTTGTTAAATTAAACGATGTAACTTTATTTATTTATTTATAAATTAACGGACTATTGTCCCATTACAAAATAATACATATCATGAAATGGGAAAAAAGAACAACAGAGAAAGAACAGCACATACATACTATTATAATGAAGCAATGACAAAAATAGGACAAAATATACATAAGAAAGAACATTCGAATTAACGTCAAGTAAAAGTTTTGGTAGAAACGTTAAGAATGACGAAAATAATATTGACTGGTAGCAAAAATTTCAAGACCATGGCTTGAGTCAACAAGTCTCGACATTCTGGACAGTGGAGAATGATACCCATAATTAGTAGAGTAATGATTGAGGAACAGATAAATAACTTTAAATGATACTAACTGTTTTTCTAAACAACCGTGACTTCCTCAGGATAGATAGAAAATGTACAAAAACGAATTATCAGTACAAGATAATTGAATCCCAACTGCTCCCAACCGTCTAGAGGCAGTAAGATTATGGTATCCCCGATCGGGGTATGTTGTGAGGCTAAAGGAAGTGGGGGTGACAAGAAGATGGGGAAGAGGAAGGCTGTCAAGTACCTGGCTAATTCAGATATTGTCACCAACACGGCTGAAGCCATTTCAAGCGACGTTTCGATTCTGAATGGTGGTCATTCACCAGGGCGATACTTAGAGTATCTTCCACTGGCTATAAAAAAACTCTGGGAGCTTTTTAACTCCCGATATAAACAGGTCATATAAACGAAAACGAGGAAAAACGTTTAAAATATAACATTAGTATTTTTAGAATCTGCTTTGTCAAGTTATTAAGCATTTTACTAAAAAATGTTAGATACATAATCTCATTCGAATTTTGATTCTCGCTAAGAAAATACTTCCTTCTAATTGCCTTTTGACCTTTTCGTTTGATTTATTCGCGGCGGTGATTTTTTAGCAGACACGCACGGCTTTTTTTATTTGACACCTTTTGTCTATGAGTAATTGAGCTGTGGTGACTGTATTGACGGGTTCTCGTAGACTAGGTCTGGGATTTATGGAGAAACTCATACATATGTCGAGATAATTTTTATTTATTTTTTTATTATAATTTTTTTTTTTTGTAAGAAAGACAAACATTCCCGGGTTACGAATAACCTGACAACATTTGAAAAACTCCTACTGCCATCATAAGAAGCGGAAGATGTTGCTTGTGCAATGATGGAGGGCTTAGCCAGCAGAGGAATTGAACGCACGACGCCCGGGCGGGAATCCGACGCGTTTGTCCACTCAGCTACCGACCGGTCGAATTGATAGATAATCTTTATTGTTGTAGGGTTTCATAGTTCGCAGTTCCACCAGTCATACTTTAAGCCCCATAGTTCATATTATGTTCCCGTTAAAACCCTTTGACTCTCCGTCCCTTCATTTGTCACTACCTCCGTATTTCTTGAAGCTTTTTTAATCGACTTTTAATTAGAGAAGAATGTACGGCTGTGCCGAAACTGTTTAGCATCTTGTTATAAATTCAAGTGGTGTTGGTCATGTTTAATTTGACAAATGCCTAGTTTTCAGTCAAAATATTCGTTTTGCAATGAAAGCCGTGGCATAAGTTGAAATTGTATGAGCGAGGTGATTTATTCGACATACCTCTCACAGACAACTTTAATCTAGGCATTTTAAATACAATGATAACACTTAATGCCTTGTTCAATAATTTATACTGCAGAGATAAAGGAAGCGGAGGTGGCTACGATATCAGATATCAGCACGATCTGCTGTCGCCAATATTTTACAGATTTATTCAAATGTGTTAGAGAGGTCGTAGAGAAATGTATACATTTTTTTGTAATTTCAGATGCAAATCTGACATTTAAAATATACGACGAGGCGTTGACTTTGGACCAATGTCGTAAAAAATTACTTTGAATGGTCGATTTCAATAAAAACATAATCACAGTCTCCCCGCTGAGAGATGCGTCGTAGCTTTTCTCTCTGTTGCGAGCGTCGTTTGTGGGAAAGAGGGAGAGGTAATAATGGAGCTATCGGCGGTGAGGCTTATACGAGATGTGGTTAAAGCCACGCGTCGTATGGTTTTTACGTTTTTGGTGGTTTTTATTAAATTTAAACCATCCACGAATTGCGGTGACACGAGAAAGAGGCTTCGGCGTTGACCTTGAACCACGTTGAACAAATCAGAAAGATCGTTGGAAACATTCGAATAAGATTAACTGTGACAATTTATTACATTACCGACAAAGCGTATTCAAAAACAATAAAAAAGCAAACACGAATTTTATTAAGTTTCACTAGGTGCTTACAATGATTTTTATGCGTGACAGATGTTTCTTATTTCAAATTTATAGTGAATACGATAATTTGAAAAAAATGTCCAAATAAGCGAAGCTAGCAGTCCACAATGGAGTGGTTATACCAACCCTGAGGTAGTGAGGCATGGAACTGGCAGAGGAAGGATGAAAGTAGACTAAATGCTGTGGAAATGAAATCTCTGGGGTGTTTGTGCGGTAAAACCATGTATGACCGCGTTAAAAAAGTGGATATCCGGAAAGAATGGAAGGCTGATGTAAGCGTAATGAATCAATAAAGGGACGCTCAGATGGGTTGGGCATGTAGAAAAGAGTGTGGAAAGAATACATAACGCGAAATCGAATGAAAGAAGAAGTCGGGGATCAAGTGAATAAAATATTTGAGTAGAGCTATGTGAAGAGTCAGAACAACAGAAGAGTATGTATGAGACGATGTATGAATCTGGATGAAGCAAGGAGTGTGTGCCAAGACAGAGTTGTATGGCGGTCCGTCCTCTCTGCCTACCCCTGCGGGGAAACGGGATGATGGTTAGTTAGTTAGTGAATACCACGAGTCCCAACTGCTCCTAACCGTCTGGAGCCAGTGAGACTATGGCATCTCCAAAACCATCGGATAGATTTTTTGAAGAAAACAAATTAATTGCAACAATACGTATGGAGATTGGACTTAATCTTGGTCAATCTTGATCTCTGTTGAAGAGAGACCCCCCCGTTTTACATAATAAGCAACAGTCGGAGGAAAGCAGACATATATGACGGCATTACATTGGCCAGTGCAATTTATAAGGGCCAGCCTTGCTATATGGTCCGGAGAGACCTCGATGAAAATCTGCATACAACAAGCTATCGAAGATTTAATCTGCATCTCAAATGAATCAATCGATTGAACCGCCCGCTGATTGCACCCACCGCGGTCCCCCAACGCAAATACTGCAATCGCAGAATACAACAGATGGTCGAATTTAAGCCTCGGCAGTAAAAAATATTATAGTTTTTTTTTGTAAGCGTAATGAATAGGATCAAGAAAGAAACGCTTAGATGGTTTGGGTATGTAGAGCGAATGAACAAAGAAAGAGTGCGAAAATAATACAGTCAAACTTGGTTATTGCTTGTATATATAGCCATTACTCGTTATAAACGTAGGTAGGTAAAAATAGTACCTACCTACTAATATTGACATTTACACCAAGATATGAAAGCTTGAATATTATAAAGCAACACATTTCTTATTACGAAAATCATGCTTAACTAACTGTGAAATGATTTAATTTATGATTACACTAATAATAATAATAAACCCTCCTTAACGTGATTTACAGAAAGTCAGCCGCCGTGCCGGATGCTCGGCTTCCTTTGTCTTGTTTGTGACATTATTTAACTGTTTCAAGAATTGGGTTTTTTTTCACATACCCGGGCGCATTGAGTTGACAATATTATTTGGACGTTATATCAGTGAAGTGACCTCGTTATAACCCCACACTATTGTATGAAAATAAGCCTGAACCAATGTAGCATTAAGTAATCACTATTACCGAGATCGTTATAACAAAGATCGACTGTTTGAAAGTGAACGGAAGAAGTCGGGGACGCCCGAGGAAGACATGGCACGATCAAGTGAATCAAATACTTGAATCGGGCCACGTAAAATAGTCATAATAACGGGAGAGTATGTATGTACGTATGAGACGATGTATGAATGTGAATGAAGCAAGGAGTGTGTGCCAAGACAGAGTTGTATGGCGGTTCGACCTATCTGCCTACCTCTGCGGTTAAAGGCGTGGTGGTTAGTTGTAATTTGACGGCCTCCATGGTCGAGTGGTAAGACGCTAGACTACGAATTCAAAGGTCGCGGGTTCAAACCTGGCGTACGCCAATAACTTTTATTGAATAAATATGTGTCATAATACATTTAATTCATATAAAAATTAAATATAATTGCGGCACGTTCCAGAGTGGAAGATATTTTAAGTATCGCCCTGGTGAAAGACCACCATTCAGAATCGAAACGTTGCTTAAAATGGCTTTAGCCGTGTTTGGTGACCAGATCTGAATAGCCAAATACTTCCCAATCTTCCGCTTTCTAATCTCCTTCCCCTTCTCGCTACCTTCAGCCTCACAACTTTCCCTATTTCAGGATGCCACAGTCTCACGGTTGGAAGCAGTAGAGACTCTTGTGCGGTATTCATATAAAAAATAAAGTTAGTTAGCTTAATAAGAATGTAAATTCTTTAAAAATTTTTTTTTTTTCTTTTCGATTGATAAAACTATGATATCTCCTTCTGAAATGGTCCATCAAACAAAACTGTTCTCCTGAAAAATGACACTAAGCACCAATCACCAATGACGTTACATATATTATACACACGTTGTAGCGCTCTCAAAGTGGCAAGCAATAACCACGCTAGTTGGTGTGATCGGTGTTTTAACCGATTTAGTACTAAACGGTCACGCTTCGCTTGAGGTCGTTTCAAGCAAGTATGGAACGCGGTCCGAATTTCGGATCTGTTTCGTTCATACACATATATTCAATGAATGTCTATCTTTGTCATACATGACCGATATTTTAATGATGAATTTACTGGTCACGTGTGTGTTTTACTTGCCACATTTTGTGTTAATACTCTAAGGCTATAACGTGTCTATATATATAACGTCATTGCCAATCAAAGATTTATAAAAACGTTGAATGTTTAACAACAGTCACAGAACATTGTTCCGACGACAGCCGAGCTTAACAAAAAGGTCGAACGCAGTAAATAAAAACAAAATAAAACGCAATTTTATGGCTGTGTAGCGCGGTAGAGTCGAGGGTAGGTACCTGGTACCTGGCATGACTTATGCCCAACGTGACCATACGTCCCATTTTTAATGGGACAGTCCCGGCTTTCGGTAATCTGTCCCGCTGTCCCACTTCAAAAATTGAGCAAACGTAACATCGAATATTTTTTTATTTTACTATTATTTTTTTATAGTGAAACCGTCTAGATCCAGTGAGACTATGGCATCCTCAACTGGGGTATTTAGTGAGATTGAAGATAGTGAAGAGGGGACGGAGATAGCAAGAGGAAGGTTGGGTAGTACCTGTTTATAAGTGATACAAGCGCTTTACAAACGCACGCTTGCACGCTTTAAGGCCGAGAAGATGTTAATGACGATGAGCGTCCTGGAGTTGTGTAAAAACAAATCATGGATTTTATTTCTTGATCCATTTTTTTCAAAAGTAAATCGAAACACACACAAAAACGTGACTAACCTTTCCAGCTGTCAAAAACAAACCACTAATCCAAAATGGCTGATAATGCTAACATATGATGAACATATGTGTACCAACATAACAACAACAAAAAAACGATAATCGAATGTACACAGCCCGCGAAAATTCAAAATTTACCTTTTCTTTTGAACAGGCCTCTATATTATACATTATTTTATATGAATTAAATGTGTTATAACGCATATTGATCAAGTATAATTTATTTGTTATTAATGAAAGAATACTTTGTTCTAAGACCACAATTTTTTATTATAATGAAGGCCAACCGGTTTCGCTCGGATCAAGCTTCGTCAGGGCACATATGATAACTTTTATGTGTTATGTTATTATATGTGTCCTGAAGAAAGTTAATCCAAGCGAAACCGGTTGGCCTTCATTAAAATAAAATTTTGTGGTTTTAAAACAAAGTATTCTTTTATTATTAATATTATGTCTAACCACCGTGATTGCTTCTTACGAAAAAATAATTTATTTGGGTTTGAACCGGCGACCTCTGGATTCGTAGTCGAGCGTCTTACCACTCGACCAACTGCGTTATATAAATTCACTGCTCTTATCATTACCGCTGTATTTTGTTATGTTTACCTGTTTTATAGTGAATACCACACTAGAGTCCCAACTGCTCCCAACCGTCTAGAGCCAGTGAGACTATGGCATCCCCAATTGCGGTATGTTGTCGGGTTGAAGGTAGTGGGGAGGGGGAGAGGATAGGGAAGAGGAAGGTTGGGAAGTTATTTATTACTTTTTTCAAGCAACTCGCATTGAAAAAATTGTAACTATTTTACTCTTACCCCCTTACTTATAAACGAGGTGTAAATGTTACGCGTGTTATAAGGTCGGAATAGCGATAAACTTGCCTTAAAACCACGACTTATCTGTCTAATTTAATGGCCTACGTCAGGTGCAACTAAACCAACGCTACGTAGGCGCGTAAAAATCTAATAAGTAAGACGATTAGAGTATATAGAGTGGTACCCATCCAAGGCAGTGTAGTCAGTTTTTGGTGATTTTTACCGGACTCAGCGGACCTGGGCGTGGTTAAGACTAAGGTAAGGGTATTTATACATCCATTCATAGCACATATCGACATAATGTTTTTGTTTATTCGTATAACCACTTTTTCACATGTATTGTTTTCAATAAAAATATAGCATATAACCTAAAAACCAGTTGTGTCAAGTTTAGTGGCATAATAAAAAATGTGGGCGGAGTCCCGCGGTGACCCAGGAGCCCAAGATCATTGTTACAGTACATAGAAGCGGGATATTATATTTGTTATCTCTTTCTTTTCTTTTTTTTATATGAATACCGCACAAGAGTCTCAACTGCTCTCAACCGTCTAGAGCCAGTGAGACTATGGCATCCCCAAATAGAGTTTGTTGTGAGGCTGAAGGTACGGGGGAGGGGAAGGATATTGGGAAGAGGAAGGTTGGGAAGTACCTGGCTATTCAGATCTGGTCACCAAACACGGCTAAAGCCATTTCAAGCAACGTTTCAATTCTGAATGGTGGTCTTTCACCAGGGCGATACTTAGAGTATCTACCATTCTCTCATGGTGTACGACGTTAAAACCCGGAGAAAGTGATTTATCGCAAGTTTGTATAGGTCGGGTAAAAATAATTAGCTCTCTCTCCATACATTGTTACTCCAAGATTTTACTAAATAAATTACGTAGCAAAAAAATTGTGATAAACAGAGAAACACCCCCCTCCCACCCGCCGGCAAATGTCCCGTTTTAGCTTTTAAAAATATGGTCACGTTACGTATGACGCATAAATCGTCAGGCCCCGCGGTTATGACGGCGAAGAATGTACTTTACGGTCGACTTTCGTAATAATTCAACATCTATAGGAATACGCTGGGAGCATGATCACCGATTAATGTTCAGCGATCACTATAGGAGCTTTGTTTTGTATAATTAAAATAAAAAAATCTTCACTTCGGAACGGAGGTATGATAATATCGTCGCTGGAAAGGCAAAAGGGCTGAAGCGACTGTTGGATCCGAAGCTGCGATAATACACCGAATGTGTTTTATGCTTCAGAAGAATTGTAAAAATAGTGGACTGTAAAACGATGAAACTATACTACCTAATGGAAGTGTCTAACTATGAATGTGGAGAGATTATAGAGTGAAGGAAGTAAGGAAATCAATTCACTCACCGATGAAGTTGATGTTTTAAGTTCTTCATTATTTTTACACATAACGAATCAGAACTAACTAACCATCACGCCGTTCCCCAGCAGGGATAGGCAGAGAGGACGGACCGCCATATAGCTCTGTCTTGACACACACTCCTTATTTTATTCACATTCATACATCGTCTCATACATACTCTTCTGTTATTCCGACTCTTCACATTACCGAATCACAACAAAAAACACTTCATTTAATATTATTTGAAGAACAACAAACCGAACGACCAAACGAGACATCAACGAACGAACACGTTTTTTTGCACATAACTCTCTTCTGTTTCTTGATTGTCACTTATTTTCAAACGCGGTGTTGTTGAATATGGAGATCGAATATGGTGAAGTGGTTGGATAAGGGAGGAACCGGATGAAAAACGAGAAGGTAAGAAGCTAACAATTTATCTCTTTGAAATCCAACAGCGACACTTTGGTCCAAAATAAGTTAAATATGCAATTTTGGTCAGTTTGCTTTTCTACTCACATTTGATTCTGAAGACTTTTATGGTCCTACAGCTAGCTAAATATCCTTATAAGGTAAACCATAGTCTCACTGGCTCTAGACGAGTTTGGAGCAGTTGGGACTCTTGTGCGATATTCACTATAAAAAATAAAAATTAAGCATATTGTAAGAATCAGCAAAAACCGACGATTAGCCCTGCCGTGCTGAAATTTAGACGAAATCCAACTATTTTCGTCATTTCCATCATGATCTATAGATTTTTCAAATATCGACGTAACCACAATACTATATGACAATTAATCATATTGTTTGATCAAAAATTTTCGATCATTCAATAAGAAAAATAATTTTGAAACTTGGGCAAAGCTGCTGATAAAATATTATGTAGTAGTAGTAATGAAATACGAATACATTGTTGTAAAAGCTGAATAGAATGCACAACTTATAAGTTGTATTATATAACTTATTACTAACTTACTGCACATAATTTAGCGTTTATTGTATTGCATTCCGCAAAATACAAATCACAATGTTTAGTAGCGAGCTGAAAGCTTTCTTGCAACGTATTATGACCGAAAGGTAGTTATTTAAGTTTGTATTACGGGTTGAGGTAATAACTCGGATGCTGTAGTAACAATAACAATGGGGGAACGCTCGAGCTCTGGCAACATTGTCATTATATTTAAATTAAAGTTTCTATCGGTTAGAGAACATTACGAAATAGGAGGAGACTTTTACCGAAAACAGAAATCAATAATTATTTTTAAATAAATGTTAATAAGCTTTTTTTTTTCTTCATTTTCTAGATTCTTATTTATAATTAGGTGATGAATCATTTAAAGTTACTGACTCTAACTCTTGTTCCTTATACCAATAGAACGGCGATATGCACCTTAGTTTGTTACCTCATGTGGGTGGAAAAATGCTTTTACGTGACTATTGGATTTAAATTCACGAGTTTACGTAGGAAAAAAAAAAAGTTTCTAAAAACCCTACAAAAGTTGCATGATATTACCGACTCTGGGCTCCTTCTCTTTTTCGGCACAGCACTATGGCATATATACATACGTCTGTTTGTGTTGAGTGGGGATGGGAGGGGGCTCGGCTATGGCCTATGTTTAGGAATTCCACCGCATTCGCCATGGTAATAGGGAAAACCATAGAATTGCCCTGCATTGTGAGGATATTGTGAAGCCAGTCGATCTATGACATCTAACATTAAGAGCACGTTGTAAGAGCGAAGAAAGTGGAGAGTGAAAGCAGAAGGGTGGGGTAGAAAGTATCTGGATATTCAGATCTAGTAACTAAAACTTGGTTAAAGCCATATTTATGTTTGAAACATTTATGTTCAGATGAATTTAATGTAATGTTTTGCTTTTTGTATGTAGGCATTTTACTGCATTTATTTCGCTAGTTTCGGAAGAGCCCTTCCATGGTCAGAACAAAAATCTAAATACGAATTCAGAAAGAAATATTAATAAAAATATATTGAGAGTAACTAACTAACCATCACACCGTTTCTCCGCAGGGGTAGGCAGAGAGGACTCTCCTTGCTTCATTCACATGCATACATCGTCTCATACATACTCTTCTGTTATTCTGACTCTTCACGTGGCCCGATTTAAGTGTTTGATTCACTTGATCGTGCCATATCTTTCTCGGGCGTCCTCGACTTCTTCTTCCATTCACTTTCGCATCATATATTCTTTTCACACTCCTTACTTCGTTCATTCGGTCTACATGCCCTAACCATTTAAGCGTCCCTTCCTTGATCCTATTCATTACGCTCACATCAGCCTTGCATTCTTTTCGGATATCCACATTTTAGAGAAGAGATAATTAAGAGATATAATTATTTATTGAACACTTTTCTACACATTCAGAACACCCTTTAAAAAATTCTCATACTCTAAAATTTAACAGTAAAATCATAAATACAAAAATAATTTAGCCTCCAAATGCAAAACTGTATCTTTCCCCAAACTAGAAAAAAATAAAATAATTGTTTTTTTCTGAAGTTTTTTTCTTTTCAGGTGAGTATGCTTGTGTATATTATCCCTGTAAATATTATAAATAAATAATAATATGTCATCGATTATATACAGTTAGTAATAAGATTTATAGAGCGCCCCTAAAGTGAATTCTTACAAAAACGGCGCTATACAAATTATCAAAATATTATTATTACTAACATTTGGAGAAACATAGAGGTTTACTGGAAACACATTAAGGGTCAGTACTCAAAAAGGACACTAAACGTTACTTTCTAGCATTCTAATACAAGCAATCCTACAAACGATGTATCTGAAAATTTTCTATGGGTAGTAGAAAAATGTCTGAGTTTTTCAGTGAATACAATTTGACAACTGTAATTCTTTAAATACTTTGAAAAACATACTAAAATGTCAGTAAAAGGTGCAGTTTTCAAACCAGGAAAGGCATTTTTGAACGTTTTACCTAAAATTCTAGTATGCTTTTCATAAATAATTTAAAAGATAACAACAATAATAATATTTGGACGATTTGTATGGCGCCGTTATTGTGAAAAATCACCTCAAGGGCGCTGTGCAGATCTTACTTTCTATCGTTACATATTAATTCCTAGTGTAAATAAGAAAATATACAGGAACATACATACTTACCTGGCAGGTTCTATCAGATAGACACAATTATTAACTTAAAATTATGATTATTATTTTAATTTTTTTTTTTTTCGATTTAGGGCATGGGAGCGAAATTAAAAGAATGGACTTTCTGAATTTGTCTTACAGTACAGGATTTGGTTAAAATTTGCATATTTAAAGGTGATTCGTCGAAAGACAGATTATGTTGAGATTCTTTTAATGAATTTAAGGATATTAGAGTCTGAAAAGGTAAGTTTTCAGTTTGGACCGAAATTCTGTTGGGCTCGTTATACATCTTAGTTCCGGAGGGAGTTTATTCCAAGCCTTCGGCCTTAAACTCCAAAAGCGCGATCTCCAAACTTAGTATTTGGATTATATTGGATTATTACGGTTTAATACTTGTATTCACTGGAAACCTTAGACATTTTTCTAACTACCTTTATAGAATTAACAGACGAATCATTTGTAGTGTTGCTTGTACTAGAAAGCCAAAAAGTGTAAAATCTACTTTCGCAAGACATTTTGTAATATTTTGGTAAATTACCCAATCACGCGTTTACAGCGATCTATACAGCATTAGAAGCGGCGCTCATCAAAGTATCATAAGTCTAGAATAAGCCTTTTTACAGCGTGATAAGTAAACCTGCAAATTAAATTCGCCAATTACACGACGTAGAGTCGATATATTACAACGAACAGCACAACAACTTAACATTTCAACTGAGAGTGTTAATTTAATTTAAATTACAAGTTACTTACCCGAGTGAACTTGGTTTAGAAGCCAACAGGAAAGGAAGAACATTGGCAATAATTGCAGATTCGAAATATTCAATCATATAAGAGAACGCCCCATACTAAATCGTTCCGATAATGTGTTTAGATTTTGATTGCACGTTATTTAATTGGAATGGATACGGCAGACGTTATAATCATCCTGTGGAAATAATTTCAATCAATGAATGATACGTCGAAAGAAATGAATAAATAACTTTGTATAAGACCACGGATATTATTTTAATTTTTATGACCGACCAGTTTCGCTTAGCCCAAGCATTATCAGGGTACAAAATTAAACTAAACTAAAAATACAAAGTGTGCGGTTATATATATATACATACAGAGGGAAAACAAAATTTAAAATAAAATAACAGAACAATGAGAAAACAATAGAATAACATTTACATTACAAAACATGTCAAATCACAAAGTGATTGCTTTCTACGAAATAATTATACGTTTATTAACTGCTAACTAAAAGGCACAATATAATTACTTTTTTATTTAGTTTTAGACGAAAAAACACAACTTTATTCTACTTTTAACACTCCTGTGCTGAAGAAGGTTTCTAATATCACCCGAAAGAGAGTTGTATGCAATATCTTAGATTAAGATTACTGAAATATTATGAATATACTTATCTCTTAGTATCACCTAATATTCTGCCATAAAAACGTTTTAATAGGCAAAACGGTCACGTATGACAAAGATAGACATTAAAAGAATGTGTGTGTGTGTGGACGAAATAGATATAAGACCGGTGGTAACGCCCTATAAAACGACATACTGCCGGTAGGTTGTCTTTCTCATACTCATGTGTTGGTACGTACACCATCTCACTCTCTCTAATGGCGCTTAAAATCTTCGGGAAACAGTGGCTTTAAGAGCAATTTCAAATGGGACAACTACGTCACCCCCCCCCCCCCTTCCCTGCATCGTACGATTTATTTGTAACGTTTGATTTTTACTTTCATGCACGGAAAGGTTATTATTTAATAATAATAATATTTGGATGATTTGTATAGCGCGGTTTTTGTGAAAAATCACCTCAAGGGCGCTTATTATTAATTATTATTTTAAAAGAAAATCATGAATATGTTTATTAAAATGAACGGATATTATCAAATATTTCTAACAATATTTTTTTTAATAGCACTGATCAAAAATACATTTAAATTGTGAAATTTTGAAAATAAATGTCTATATTTTATGTGTACGCCTTTCCCAGGGTATTATGTAAGGGTAATAGCCGCGTGCGTGCGATAATTGGTCACCTAGTAATTGCAGCAAAACAGTAATTGTTGCCAGGTATAGCTTTTTCGTATCTACTCACATGAACTAAAAAAGGCAATGCGCAAAAACGTAAGGGGTTTTTCTCTGTTGCATTATTCGTACATAGAATTTCGATTGAACAATTCATCGCAGGTTTTTTTCAAAGGTAGAGGTATAGCTGGCGCAACGAGAGTTGAAACAAACAATACATGCATAGCGTTGGGTTTATTGTGTATCGGTATACGCTCCAGTGGCGATGTATTTACGATATGTCATAAAGAAAGAGCCCTTTGTCTTGTTTACGCCTACTTATTGTCACTAGTGGAAAAGGGACAGCGAGTGTTTATGTTGATATTGTAAATGCGTGTCCTATTCATTCAGTTCGACACGCTGTACGTAAGCTATGCATCTGTGTGAGTATTGGCCGGCACCAACTCTCGTGGTGAGACCTATAATAATCATGAAATTTTGGCAAAAAAATGTACGCACCGAGAAATATGCATTCAAGTCCAAAATTCGTGGAACTTAAAAGATAATCATTGTGCCGTACTTATTTCCATCAAGTGCTGTTGATCTAGGCACAACTTGGTACTTATTTTCACTTGGTATTTGTAGATTTGTCAGTAAATGTGTAATCACCATTAAGTTTCTGAAAGTGGGCCGGATTGCGGTTAGCGATAATGAAGCAAAGACCTGTGTAATGTGTGGTAAAGTCAAACCGCTGACGGCTCCGCCGCAACCTCTCCCTCTCACGCGTAAACTGCGCACGCAGCAGAAAGAGCAGTTGCAACGGCGCTGTCAGCGGCAGGACCGTATGCATTGTATTTCGGTTCATGTTATGTTATTTTTTAGTTAAACCTGATCCACGGCGCCCGAGGCAGTCGATAAATCGTTCGCCACACCACAAAAAAGAACGCTACATTCGTTGGGTAATAAATATCAATAATATAAATAAACTTTGTTCTTTCGCATGGTGTCTTTGATTTGTCTGCGAGTGGGTTTGGAAGTCGGGTATGCCCAGGGCTTTCAAATCAGAACGGGTTCGTTATTGTGTTATTATACATTTAAATCATCGACATATCCGAGGGTCGGCTGACATGATGGATTTTTATGTCTGTCCAATAAAATAAAAACGTACATAAAAATCTAATTGTAATACATACTGGAGATCGTGGTGTAGTGGCATTATCGGAGTACTAACCAATAACTGTTACATTATTTATATCGCCTCGTTCAATGTTGGAATGGAATTCGGACAGTCATAAGAGAAGAATATATGATGCCTTCGCGATCGAGACATCACATTGAATGTTGTCGCAACCCGATTTTTGCATCAGTAATAACGATAATTGACTGTGGATTTTAATTTCTTTGAGTAAACTTAAGCTGTAGAATAATGTTTTTAGGCTAATAAGGTGCAATATATGGTTGAGGTGAAATATCACAAGACTGCGCTATGTAAACGCAATGTTGTTAGTTATTATGCTATTATTGGTAGAAGTGTGAAATTTAATTAATGACGGACTAAATACAATAATGGCTAATGTTGAAATGTTGTCAAAGGAAACAAGGCAAAAAAAGACTACAAAAATATGTCACAGACTGAATTTCTACGTAATAAAAAAGCGTCACCATGAATTAATGATATCTACTCTGATTAACCCAACCCAACCTAATTTGGGTTAGGTTCTGATATCTACTCTGATTGATAGATTAGGTTCTGATATCTACTCTGATTTATAGGTTAGGTTCTGATATCTACTCTGATTGATAGGTTAGATTCTAATATCTACTATGATTGATATAGGTTAGGTTCTGATATCTACTCTGATTGATATAGGTTAGGTACTGATATCTTTTCTGATTGTTAAGTAAGGTACTGGTATCTACTCTGATTGCTAAGTTAGATTAGGTTCTGATATTCACTCTGATTGTTGGGTTAGGTTCTGATATCAACTTTGATCGTTAGGAAGAGGAAAGAAGAAAGTAGAATTAATGCAGCAGAAATGAGATCCCTAAGACGTATAATAATAATAAGAATATTTGGATGATTTTTATAGCGCCGTTTTTGTGAAAAATCACCTCAAGGGTGCTGTACAGATCTTATTTTATATTATTACATATGAATTCCTAACGAATAAGGAGATCCGAAAATAATGATCGACTGGACGGAGAAACACCACAGCCATGGCACGAATAAGCGAATTAAAAAATCATTTTAAAAATTGGAATCAACTTTGCAGCTTTAATATTTTTCTATTATTAAATATTTAAATAGTATTAATAATGTAAAACACAAATAAGAAACAGAAAAAAGCACAATGGTCATGACCGAGACTCGAACTCGGAATCTCTACTCTATCAGGGAGTAACACTCTGCCAAATAAGCCATCAAGACCTCATTAGAGAGCAGCACTTTTAAACGATCTCATACTTTTATTGAAAATTATTGATTTTTGATTTTTTTCCGATTTCAGGCTGCGGGTCGTGTCAAAAGGCGGAATAACAGTCATGCGCAAACATTTTAATTTGATTCATATTCGAACACAGAATCCAGAGCGATATTTTATTTTGAGTTATGTTCTATTGTCAGCTCGCTAATACATTTCTAATTTTATTCTAACGCCGCGCCGCTGCGCCGGACACGAAGTCTCTATGTAAATCGTTTCAAAATGGTTTTGTCGCCATTGTCGTATCGATTGGAACGGCACTCGCTGGCTGCATATCGAAATGGAGCACGCGCTCTCGTAACGAGTATAATTTAGAAAGGATAGTATCGCTGCATACTCAATTGCCGGTCTCTGTTCAGCTGGAGAACAACTGGCAACACATAGACCGGAGATTCACAAACTTACTTCACCCACCGCCCTCTTATCTAAGACATATTCTGGCGTATCCTCCGCTAGCATCCATTTACGTTACAAACCTTGGGTTTTTACGCAGTAAGCCGTGAGAGAGAAAGGGACAAGACATGTTGTCGCATAATGTCGCAACACTTTTAGGTATGTAAGCGTGTTTTCCATCTCCCGCGTCTCCGGTGACTCCGCCCACTAAGTTTTGTTATTTATTTATTTACTCCTGTTAAAAGCTTTTACACAAATATTAACATTTTTTTTTTTTAAACAATAATCTCAAAAAATAATAAGGAATATTGAATAACAGGTACAAACATGTTGTAAATGAAAAGAGCAAATAATATTGAATGAATAACAGGTTCAAAAATATTGTAAAATAAAAAGAAAAAATAATTAATAGGACATAACAGGACATAACTCAACGGTTTTTTTTAGGTTGTATGCTATACTTTTGTTGATAAAAATACTGTTAAAAAGTGGTGCTATGAATGGATGTATAAAAACCCTAGCCCTAGCCACGCCCCAGTCAGGCGAAAATCATCAATACTGACTACAGAAGCGCTCCCTCCTGGTATATTATTGCTCTGAGCCAGCGATGTTGGTACCACTTTGGGAATCGCTGTAGTACAACACGACCAGGAGAGCAGAGATAGAGGGAGTCCGCCATAGATCAAGAAGTTAGTTGCCGTGATTTTTTCCCCGAGAAGAACAATTGCTGCCGACAGAGCAACGAAGCAACAGGCCAGCGAAGCAACAGAGCAACAGATCAGCCGCTGACGCCTTGGGCGAATAATCTGGTCGGACCGGACACCGGGGCGAGGCCCGGCCGCGGCCGTTTCAAAATATTGTGGTCGCCTTACCTAATGCTGTATTTTATGGCTCGCTTTATGCATACGATTACCGAAAACATTGACATTATAATTTTTCACATTTTACGCTGTAAATTTGAGCGGTCTCAAACTATATCAAACATTAAAAAACATTCAAATAAAGAATGTAGGAAGATTGAGCAGATGCTGCTTTCAAGAAGATGAAGATTCAAAACAAAGGGTACAGACATAGGCATATTTTGCATGATAAATAAGTAACTAACTAGGTAGGTAGGCAGAGAGGACGAACCGCCATACAACTCTGTATTGGCACACACTCCTTGTTTCATTCACACTCATACATACTCTTATGTAATTCTGGCTCTTTGCATGGCCCGATTCAAATATTTGATTCACTTGATCGTGCCGTGTCTTCCTCGGGCGTCCCCGACTTCTTCTTTATTCACTTTCGCATCATATATTCTTTTCACACTCCTTTCTTCGTTCATTCGCTCTATATGCCAAAACCCTCTAAGCTTCCCTTTCTTGAATCTATTTATTACGCTTTCATCAATCAGCCTTGCATTCTTTCCGGATATCCACATTTTTAACACGGTTATACATGGTTTTACCGCACATACGCCTAAGATTGAGATAAAACTTGTAAATTTCATATGCTGGATTCAAGAAGATGAAGCCTTGATTTTCCAAACAAAGGATACAGACAGAAATTTTACATTATAATAAGTAACTAACCAAGCATTGTCATCACTTCATAATAAGAGCAGTTTTTTCTTGGACGCTGCAGAACGTCAGAAGTCCTTTTTGGATAAGGTTTTCAATCAAAGCTTCTATTTTGCTGTAAAAGTACGTAGAGACAAAACCTTTTGCCTTTCCGGCGACGACGTACACCAGAAAATGTACACGTTACAAGTAATTTCAAAAGCGATGATGGGCACCTTCACGGGGGCGGCGACCAGGGAACTAAGGCAGCCGATAAAATGACCGATTGTGGGTTCGGACCGGCAAGTCCGGCAACCAAATTGCGCGATCAAAATTCGGCTGATTGAAATTATGATTATTACGTCTCTGGGAAAAAATGCGGTGCCATTGGGTGTACCATAGACAATACGCGCCCGCTCTTAGCATAACGTAATGGCCGGCCTAATGGCTGAATTATCCCGGTCCCAATGGCCGATAGTGAGCAGAACAAATTAGAATTGAAAATGTAAAACAGAACGCTCACAAGGCGTTGTTTATTTTACGACATCATCGATAAGATCTCTTTCCCAGTGACCATTCGAAATAACATCCACAACTTATTGTAATTACTATATCTGTAAGAAAGAAACCGATAGATTTTCACATTTTAGGGAAGTTTACGATGTGGCCACAATGCTTTGCCATTTTGACACTGTGATTTGTGATTATTGAGACGTGCTCGATACGTGTGTGTTAAAACACTTCTGCATTCTGATAAAACTGTACCTCATAACTTTAATCTCATATAAATGGTTAAACTTAGCGATGAACATCATCGACGAATTATCGATTCACATATGTAATAAACTTAATACAACTTACAAAATCATCAATTGTTTTATTGACTCACCTTCTTTGTTGCAACTTATCCAGTTCAACATTCTTTGCCGTAGACTCAGAAACAATGAATTGCTGTTCCTCAATCATCACAATACTAATTATGGGTATAATTCTCCAATGTCCAGAATGTCAAGACTTGTTAACTCAAGCCGTGGTCTTGAAATTTTTGGTAGCAGTCTAAATGATTTTTGTCATTCTTTAGGACTCTACCAAAACTTTGACTAGACCATGGCTTGAATGTTCTCTCTTATGTTTATTTTGCCTTATTTTTGTTCATCGCTTCATTTATTTTAATGTATATGCTATTCCATCTCTGTTACTCTTTTTTCTATTTCGTGTTTAATATGTATTTTTGTAATTGGACTTTAGTCCGTTAATTTATAAATAAATAAACAACTATGCGAGAGACTGGATGTGCAGTGGATAACGAACTAATGTAAGACAGGAACTCATGGAACCCGTCCAGCAAAAGGAGATGAAAATTTTACAAATAAACAACATGACGGCCTGCATGGTCGAGTGGTAAGACGCTCGAATACGAATCCAGAGGTCGCGTCTTCGAACCCGGCGTGCGCAAATACATTTTATTTAATCTCTATGTGTCATAACACATTTAATTGATATAAAAATAAAATATGGTATATTTGCGGCACGTTCAGAGTGGTGGATATAGTCGCCCTTGTGAAAGACCACCATTCAAAATCGAAATGTTGCTTGAAATGGCTTTAGACGCCGTGTTTTGTGACCAGATCTAAATAGCCAGGTACTAAATAACACCTCGGCTATGGAACGATTTGCCTGGCACATGGGCTTCTTCAAGACCCAGGTTTGCTCCTTCCTTTCCTCAAAAAGACCCTCCACACAGCATCCCTAAAGATGACATAGGCCCCGAGGGAAATTATTTCCCTCAAGCCCTCTTGTGTGGAGTTATTGTAAAAATATAATCTATAACGCATCAAACGCTGGCAACCAACGTCAAATGAATCACTGACCCGCACAGGACTTGCGTTACAATATGAAACTAGTACAATTACCAAAAATCTCTATTGAGTCTACACCATGCATTTCATGTTCCTGGCAGAAAGGTTATAAGGCAGTACCTGCCATACTATTGTAACAATTCTGCTTCAACCTCACAATTTAACACGTCTATGCGACGAATTCAACATCTGGGAAACAATCGGCATAGAGCTAAACTAATTGTTGAAACTATTTTACTCTGGACCTGTTATTCAATATTTATTTTTTTTTTCTTTTACATTTTTTTTAACCTATATTATTTAATCATTTCATTTACCATTTTTTTGTACCTGTTATTCAATTAACTTTTTTTTCTTTTAGAATACTTTTTGCACTGCTTATGAGTTTATTGTTAAAAAAAAGATAATATCGTAAATAAATAAATAAATATCAATTAAATATCATGCAGATCAAAGCACTTCGGCAGATAAAAGTCGAGCCATTGCTGTTCAATAAAGAAAGCAAACGTATTATTATTTAATAGACTTAAACGTTGATACCGGTTTTCCGCTAGTCTATAATTTGCAATGGGTAATGTTGCATTACTTTGTCTACGCTGCAAGTTAGCTCTGGGCATTTTATTAAATATTTTAATGAAATTCGCATTAAATCTTAAGAGAGCGAATTCAACATAGACATGTATTATAATATCTCTCAGTCATCGATTAAGTCTGACGTGTAATCTGATGCGAGAATATAATATTATTTTAATGCGGTATCATTGCAAGTTGAAAACAAGGTTCAGCTTATAGACTAGAAAGGCAGACAAATTTATTTATAAATTAGAGGACTAAAGTCCAATTACAAAAATACAAAAAACGAAATGGGAAAAAGAGCAATAGAGAAAGAACAGCACATACTTATACATAAGTTCTTGGGTCAGAAGGGATGCGTACATCGCATAGAGTTGGTAGAGAAGTATCTATCCAAGGCAGTGAAGTCAGTTTTGGACTTATTTTTGATGATTTTAACATGATTCGGCGCACCTGGACGTGGCTAAGACTAAGGCTACGGTATTTGTACATCCATCAATAGCACATATCGACATAATGTTTTTGTTTATTCGTATAGCCACTTTTTCACAGTATTTTTATCAACAAAAATATAGCATATAACCTAAAAAACCGTTTAGTTGTGTCAAGTTTAGTGGCATAGTAAAAAATGTGGGCGGAGTCCCGCCAATGAACCGGGACCTTAAGATCATTGCGACAGTATATATTTTTGCGCGGCCCAGTACCATTTGGTCCACGGCCCGGTACCGGGCAGCGACCCATGGGATGGGGACCACTGCTCTAAGCTACCAACCTTCGATAGACCTCGGTACGGCTCTGCAGCAATCATACATAGTACGATGATCATTAATTTGAAAGGTGCTAAATAAATAATAACGAGCTCTTTCAGCGCGGCGCACTTTCACCAAGGGATACTTTCTCAAAGTAACCCAACCCCACCAGGCCAATGCTTTGCACACCACCCAGCAGTGGCCAGTGGCCAATTACGAATCGCCTTACGAATTAGCAGCGTCGCGAAACACTAACCAACCATATATTTTTTTTTTATGGTTTTAAAGTTTATTTTGTAGAGCTCCATTTTAATTTTCAGGTTTTTTAATTTTATTTAAACAATAATTATTATTATTTTTAATTTAAAAAAACAATTTTTAGTCAAAAGCTCTGCGATGTAATAATTTTTACGCGTGACAGCTGTTTCGCCTTCCGAGGGCATTATCAAACTGTCAGAAGGCGAAACAGCTGTCACGCGTAAAAATTATTACATCGCAGAGCTTTTAACTAAAAATAGTTTTTTAAATTTAAAATAATAATAATTATTGTTTAAATAAAATTTAAAAACCTAAGAACTAACCAACCAATTAACCATCACGCCGTTTCTCTCCAGGGGTAGGCAGAGAGGACGGACCGCATTACAACTCTGTCTTGGCACACACTTCTTGCTTAGTACGACGAAAACATTCGTACAAAACATATAAAATCAAAACAAATTCTTCGGAAGGATTAACCTTCCCGACATGCAGCCATTTTTAGCATAAATTATTTTAAAAAAACTTCACGAAAATTCCTATTTCAACAACCATAAACTTAACATCATGATGAAAGAGAAAGGGGCCTAATTAGCCCGGAGCTCTGTATGCCATAATTACAAAAATACCCCTTGCTTAGTTCACATTCATAAATCGTCTCATACATATTCTTCTGTTATTCTGACTCTTAACGTGGCCCGATTTTAGTATTTGATTTACTTGATCATGTCTTTCTCGAGCGTCCTCGACTTCTTCTTCCATTCACTTTCGCATCATACGAGTATATTCTTTTCACACTCCTTTCTTCGTTCATTCGCTTAACATGCCCAAACCATCTAAGGTACTTTTCAATCTCCTTCCCCTCCCTACTACCTTCGCCCTCACAACATACCCTATTAGGGGATGCCATAGTCTTACAGGCTCTAGACGGTTGGGAGCAGTTGAGACTCTTGTGCGGTATTCATATAAAACAAGCATCTCTTTCTTGATCCTGTTCATTACGCTTACATCAGCCTTGCATTCTTTCCGGATATCCACATTTTTTAACACGGTCATACATGGTTTTATGCACATACGTCTTAGGGATCCCATTTCCACAGCATTTAGTCTAGTTTAATCTTCCCTCTGCCAGTTCCGCGCCTCACTGCCATACACCAGGGTTGGTTATAAGCACTCCACTGTGGACTGTTAGCTTCGCATCTTCGGGCAATTTCTTATTATCGCCAACAGCGTGCATTCCTCCATTAATGGAGTTTCCTGCATTCACCCTTGCGAAACACGTCATCAATAATAGCGGTCGGCGATTGAGTGATTTGACAGATGCCTGGCATTCAGGTCTGGGGCGGGTGAATTCTCAGCACATTCCATGGGAACGCCATTAGCCATGTCAACATGATCAGCATGATAAGCAGCCCGCAATGGGAAACAACATGACGAGCGTGTCGCTGGGCGCCAATTATGTTATGATGTTGTCAACTGATTGACAATTACCACGCACCCGGGGGGCGGAGGATGTGGGAGGTGGGGTAGCATGGTATGACACTACCTGGCATCGGCGGCCATTAGCCAGTTAACCGTCGGCAAGTACTTCCTTCCGGGGAAGGGACCGCCCATGGGAACCGGCGCGCGCAGTGTCAGGATCACACCATCATCAGGCCCGAAAATCTCTGCTTTGCACTTGGAGTAAGTAATTACATGGAGAGGTACCCTTGCGAAACAGTGTGGTCAGTATTGTTAACTTTATACCGACTCGATAGAAAGAGACAAAGATATATTAAAGAAAATAAAACACATAAACTTTGTTTATAACCACTTTAATAATAAAGTGGTTATAAATATGGCAAGCCACAAAGTAAATGCTTTTTACGAATATATATATTAAAGTATTAAAGGATGCGTGGAAATGAGATCCCTGAGACGTATGTGCGGTAAAACTTTGTATGACCATATTAAAACTGTGGATTTACGGAAAGAATGCAAGGCTGATGTGAGCGTAATGAATAGGTCAAAAAAGGGACGCTTAGATGATTTGGGCATGTAGTGCGAATGAACGAAGAAAGGAGTGTGAAAAGAATATATGATGCGAAAATGAATTGAAGAATAAATCGAGGACGCCCGAGAAAACATGGCACGGTCAAGTAAATCAAATACTTGAATCGGGTCATGTGAAGAGTCAGAATAACAGAAGAGTATGTATGAGTGTGTGCCAAGACAGAGTTATATGGCGGCCCGTCCTCTCTGCCTACCCCTGTGAGGATACGGCGTGATGGTTAGTTAGTTAGTTATAATGGTTGTTACCCGTGCTGTCGGACCTAGGGAAGAAAAAAATGGAGTAGACAATAGAAAACTAAGTATATCACTCGGACTGAGTGATCTAAACTCTAGTGAAGCAAATTGACGTTATTGTGGGTGTGATAATTTAAAAAGGTGAGTCTTTAGTTTTGCTCTCAGTAGAGCTGTTAATCTTTCGCAAATGTGAAGGAAATTGAGATGTTTTATATTAGTTTTGTCCTTTTTAATCTGTTTACCTGCCGAATGGGATTGATGAAAGGTCGACAATAGCTAAACACAACGTCAACAACCATGATAAAATGAAGAAACACGCCAATCATTGTATAGGTCTAAAGCCCACATACAGCAATGTATAATACAATCTTGATATATATTTAATGTGTGTATATTAGGCCATTGTGTACCCGAAATAGGAAATAGAAAGTTTTCCAACGATTTTAACTTTATACACGGACAACGTACACATCTACATGGAAGCTCGCACTATCAAAGCTCACATCTACCATTAGCAACTCCATATGTGCACCAAATTATTAACATTATGACATCACGTATAAAAGTATCCAATAACAGAAGCCCGAATGCAAAGTCAGAAGCCGAGATTGTGAAACAATTTTAAATATGGCATCAAGGGGAACCAATAAAAAATGTCCCACCATACTCCTTCGGGCGTGATTTTATTATTATGGAGTGTGTTGGTATCACAAGTCACAAGCAATGGACGGGACATAAATATCACTTTAATGCCAGGCAGCGAGTAGAAACTCCAGATATGCTTGTTTTACGATTTGGCCCAGCGACAACGGAGTGTTCCGCTGGAAGCATACGCCAGAGAAAGGCTACGAAGCTGTTGAAGGCATGGCTTGGAGAAATAAAAGATAATAGTTTGATAAAGGGAATTAAAGGGAATCAAAGGGCGCTATGAAATTAATCAAACGATCCAAACAAGCTTGGAAAATTAGAAATTAGAGCTATGTACTAACATAGTCGAGTACAATTCGCCTATTTGGTCCCCATTTTACAAAGTACATTCCGTCAATATAGAAAGGGTACAGCCTTGGAGTAAGAATATAATGGAGTGAGAGCTAAATATTTTTTACCCAACCTATACAAATTCACGATAAATCACTTTCTCTGGTTGTTTAAACTGTGAGAGAGAAAGCGACAAGACCAGTTGTCACATAATATGGCACCACTTTCATATGTATGTATGTAAGCATGTTTTCCGTCTCCCGCGTCTCCGGCGACTCCGTCCACTACGTTTTATTATGCGATATAACTTAACGGTTTTTGAGGTTATATCCTATATTTTTGCTGATAACAATACTGTGAAAGAGTGGGTATGCAAATAAACGCCACATTATGTCGACATTTGCAATGAATTGATGTATACATACCTTGAAGTAACAATATATGGAGGGAGAGCTGATTATTTTTACCCAACCTACACAAACTTGCGAAAAATCACTTTCTCCGGGCTTTTACGGCGTACACCATGAGAGAAAAAGAGACAACAAATTTCTTGGCCCGCTTCTATATACTGTCATAATGATCTTAAGGTGCTGGTTCCTTGAAGTAACACTGGCGGGACTCCGCCCATATTTTTTATTTTGCCACTAAACTTGACACAACTAAACGGTTTTTCAGGTTATATGCTATATTTTTTTGATAAAAATACTGTGAAAAAGTGGCTATACGAATACACAAAAACATTATGTCGATATGTGATATGAATGGATGTATAAATACCGTAGCCTTAGTCACGCCCAACTGCGCCGAGTCATGTTAAAATCATCAAAAACAAGTCCAAAACTGACTTCACTGCCTTGGATAGATACTACTCTATGTACTCTAAGATACATACCCCAGCCATAGTCCATGCCACGCCCAGGTCTAGCCGAGTGCGGCAAAAATCATCAAAACTGACTACAGCAGCGCTACCTCTTGTATATTATAGCTATGAGATTGCACAAAACAGCTGTCAAGTCGCCAAAAAAAAAAAAAAAAAACACTCCGCCAAAACCCGAAACAATTAAAAAACGCAATACATCGGCGTCTTATCTTTCTTGCGCGGGACGGTAGTCGAACCCGTGACCCCGTCGTGTTCGGGTAAAAAATGATTTAGCGCAACGCGGCGGACCGTTGGGCGGTCTCGCCGATTTAAAAGGTAATTTAGTTTTTATTGGGACATTGCCTAAGCAGGCAGGAATCAATAAGGCGACGAGATTATCTAAGCTATTTTATTGCAGTGTGTTTAACACAAATAAAAATAACCCGCTGTAAGTTTTTTAGTGCAGACATCAGCGTAGAGCCGCGTTCTTTTGGAGCGGTTGTATTTTATGGCGCATATTAAAATTTCCGATTAAATAACGGCAGAAGACGTGTGAAAAAGTGGTAGATGCTTGGAGTAAGAATGCATATGGAGAGAGAGCTACATATTTTTACCCAACCTATACAAATTTACGATAAACCACGTCGTGAACCGTGAGAGAGAAAGAGACAAGTCACATAATATGGCACCACTTTTATAAATCACTTTCTCAGGGTGTTTAAGTCGTAAACCGTGACAGAGAAAGAGACAAGACAAGTCACATAATATGGCACCACTTTTAGGTAGGTATGCATGTTTTCCGTCTTCGGCGACTCCGCCCACTACGTTTAGTTATGCGATATAACTCGACGGTTTTTGAGGTTATATCCTTTATTTTTGTTGATAACAATACTGTGAAATAGTGTTTTTACAAATAAACAATAAACGAGCTGAATTTTTTAACCCAACCTACATACAAATTTACGATAAATCACTTTCTCCGGGTTTTTACTTCGTAAACCGTGAGAGAGAAAGAGACGAGACAAGTCAAGTAATATGGCACCACTTTTAGGTATGTAAGCATGTTTTCCGTCTCCCGCGTCTTCGCCCACAACGTTTTGTAATGCGAAATAACTCGACGATTTTTTTGGTTATTTCCTATATTTTTTTGATAACACTGTGAAATAGTGATTATATAAATAAACAAAACATTATCTCAACATGTACTTTGTATGGATGAAAAAAATGTGTCCACGAAAACCCTAGCCACGCCCGAGTCAGGAAAAAATGAACTCTCCAGACTACACTGTTTCGCAAAGCTATCCCTCCTAGTATATTATTGCTCTGACGGTAGATACTATAAGTATATCCCCCGGGTGAAAGACCAGTTTTCAGGATTGAAACTTTGCTTGAATTGACTTTAGCCGTGATTGGTGACCAGATCTGAATAGCCAGGTATTTCCCAACCCTCCTCTTCTCATATTATGTATGAAAATCACAGGTTTTTCTTCACATATTCAGCACATATCGTACGAAAAGTGCCAAGACTTGAGGCTTCTTTAAGCTAGAATTTACCGTTAATATAAGTATCGCCCTGATGAAAGACCACCATTCAGAATTAAAACGTTGCTTTAAATGGCTTTAGCCGTGTTTAGTGAAAATGTCTGAATGTCCAGATACTTCCCAACCTTCCTCTTTCACATCTCCTTCCTCTCCCCACTACCTTCAGCCTCACAACATATCCCTATTGGGGATGCCATAACTCCACTGGCTCCAGACAGTTGGGACTCTTGTGAGGTATTCCTGTACTGTAATTCCTGTACTGTATGACAAATTCAAAAAGTCCATTCTTTTAATTTTGCTCCCATGCCCTAAATCAAAAAAAAAAATTAAAAAATAATAATAATAATTAAAATAATAATCATAATTTTAAATTAATAATTGTGTCTATCTGATGGGACCTGCCAGGTAAGTATGTTCTTGTATATTTTCTTATCAAAACTAGGAATTAATATGTAATGATAGAAAGTAAGATCTGTACAGCGCCCTTGAGGTGATTTTTCACAAAAACGGCGCTTTACAAATCGTCCAAATATTATTATTATTATTATTCACACTGTAACCGTTTCCTACATTTCTTTAATCACTGCTACAAAATTATACCCGAATCTTTAATCTTTACATCTTCACAGCATCCAAACAAGTTCCGCGTTTAGTGTGACTTTTCGGTGATAATTTTAACTATGAATTCTCAACGGAGAGTGTTAAACTGGATATTTCCAGGTTCCGCGATTCTGCCGACCTCTTCTCCTAGCCTACGAGAACCCGTCAATACAGTCGACACAGCTCAATTACTCATAGACAAGAGGTGTCAAATAAAAAAAGCCGTGCGTGTCTGCTTAAAAATTCTCCGCCGCGAATAAACTAAACGAAGAGGTCAAGAGGAAATTAAAAGGGGGTATTTTCTTAAAGAGAATCAAAATTAGAATAAAATAATTGAATGAAAATTTTTTAGTAAAATGTTTAATAACTTGATGAAACAGATTCTAAAAATACAAAGTTATTTTTTAAACGTTTTGTCTTGGATTTTTATATTTTTGACTTGTCTTCTCCCGGCGTTTTTTTATAGCAAATTTCAGACTCAAAAAAATGTCAAACAAACAGTTGCTGTTGTGACACTGCTATTGTTATTGATTAGAAAAATTAGCCTTAAAAATAAACACGTGATATTATTTGAGTAAGTTAATAACCTATAAATTATTAAAGCTATTTCTCTATTACTAAGTTGTTTTATAATTTTATAAATAACCTTTTGGTTGATTTTTACTAAAACAGCAGAATAATAATAAACAACAAAGTCGAGCACAATTCGCCTATTTGGTCCCCATTTTACAAAGTACATTCCGTCAATATAGAAAGGGTACAGCCTTGGAGTAACAATATATGGAGAGAGAGTTAATTATTTTTACCCAGCCTATACAAACTTGCGATAAATCACTTTCTCCGGGTTTTTACGTCATATACCATGAGAGAGAAAGAGACAGCAAAAATAACAAACCGCTTTTATGTACTGTAAGGATGATCTTGGTCTCCCGCGTCTCCGGGGACTCCGCCCACATGTTTTCATATGCGACTAAACTCGACACAACTAAACGGTTTTTTAGGTTATATGCTATATTTTCATTGATAACAATACTGTGAAAAGGTGGTTATACGATTAAACAAAAACCTTATGTCGACATGTGCTATGAATGTATGTATTAATACCCAGGTCTAGCCGAGTCCGGCAAAACTCGTAAAAACGGACTACAGCAGCGATATCTCCTGTATATTATTGCTCTGAGGACCAAAGCATATCATCTTGTCTGACTGTCACACCTTACAGCTTTGCATTACTCTTAATTTTTTTGCTTCTTTAGGTGTCGGTTCGTTACGTTTATATTGTGTTACCTGAATTCAATCGTTACGTTTGTATTGTAATGAGTACTGCCTGTTTTCGGATCCTTCGTTTGATGGTTCGGATTCGTGCAGTGCACTCAAAATATAAATACCTCTTGGAGATAGGAGAAGATCCTATAGGATAGAAGAACGTTTGCAGTCAAGTGAAGAATTGATAGGTGAATGATTCGTACATTCAGTGGTATATAAACTTTAGCCAAGGCACATATTTATGTATAAGTTCATCATCATGAATTGCTGATCCTCAATCATCACTCTACTAATTATCATTATCTTAAAATATTTATTTTTCTTTTGTTACTTGTAATATTTACACTGTTTGCATTTTTAGAATCGTTTACTTATAATGCTTGATTATTAATGTTGTAAGTGTCAACATATAAACTGTCCTCATTCTTATTTAATTTTATTTGATTTGACAAATGTGTTAATATGAATTCATATGTTTCATCTGAATTTTTATACCCTTAGCTTCTGGTAAATTGTTGTTTTAATCTGTTGATGTACACATGCACTGTTATACCCATATCTGAACCTTTTTCTATCATGATTTTAGATAGTTTTAATTTGTATACATTTTATTTTCTCCTTGTTAGTTAATCTTATTAGCATAATTAATTTAGTATGAAGCGCACTTGAGGTGAAATATCACAAAACTGCGCTATATAAGTCCACTGTTATTATTATTATTATGGGTATCATTCTCCACTGTCCAGAATGTCGAGACTTGTTGACTCAAGTCATGGTTATCTTTGGTAGCAGTCTAAATGATTTTTGTCATTCTTTACGACTCTACCAAAACTTTGACCTGACCTTGGCTTTGATTTGAATGTTCTTTCTTATGTATATGTTGTCCTATTTTTGTCATTGCTTCATTGTAATATTAGGTGTGTTGCTGTTATTTCTCTGTTGCTCTTTTTTTAATATAAATTAAAGTTCTTGAATGGACTGTCCCGCAGCCGATGTAATCCCACGACACATGTAGCAAATTTACGGCCAAAAGCGTCCGAACATTAATTCCGCGGCCGTAATGTAACGTAAATTGAGATTTATGGCAATTTTCAACTGCGCCTGATTGCGAAAACAATAAACCGTATACGCGGTATTATAATATAATAAGACTGCTCGCTCCTTGTGATTTAAATGTGAAATATTGTTACGGAATCTATCAGTGCGGAATTCGCAATAATCTGAGTTGAATCATGGACTTATTGGGTTTTGACGGCCTCCGTGGCCGACTGGTTAAGTCGCTCGACTACGAATCCAGATGTCGCGGGTATAAATTAGTAATAACTTGTATTTAATTGATATGTGTCACAACACATTTAATTCATGTTGAATAATATATAGTATATTTGCGGCACGTTCCGGAGTGGTAGATACTCTAAGCATCGCCCTGACGAAAGACCACCATTGAGAATCGAAACGTTGCTTGAAATTACTTTAGCCGTGTCTGGTGACCAAATCTGAATAGCCAGGTACTTCCCAACTTTACTCTTCCCATATTCTTCCCCTCCCCATTCCCTTCATCATTACAACATATCCCAATTAGGGGTGCCATACACACATTTAATTCATGTTAAAATAATATATAGTATATTTGCGGCACGTTACAGAGTGGTAGATACTCTTATGTATCGCCCTGATGAAAGAACACCATTCAGAATCGAAACGTTGCTTGAAATTACTTTAGCCGTGTTTGGTGACCAGATCTGAATAGCCAGATACTTTCCAACCTTCCCCTTCTTCATCTCCTTCCCCTCCCCACTACCTTCAGCCCCACAACATACCCCATATTGGGAATGCCATAGTTTCACTGGATCTAGACGGCCGGGAGCAGTTGAGACTCTTGTGCGGTATTCACGTAAAAAAAGAATTTATCCTGTAGGCACGTTAATTAAATAAATGTATAACATCCAGTTATAAACAAGAGCACAAAGTTAAGAGAGTTAATCGCTTATTTAATTGGCACATTCATTTTCGGAGGAGCAGCGGCCATGTGGGACTGTTGATGGGAAATTCCGGCGTGGGAATCGAACCGCGGACTCGCGGCGTACACGCAGCGGCGTGCCCACATGGCGACCGAGTACTACTCCCTACTCCCTACTTCTTACTCCTTACTCCCCACACTCACTAATGCGTACATTACGCAGTAAGGACTTATGTTGTCACTTCAATTACGTCTTACTGTTGAAACACGAATGACACTCTTAAAAACAATTACTATTTTCTAATATAATGGGTGAACTTATCTAATCTTT
Organism: Drusus annulatus; assembly: GCA_022651775.1. Lineage (NCBI taxonomy): Eukaryota > Metazoa > Arthropoda > Insecta > Trichoptera > Limnephilidae > Drusus > Drusus annulatus. The sequence goes on from JAGWCC010000167.1 coordinate 415,132, forward strand.
ATTCGAGACGTACAGTTTCAGCCCGCGGTGAGCAATATCATTTTCTAGACCAGAAGATGTCGCCAGGAGAGGCACCTATATTCTGCACAGGGTCCAAGTCAAATGGTAATTTTGTAAATTTAATTATTTTATTTTAATTGTGAATTTTAGTAAAAACGTAGATAGAACCAGAAAAATTCTAAAATATGAATCAAGAATACTTTCGGTCAGTCAAATAGATATTTAAAAACTTCATAATTCGAACTTAATATAGTTGCGTTGGTCTAGAAATTAACTAACTAACTAACCATCACGCCGTTTCCCCGCATGAGTAGGCAAAAGGTCGGACCGCCATACAACTCTGTCTTGACACACACTCCTTACTTCATTCACATTCATACATAGTCTCATACATACTCTTCTGTTATTCTGACTCTTCGCATGACCCGATTCAAGTATTTGATTCTCTTGATCGTGCCATGTCTTCCTCGGGCGTCCTCGACTTCTTCTTCCATTCACTCATATCTAGAAATCTAGAAAGTCCGTACAGATAAATCAGAGTAAATTTTATAACGCTAAAGCTCACCGTTCGAGGTTTTTTTTTACTTCTTTAAAGTTTAGATTTTGACAACATGACCCTTGAATGGGGTCACAAAATCTTTATTTTGAATATCATTCTAGTAGAGCGCACTTGAAATGAAATATCACAAAACTGCGCTATAAAATGATTCAGAGTCAATGTTATTAAATAGTTTTTGGCTTAAACTAAAAAGTTCACAATTTCATACGCTATATTATCTGTTATTCCCTTCGTTTATAATCAAAAACATAAATTGTTTGACAAAAGCCTTTGAACGGCGTGCACCGGTATTCAAATGCGTTTTTTTAAACCTAAAATTAAACGAAACAAAATTAATGTTGTCACCGATCGTTAATTAACAGGCTATTCTTGATTAAAACAGGATTTCTGCGGTCACATTATCGCATTTAAATAATGCTTTATTACGTTAAAGGATAATTTTGTCGGAATAACATTTTTGGATACTTTTTTTCATTCAAACAGGGTAAACAACCGAGGTGATCTCATTCGTATAAACTATACAGTGATGATATTCATCATCTTCTTATGGACCGAGCTTACTTTGCACGCTGTAGTAGGTACACTGTTGGCATTTCAAAATATCGTGAGATGAAAATTATAACGGCTGAATTTTACGTGAAATGTCAATTTTGATGCTGCGTACAAAAAATCCCATGGGATCACTTTTATGATTGGTCGGGTTGAATGTCGAAATAAAACAAATGATATGTTTGAAAGTGATACAACGGCATAATATATTGTATCAAAGGTACAATTTATCTAACAATGGTTTGTTTGAATCAATATTTCACAATCAAAATGATTTGTTAATATATGATGTCGATTCATCAATATATTCTGCCATTTTGGCAGTTTGGTTGAATTGAACGCTTGGGTGAAGTTGCGAATACAATGTATTCTATTATTTGTATAGGAATACATAGGAGTGCTGATAATTGAACTTGATTGACCTTTTCTAATTATTTACATGCGGCAGTTTATTTTTGTTTACAAGGACATCGAATCAGCAAATTCTTCGCGAATGTTATTCGAGTTTGTTAAAATTCTGCTTAAATGGGTGTTTATTATTTTGGGCTTTTGTTGACAATATTGCAGAAAAAATAATACTTAGTCAATTGTTTAATACACTTTGATTAATTGCAAGGAAGTCAAGTTAAAGTTTAAATTTATTAAAGACGGAGGTATTTGGTAAGGAATTGAGGTAGCGGTCCGCGGTGGAGTTCTGATACCACCTCAAATGTATGAAAGTAAGGCATGGAATTGACAGAAGGACGATAGTCAGATTGAATGAAGCAGAAATGAGTTCGCTGTTTGGTAAAATTATGTATGAAGAGCCCAGCGGGAGAAAGAATAAAGGCCTGTTACGAAAGTATGCAAATCGCAGGTAAATGTTAAGAGTCGAGGACGTCCCAGAAAGACATGGCACGTAGGAAGGTCTAATGAATCAGATAATTGATGAAGGTAATGAAAAATAGAAGAACATGGATAAGCGTAATGAATAGGATCAATAAAGGACGCTTAGATGGTTTAGGCTTGTAGAGCGAATGAACGAAGAAAGGAGTGTGAAAATAATATATTATGCAAAAGTGAATGAAAGAAGAAGTCGGGAACGCCCGAGGAAAACATGGCACGATCAAGTGAATCAAACATAATCAACGTGAAAGAAGCAAGGAGTGTGTGCCAAGACAGAGTTATATGGCGGTCCGATGTCTCTGCCTACCGCTGCGGCGAAACGGCGTGATGGTAGTTAGTTAAAAGAGCATGAATAGAAGTGAATTAACAAAGAAATCTGTGCAAAAACAAGGGAGCGTAGCATTCCGTTCCTCTGCCAGCCTCTGTTAGTTCGTTAATGCGGTAGATTTTAAAACAGTTGTATTTATGCACTTCCTGTACCTTGACCGTCGCGTTATTTATTCGGGAAACATGTTATGGGAAAGTTAATTTGCGGTGAGGAAAGGAAAGAGTGTAGTGCGCGGTTATCTGGTGATAAGACAAACACATGTGGGTGATTGTGGTCACCACATAAACTACAAAGTCAGGCCGGAGCCGAAGGAACTAAACAAAATTAGCTTACTTACCGTGGGAAGTAGTCAAGAATAGATCTACTGTAACAACCACTGCTCCACGAAAATATTAAATGAATTTAACTTATAATTAATTATAATTTTTTAAAATACTGAAAAAGTACAATTAATTACTCTTGTTGACGGATTCGACCAATGTATGTTGAATCTAAATTTGTGTTAGCTGTATAAATTGCATTTTATATCACGTTTGCACAAAACAATCTACCTACCTCAGATTGTATTAAATGGCTAAAGCGCTATTTTGGGAAGTATACACCAGAGCACGTTAAAGTTTTTGTTTAATGGTAAATATACTTTGGATGTCCGAAGGGCAACAAAAGTCTTTAGAATCAAGCGAGAGTCGGAGCATTTGATGCAGAAGAAAAAACTGACCAAATCTGCATATTTAACTCATTTTTTTACCAAAGTGTCACTTAAGACCTTTTGTCTTTTCAGCGACGATATGCTTATAAGACGCGCTTATAAAATGTGTTACATGCTTTGGCCTTGAAATAAATAAAAGCATTTGATTAAGACATAAAATGGAGAAGTTTGAAGGAAAAAGCGGTGTTCCACAGGGCTCTCATTTGGGTTCACCATTAAAGTGATTAACAATGATTTTAGAATAAACCCCTTAAATTTATATACCCTTGGACAAATAAAACATGAACATAAGAAGGAATTTGGAACAATCCAACAAACATATACATGTAGTATAACAATTAAGAAATTCTTAGCTGTCCATTTTCAAAAGTAACATTCTCCGTTTTACGTATGCGTTAACCCTTGGAGGAGCGTTTAGTTTACCACAGCTTACCCGACCTTGTGCAACAACCTTCTAAGACAATTAAAGCGTACCTTTTTCTTTATTACCTGTGTTAGGCGTAAGTTAACATGGGTTCGTCATAAAAGCACCTTCCACGTATTCGGCACTTGTCCCTTGCGGAAACATACAGATTTCAATATTCTAACTAACTAACTAACCATCACGCCGATTCCCAGAGTAGGCAGAGAGGACGGACCGCCATAACTCTTTTACTACTTACTGCTAGTTCTGTACTGTACGATAAATTTAAAAAATACCCATCCGGAAAGATGCAAGGCTGATTGAAGGCATTATGAATAGGATCAAGAAAGGGACGCTTTGATGGTTTGGGCATGTAGAGCGAATGAACGGAAGGAAGGAGTATGAAAAGAATATACTCGTATGATGCGAAAGTGAACGGAAGAAGAAGTCGATGACGCCCGAGGAAGACATGGCACGATCAAGTAAATCAAATACTTGAATCGGGTCATGTGAAGAGTCAGAATAACAGAAGAGTATCTATGAGAGGATGTATGAATGTGAATGAAGCAAGGAGTGTGTGCCAAGACAGAGTTATATGGCGGTCCGTCCTCTCTGCCTACCACGTATGGTTAGTTAGTTAGTTGGGTGCCTGAAGAATGAGTCCATCAACCAGATAACCTACCACATCTACATTTCGCCAGAGATACAGGAATGCGAGATGTCCCCCGAAGGCGGCCACCAGCTCTGGGCGTCATGTGCCCACATATAAGAATACCCGTAATACCCGCCGCAAGATGTCCACGCTGATAAAACCGAGTATGCAAATCACAACTAAACTTATGTTAGAAAAAAACTCACTAGCTAACTTTGACACACCGGAGGGAATAAGCATTTCCTAACTGGCTTTCGTGCGACTCGATTTTGTATGTTTTTTTTTCGCAGACCGCTAGCTGAAAGTTACGATATTTTGTGACAAGCTGGATGTGCATGCTGTGTTTTTGTATCTGCTTACTGAAGTTGTAATATGATTTATTATGTTATTATCAATAACGAATATTTTAATACGCATGCCCCTCATAAATATAAAGCCACTGAAAAATAACAAACGTAAAATGTTTCCGTAAAGAAACGTAGTCGTAAAAACGATTAAATAACATACATGCATCTTGCACAAAGAAAAACACATATAAATAACATATGGAACAAGCAAATATAGAATTGATTTCTAAAACTAAAAAATACTGTCAACATCTCTGACATCTTCTGTAACCTCATAGCTATACTAGAAGTTGAAGAATAGTGGTAGATTCACACCAACGTCCGGATCCGCTCAGTGACGATATTGTTCCGCAAGAGAGCTTATTGATATGGTATGAATATCAATCAAGGAGTATGTGCCAAGACAAAGTTGTGTGGCAGTATGTCCTTCTACCCACCCTTGTGATATTTAACTACTTAGTTAGTTAAATAATTATGTTGAAGTGTAAAAATACTTACATCGCAGATTTTTTTTTTTAAACCATTTTTTTATCACTAAATAATATTTTTAATAATTAATAATTAATAAAAATATTATTTGGTGATTAAAAAAATGATTTTTAATAAAAAAAATCTGCGATGTAAGTATTTTTACACTTAAAAATAATTATTTAATTAACTAAGTAGTTAAATATCACAAGGGTGGGCAGAAGAATATACTGACACACAAATTTGTCTTGGTACACATACTCCTTGATTGATATTCATACCATATCAATAAGCTCTCTTGCGGAACAATATCGTCACTGAGCGGATCCGGACGTTGGTGTGAATCCAGTTTAAGAACTTAAAACTAAGAATTAATATTAAGTAGAAATTAAGATTTGTACAGCGCCCTTGAGGTGATTTTTCACAAAAAACGGCGCTGTACAAATTATCCAAATATTATTATTATTATTATTATTATTAACTGTCTGGAGCTAGTGGAACTATGGCATCTCCAATTCTGTGAGGTTGTAGGTAGCGTTGAGGGGAAGGAGATGGGAAAGAGGAAGGTTGGGAAATACCTGGCTATTCAGATGTGGTCATCAAACATGGCTATTCAAGTAACGTTTCGATTCTGAATGTCGGTCTTTCACCAGGGCGATACTCGAAGTATCTCTCACTCTGTAGTAGTGTTTATAAATTCTCAATTTTTCAGGAAACAAATGTTTGGTGCATCATTTGTACCTACTTGTTTACAAAAAAAACTAAAAAATCATTTTTTCAGACTTTAGTGGGCTAAAATGATTATAATTTGATTGAGATAAACTTGGGGTTTGTATTGGACAAGCAATAGCATTTAGCTTGATATAAAAATCATTTCCAAATCGATTTAAAACTTTCTTTTAGATCTCCTGTAAAATTGTGTTATTGGAAGATTATAACCTTTGACTAAAACAGTAATGTGTTGTTTCATTGTTTGTAAATCGTAATTAAAAATTCTGCTTACAGATACTGCAAACACAGAAATTGTAATAATATATATTACCTCTAAGTAGAGAGGTGTAAATATAAAATAAGATCAATGCCAAGCCAAATAACTAATGTTACAAATTAGTGTTAAATTGAGTTCTTACCTTCCAGTCCAATCACATTCATCTCCCATTATTCCAGCGGTGGCCAAGGTGACGAAATAAAATGCGATTAGCAAAAATATGCAGGGAGAACCCATCTTGGGAAGTGTATATTAATCACCTCAGTTCAAAATCCCAGTTATATTATGTCATTTTCAATTCACAAACACAGAAAACATTGTCATATTTATCTCCTTTGATAATCCGAAAACACAAAACACACCGTGCATAGACAAATAAGTTTTAAATGTCATAACAAATAGTATACCACATCATAAACATTGATCAAACTTTCTTTAAACCACAGTTGTTTATACACCACAGTACAGTTATATATTATATTAACACATTATAAACAATTAATTCATAAAGATTTGGAGTAAATAACTATTATAAATCACGATATAAAAGAAAACATGGCCGCGCGAGAGTAACGACAGACACAACCCTCCCGCGTGAACTTTATTTATCAACTGAAGAAAATAAACGAATTGAACTCCCGCGCGACCACTGCACGCTTCATCGGCTAACGTCACTCCGCTTAGATCATGAGATTAGTATTTGACACACCGATATAACCCTTACCACTCGTTATCCTAATGGTGGTTTTTGTGTGACAAATAGTGCAAGTTTTAGTCTCTTTGAGTGGTTTTTGTTAACAACATCACAAACGTATGAAAGAGATAGGTGTATAGATTTGGTTGTTGGATTTAAGTACGTATGTGTATTACTTATATTTGTAATGTGTAGGTAAATTGAAACGATATTTTTAATTATTTTTTTTGAATTGTTCATAAACGTATAAAAAATAGCAACAAATTTAATATTGTGATAAATTTTAAAAGCGGTTAGACCGATTTTATTATTCTAGAAGGATTTCGCAACGGGGGATGAAATGACTCTTATTTCTTAATTTGAGGTGATTTTTCACATAAACGGCGCTATACAAATCATCCATATATTACTATTATTATTATTCATTGTCTAGAAGTCTCAGTCGATCAATTAGTGTTGTAATTTTAACTGAAATTATCATTTCCAAATGAGTTTTGTGTTATTTCAATAAGCAAATTAATTTGGTCTTAAAAACATTCGATTTAGTTCGATTTCGATTTATTCGAAACAATGCGTGATTTCTAGAACAAATAATTTATTTATTTATTTATATACGCTCTCGTGGGCTTTTACATAACATAAATATAAAATAACAGTGACATAAAAAATAACAATGACATAAAAAATAACAATGCACCCAAAAACATGATGAAATTGATAGAAAATGAACACTAGTATTTTAGAAAGAGGTATGCTATTATAGCCTTCTTGTAACTAGATTCAGTGCAGTTGAATATATCTACTATTTCAGCGTTAGAATTACCCACTGCATGCAATCTAGGTACAAGCGAGTATTTAAATGACTCAGTCCTGATATAATTGTTACATTTAAAAAGAATTTTGGATCGAGTGGATCTGTTAGGTACATAGAAGGTAATTAAGCTAAGTAAATCAGGGCTGTCTATAATACCATTAACAATTTTAAAAATAAAATCGAATCAACTGAATTAAAATTCGATTAAATAGACAACACACCACTTGAAGATAATATATATATATATATATATATATATATATATATATATATATATATATATATATATATATATCAGTGTTACTGAACGCAAAGCCTCGGAGTAACAATATATGGAGAGAGAGCTAATTATTTTTACCCAACCTATACACATTTGAGATAAATCACTTTCTCCCGGTTTTTACGTCGTACACCATGAGAAAGAAAGATACAGCAAAATTTTCCAAATTATAACACCGCTTTAAAGTATTGTTAGAATGTTCTTCGTGTCCCGCGTCTTCGTTAGCCCACACGTTTTGATATGCGACATAAATGGACATAAGTCAACGGTTTTTTAGGTTATATGCTTAGAGTATATAAAGAGGTATCTACCCAAGGAATGTAGTCAGTTTTCGAATGATTTTTACCTGACTCAGTGGAACTGGGCGTGGCTAAGACTAAGGCTAGGGTATTTATACATCCATTCATATCACATATCAACAAAATGTTTTGTTTATTCGTATAACCACTTTTTCACAGTACTGTCATCAACAAAATTATAGCACCTAACCTAAAAAACCATTAAGTTGTGTCAAGTTAAGTGGCATAATAAAAAATGTGGGCGGAGTCCCGCGGTGACCCAGGAGCCCAAGATCATTGTTACAGTACATAGAAGCGGAGTATTATATTTGTTGTCTCTTTCTCTCTCATGGTGTACAACGTAAAAACCCAGAGAAAGTGATTTATCGCAATTTTGTATCGGTTGGGCTAATAATAATTAGCTCTCTCTCCATACATTTTTTCTCCAAGGTTATTTGCTATATTTTTGTTTATATCAACACTGTGAAAAAGTGGTAATACAAATAAACAAAAACATTATGTCGACATGTGCTATGAATGGATGTATAAATAACTTAGCCCTAGTCCTAGCCATGCCCAGGTCTAGCCGAGTCCGGCAAAAGTCATTAAAACGAACTACAGCAGCGCTCTCTCTTGTATATTATTGCTATGGACGCAAACCTAATGGTAGAAGTGAATCGTGAGACGGATGAAGGATCTAAGCTTTCGAACTTTGTGTCATGTTATGTGAACCGGATTCTAGATCCGGATGCTGGGCACGCGTCCGTCGTATGGGTGACAAAAAACATCTTCTTGATGCATAACTTATCTTTGATAAATGCAACATTAGGGAACATTTGAGCAACGGGTTTGTCATTATGCATATGATTTATTTATTATAGATAATAATTTATGGCTTGTTGTGTTGTTTGTGCTGTACCTACCTACCCACCAACACCTTTCTAATACCCACTGATAATATCCGTGGATATATAAAGTAATGTTTTTTATGGCAGTTTGTTTTATGGGTTTTTTTTTTACTTATTTTAAGACGCTGTGACGGTTTTGACATCACTCAGGAATTTAATCAAGAATTCGCAGAACTTTTGAAGAGGGTGGTGGTTTATACAGTACCGTTATTATAACTGGGGACTTCAATATTAGACTGGAAAGGAAAACAGACAGTAAGGCCAAGCGCGCACGGGTGGCTTTTGTCACGGCAACAGTTTCGTCACTGTCACTGTCTTCCAATCGAGCACGCACACGGTGAGTGACTGTCACCGGTCACCCTTTCATTCCGGCAACGGATTTCGAACAGGCGGACGAGTCACCGAGTGACATTCTGTCACCCGTGCTAAGGTTTCTAGTGAATACAATTCTTAAAGAGTGATCTTTTAAATTTTACATAAAATGGATACTGGAATTTTAGGTAAAACGTTCGAAAATGGCTGCGCTAGTTTTTAAACTGAACCTTTTACTGGCATTTTAGTACGTTTTTTTTATAAAATGGAGTTCTACAAAGTAAACTTTAAAACAATAAATATGTTTTTTTCATTTAATTCAAAAGATTACAGCTTACAAATTGTATTCATTGGAAGCCTTGGACATTTTTCTAACTTCCCATGTAAAATTAACAGATAAATCATGTGCAATATTGCTTGTATTAGAATGCTACAAAGTGACGTTAAGCGTCATCTTTGGGTGCTGAGCCTTAATTGATTCTTTCAAATACAAAAATAAATGCACCACTTTCCAGATTAAAGGATACTCTTTACTGTTAAGGCCTTGGTCAGAAAATCCAATCGAAAGGTTGTATAAGCTATTTACAGCAACCAGATCTGAATATCTGAGTACTTCTCAAGCACCCTAATTATAATAATATTTGGATGATTTGTAAAGCGCCGTTTTTGTGAAAAATCACCTCAAGGGCGCTGTACAGATCTTACTTTCTATTATTACATATTAATTCCTAATTTAAATATAATTATGATTTATTTTTTTCCGATTTAGGGCATGGGAGCGAAATAAAAAAGGACTTTCTGAATTTGTCGTACAGTACAGGATTTGGTTAAAATTTGCATATCTAAAGGTGATTCATCAAGAAACAGATTATTTTGAGATTTTTTTAATGAATTTAAGGATATGAGAGTCTGAAAAGGTAAGTTTTCAGTTTGAATCGAAATTCTGTGGGGCTCGTTATACATTTTAGCTCCGGAGGGAGTTTATTCCAAGCCTTCGGCCCCGATACTGCGAAAGCGCGATCTCCAAACTTAGTATTTGGGTTCTATCAGCCTTCCGATAGCCGATGACGTTGCTGATCTAAGAGTCGACTGCCTTAGAAGAATGTTTTCTGGAACGCATAGTTCGGTGATGTACAGTGGGGCCATTTCGTTAATGGATTAAAACACCATCCAGCACTACTTGCACTGGATTCTTTCAGTGCACTTGAGCCAGTGAAGGTTCCGAAGGTGCTCTGAAATATGTGAACCCTCATTTGTATGTACATCCTAAATTCTATGCAATAATTACACACTTGCAAAAATGATAACCAGTTATTTATCTATGGAAGCTCCTTAACTTAGCGAGTGGCTACCCCAGTGAGTGCCACACTGGTTCACTAGTAGCCCCTATTAGTTGGGAATCATTATTATTATTCCAGGGAGAACGTAGTTGACAAGCTGCAAGAATGACAACCAAATTGTATATAAATGCAGAGCTTGAAGTAACAATATATGGAGAGAGAGAGCTAATTCTTTTTACCCAACCTATACAAATTTGGGATAAATCATTTTCTACGGGATTTTACGTCGTACACCATGAAAAAGAAAGAGACAGCAAAATTCCCCAAATTATCACACCGCTTTAAAGTATTGTTAGAATGTTATTCGTGTCCCGCGTCTCCGTTGACCCCGCCCACACGTTTTGATACGCGAAATAAATGTATATATATTTATATATATATATATATATTTATTTTTTTCGTAAGAAGCAATCACATGGTGGTTAGACATTATATTAATAATAAAAGAATACTTTGTTTTAAAACCACAATATGTATTATTGTCAGGGCACTATATGTGAATAATAACAGTTATTATATGTGCCCTGACGAAGCTTGATCCAAGCGAAACCGGTTGGCCTTCATAATAATAAATTTTGTGGTTTTAAAACAAAGTATTCTTTTATTATTAATGCTATATTTTTGTTTGTATCAATACTGTGAAAAAGTGGTTTTACGAATAAACAAAATCATAAGATCGACATGTGCTATGAATGGATGTATAGATACCCTAGCCCTAGTCCTAGCCACACCCAAGTCTAGCCGAGTCCGGCAAACCTCATAATAACGGACTACAGCAGCGCTCTTTCTTGTACGAGTATATTATTGCTCTGAGATGCAGAGGATGTTATCAATTTTATATGTATCCATTTTTTAAGCTGAAGGTGAGGAAAAACAAGAGAGGCTAATGAGAAGAATGAGATGTATCTGACTATATCAATCAGATATCTGTATTCTATTACTAAACATAAATAGCTATGGCAATTGTAAGTATTTTGACAAAGGTCGCGGGTTCTAACCCGGGGTACGCCAAAAACTTTTAATTAATTAATATGTGTCATAATACATTTAAATCATAAAAAATAAAAAATAAAATACTCCCATATATATTTGCGGCACGTTCCAGAGTGGTAGATACTCTAGGTATCTCCTTGGTGAAAGACCACCATTCAGAATCGAAACGTTGCTTGAAATGGCTCTAGCCGTGTTACTTGGAGTATCTACTAATCTGGAACGTGTCGCAAATATACTATATCGTCGCTGGAAAGGCAATAGGTCTTAAGCGACACGTAAAAAAATAGTTAAAAATGCAGTTTTTTGCATTGAATGCTCCGACTCTCGTTTGATTATGAAGACTCTTGTGGCCCTTCAGTAATTCAACATATATTTACCATTTGGGAGAAGGCTAGACTCAAGCTACACAAGTTTGGGATTTTTTTAGCTTTTTGTCGCTTTAGGTAACTCAGTGAGAGTATTGAGTTACCTGAGTTAACTTTTTTTTCAAAATCCATCCGTACTGAAGACTTATGAATTTTATTGTAAAACAAAAAACTTTAAAGTGCTCTGGTGTAAGCTTCCCAAAATGGCGCTCCAGCGCTTTTGCCTCTCTGGCGACGATATATTATTTGATATGAATTAAATGTGTTATGACACATATTAACTAAATAGAATTTATTTGCGACCGCCGGGTTCAAGCCCGTGACCTCTGGGTTCGTCTAGCGTCTAAACCACTCGACCGCAGAAGCCATCAAAATCTGACTTACTTTCACCTTATACTGTAGTTTTCTTGTAATTCCAAGTAGCCGTTGCCTTAATAATACTTGGCTAATTTATATAGTGCCATTTTTGTGAAACGTCACTTCAAGGGCGCTTTGTAAAAGTAAAATTCACGATAAAATCATCCGTAGACCAGTCACTGGTTCTCTAAATTTATTTACTCCTCACAAGGGCGTAGCAACAAATCTCCCAGATCCCAGTTGACATCCAATTAAGTAAGCTCGCGAGACAAGCCACGGAGATGCGGAGATAAACCAAGTGCACATATGTAGATTATTCAGATACGAGAGCTTTTGACCGCTGCACAATCGCCCAAAGCTCTGCCAACTACACTGATTTTAAGTAAAATATTTTGATTGATTCAAATAATAGTACGGAATAATAATGTCTTTGTTTGAACGGTTTTTATTTTGCACATAAACTGCTATTTAGATGGAAGTTCTAAAAAAAACTTCCTTAACCTCTAGTCTGCCAGAGGTGCCAATAGTCACCGGGCATTTACCATTATATTTTCAGGAGTTTTTATCCTTTAAAACATGTTGTTCGCGTATTTAAATGAACTGCTATCGCTTGTCAACAAAATTATCAATCCATAGAGATATTTTGCGAGTGTTAAATTCGGTACAAGTCGAGTAATAAATATTTGAAGTTTGCTTACGTCAGTACGACTGAAAAAAATCGACTTCCAAAATAATATATACTTTTTGTATTTACAGGAAAATCTCATGAAAACCTCCGAATATAGGTAACTATTCTAGAAAAAACATCAGGACAGTCTTTCAGATGCTCGCTTGTACCTAGGTTGCACGCAGTTGGTAATACATACGCAGAGGTGGCTGATGTATTTAACTGCACGGAATGTAGATACAAGAAGGCCATAACATCATATTTCTTTAATCAATAATGTTTTTATGTATTCAAACACTATTTTTTACTACTCTACAACCATTCCTCATTTTGTTTGTGCATATAATTCTCATTTTTTCGCTGTCAATTGCAAACCTTTTAATGTAAAACCCCTCTCGGGCGTATACAATAAAATGAAAATATATTAAATTGTAAATAAAAGTAACTTTGTTTTGACACCACCTTATTAGATACATATACCAACCGGATTCGGCTCTACCTGAACCTTCTTCAGGGTTGAAAAATTATGTATTGTACTAATGTGTATTGGAACTGGTTTGTATATGTATTTTATAAAGTGGTGTCAAAACAAAGTTACTTTTATTTAAAATTTAATTATGTCTTACCACAAAGTAAATGCTTCATGTCAAAAAAATAAAAATATATTTATATATATATATATATATATATGAAAAGCGTAATTGACAAAAACAATATTTTGTAAAACACAATTGAGTTATTATGAAATAACAGTGCGCAAGGTACGACGGAAGTTGTACCTTGTGGGAATCTGGTATTGCAGAGGTTAAGGCGACATAGCACTCCTAAAACAAGGGGTTTCCCCGAGATTAACATGTCAATTAATCTAAAACAAAAAATATTAATTATGCACTCGAGATGTAAGTAATTTATAATTAAAAACTGAACCTTACCATTAACATTCTTACAATAAAACGTTTTTCAGCAAAATTTCGGCAATTTTATTTTTATATGCGCTGAATTGGTTACTTCTCGAGATATTCCCTGGAAAACATTAATTAAAATTCAAACCTCAAAACATTCGGTTTTCTGAACCTTCTACTGTAAACTCAACTTTTAAAAAAAGTGTGTAATGCCTTTTTTCCATCGTTCGCCGCTTGAAAGCCGGCTGGTAGAGACGTGTAAGCTGTGCCCGATGTCACGATGATTTTTTTTTTTTTTTTTTACGAATTCTTAGTAAAATCTTATGTTTTTTTTATATTTTACGTTCACCTACCTTTATAATATTGAGGAATATTTTGAGGAAAGCCCGTATTATGTATTTCTTGGCACTCTACAGTACACATTTGATATAATGAAATTAGGTTCCTATTAAGTTAAGCAATATGCCATATTCATAGGTGAAAATTTATCCTAAGCGACCGAGATTCTTACTGGGATTAAAAGATATAGAAAGATAGGAAAGGAATGATCGTGGGTGGAAAAGAAACTGCCTTTCTAATTAAAAGTGGCAGTGTGCAAGTGGGTACTCCAGAGGCGTGATACTTGCACTGTGTTATTGATATTGAGTGGTGGGTGGAAACTTTGAGGGTTTTCTTATCACTTGGGCGAAGAGAGAGCCCATGTTGTGACTTACCGCATTATTTGCAGGGATAATATATATGCAGAAGCTTAGTACAAATATTCAAAGTTATCATTGCAGGCAGCCCATAGAAAAACTATACACAATATCTGCTGTAGCGACACCCCCGACTGACTACTTAGTTAACCTTTCCGTACAAGAAAGAAAAAAACAAACGTAATATCCGAAGAGGGGTGAGGTAGTTACCCCATTTGATCTTGCTTATTAAATTCAAATTCCTTAAATTCATTAGAAGAATTTCAACCTAATCTGTTTCTCGACGAATAACCTTTAGATGTACAAATTTTAACAAAATCCGGTACTGTACGACAAATTTATAGTCCTTTTTTAAATTTGCTCTCATGCCCTAATATCGGATTTTAAAAAATGAAAATCGCAATTATAATTTTAAGTTAATAATGTGGTTGTGTCTATCCGATGGGACCTGCCAGGTAGGTATGTTCCTGTATATTTTCTCTGTACTTTATTTAAATAAATATTAATATAAACTTAGAATTAATATTAACTAGAAATTAAGATCTGTACAGCGCCCTGATGGGATTTTTCACAAAAACGGCGCCATACAAATATTATTATTATTATTTATTAAAGCGTTAACATGATATATGATCTTAGGTAATTTGTTTTTGTAATACTTAGAGAGAAGTATACTCATAATATTTCGGAGGTTCTAAAGCTCGGGGTGGCATAAGAACCCCCCCTTCGGTAAGGGAGTGTGAAGAATGTCAATCGCAGTGCATATTACGATTCTTAGAGTACATAGAGTGGTATCTATCCAAGGCAGTGTAGTCAGTTTTTGATTTTTTTTACCGGACTCGGCGGACCTGGGCGTGGCTAAGACTGAGGCTAGTGTATTTATACATCTATTCATAGCACATATCGACAAAAAAATTTGTTTATTCGTATAACCACTTTTTCACAGTATTGTTATCAACAAAAAAATAGCATATAACCTTGAAGTAACAATGTATGGAGGGAGAGCTAATTATTTTTCCCAACCTACACAAACTTGCGATAAATCACTTTCTCCGGGTTTTTACGTCGTACACCATGAAAGAGAAAGAGACAACAAATTTCCTAGACCGCTTCTATATACTGTAAGGATGATCTTAAGGTCCTGGTTCACGGCGGGACTCCGCCCACATTTTTTTACTATGCCACTAAACTTGACACAACTAAACGGTTTTTTAGGTTATCTGCTATATTTTTGTTGAAAAAAATACTGTGAAAAAGTGGCTTTATGAATAAACAAAAACATTATGTCGATATGTGATATGAATGGATGTATAAATACCGTAGCCTTAGTCTTAGCCACGCCCAGGTGCGCCGAGTCAGTTTAAAATCATCAAAAACAAGTCAAAAATGACTTCACTGCCTTGGATAGATACTACTCTACCAACTCTATGCATATAACCTAAAAAACCGTTTAGTTGTGTCAAGTTTAGTGGCATAATAAAAAATGTGGGCAGAGTCCCGCGTTGACCCAGGAGACCAAGATCATCGTTACAGTACATAGGAGCGGTGTATTATATTTGTTGTCTCTTTTTCCCTCATGGTGTACGACGTGAAAACCCGGAGAAAGTGATTTATCCCAAGTCTGTATAGGTTGGGTAAAAATAATTAGCTCTCCCTCCATATATTGTTACTTCAAGTTACGATTATTACTAGCACTAGAGAGTTGAATAATTTGTGGTGAAAGATTTATATTTGTAAACGTTTAAATTAAATAAACCGCGCTTTTAACTTAGATTTATTGAAGGGATTGTGAATCGGATGTAAGGTACGCCCAGCAATTAGTAAATGCAAATTAAACTTGAATTGGATTCGTACTCCTTCTTTGTTCGATCAGCCATTCACTAGCCTCGTCCAGACAGTCCGCTTCAACACACGTGACCAAATCCCAACCAGCAAATAAACATTTTAATATATTTTTATATTTCAGCACTAGAAATAAAGAAAGCCATTAAAATTAATAATCACATTCTGAATAATCAGGTAAGTGTGTCTAGTAGTCCGATATTAGGTATATTTCCTGTAAACTCATAAAATTTATCATTATCTTTAATCACCTTATCTGTTGACGTTTTATCTATTTTGTATTATCTGTCTCTTTCTCTCTGTTCCTTTATTTTAATTTATTTTGTTCTCCCTCTTTTTTTTCTTTTTTTTATAGTGATAACCGTACAAGAGTCCCAACTGATCCCAACCGTCTAGAGCCAGTTAGACTATGGCATCCCTAATTGGAGTATGTTGTGAGGCTGAAGGTAGTGGGGAGGGGTAGGAGATGTGGAAGAGGAAGGTTGGGAAGTACCTAACTATTCAGATCTGGTCACCAAACACGACCAAAGCCATTTCAATCAACGTTTCCATTCTGAATGGTGGTCTTTCACCAGGGCGATACTTACTTAGAGTATCTACCACTCGAAACGTGCCGTAAATATACTTTTTTGTGTGAATTAAATGTGTTATGATACATATTGCTTAAATAAAAGTTATTGGCGCACTTGAGCCCGCAACCTTTGGATTCGTAGTCGAGCGTCTTACCACTCGACTATGGAGGTCGGTAAGACGCAGTTGACGTTTTGTCTATTTAATATTATCTGTCTCTTTCTCTCTGTTCCTTGATTATAATTTAAATGTTATTCTCTCAGAGCAATAATATACAAGAGGTAGCGCTGGTGTGGTCAGTTTTGATGAGTTTTGCCGGACTCGG
Organism: Drusus annulatus; assembly: GCA_022651775.1. NCBI lineage: Eukaryota > Metazoa > Arthropoda > Insecta > Trichoptera > Limnephilidae > Drusus > Drusus annulatus. The sequence goes on from JAGWCC010000167.1 coordinate 432,362, forward strand.
CTAGACCTGGGCGTGGCTAGGACAAGGGCTAGGGTATTTATACATCCATTCATAGCACATAATGACATAATGTTTTGGTTTATTCGTATAACCACTTTTTCACAGTATTGTTATAAACAGAAATATAGCATATAACCAAAAAACCGTTGAGTTATATCCATTTATGTCGCATATCAAAACGTGTGGACGGAGTCAAGGGGGACGCGGGACACATAGAACATTCTTACAATACTTCAAAGCGGTATGATAATTTGTGAAATTTTGTTATCTCTTTCTTTCTCATGGTGTAGAACATAAAAACCCGGAGAAAGTGATTTATCCCAAGTTTGTATAGGTTGGGTAAAAAGAATTTACTATCTCTCCATATATTGTTATTCCAAGGTTATTCTATTGTTTTTTCATTGTTTTTTTTATTATTTTAATTTATATTGTGTTCTCCCTCTGTATGTATATATAACAGGATACTTTCAATTTTTTGTTCGGTTTAATTTTGTACCCTGATGATGCTTAGGCTAAGTAAAACCGATCGGTCATAAAAATGAAAATAATTTCCGTGGTCTCATGCAAAGTCTTAGAGTAACCTAGAGACCTAACTTTGCGAAATTTTGTCCGCACTTTTTGACCAAGCAATGACCAAAGGGTGTGGCCTAAACTCGGAGTAAAATCACTAACAGGGTTGTCACAAATTAAGTAAATTAGGTATTTTGTTGTGAGTAGGTAGTTGTAAATCATTAAAAGAATGAATGTTGTATATTTTTTTGTTTATTCAAATATACATTAATCAATAAGATTATTAAAATCTTATTTATAGATAAAAATATAAACGAATTAAATTATTAGTACAGAACATTTTATAATACATATTATAAAATGAACTTCAGTTCCATCAACAAAATAGTTTACAAACAAAAGTAAAAATAAAAAAAATGTACGGTGATAACAGATGTTAAATCATTTTCTTAACCTTGGAGTAAGAATATATGGAGAGAGATCAATTTTTTTTTACCTATATAAATTTGCGATAAATCACTTTCTCTGCGTTTTTACGTCGTACACCATGAGAGAGAAAGAGACACAAAAAATTCACAAAACATGACACCGCTTTTAAGTATTGTAGGGATGTTTTCCGTCCCGCGTTATTTTGTAAGGAAATTTCGAATGCAGATAATAATAACAGTGAACTTATATAGCACAGTTTTGTGATATTTCACGTCAAGTGCGCTTCATACTTAATTAATTAAGCTAATAATTCTAACTAACAAGGAGAAAATAATATATAATATGTATACAAAATTAAAACTATCTAGATGCATATCGTTATCATAAATCATCAGAGAACAGGTTCAGAAATGGGTACAATAGTGCATGTGCACATCAATAGATTTAAAAAAAACAATTAACTAGAAGCTAAGGGTATAAAAATCCAGATGAAACGTATGAATTCATATTAACATATTTGTTAAATCAAAGAAAAAGAAATTAGATTTTTCTCGTCTTTTTTCATCCTTTGGAAATCTAAAAATAATTAAATAAATAATAATATTCCAATTTTGGCATAGCCCTGAATCTGGGGAGGTAACCGAAATTATAAATATAACTAAGAGATAAACACTATTCTGTCTTTATCTGTTTGCCAACAATTTAGCGTTAGTATCATGAGAAAGAAAGAGACCGGGATACTTTCAGAAGCCGTACAATATGGGTATTCCCCCTTGTAATGGTTTCTTATGTGACAGCTAGTAAATATCTCTAAGTTAAAAATATTACGAATCCACTAAAACTCATTTCAAACGGAAGTTTATTATATTGGAACGAATAGTTCAAAGATTAATTACATATTGGTGTAAGTTACTAGTTGTTTTGTAGGTTAGAATGTTAAATATTTGAGATCTAACTAAAAAAGACGATTTTTATGGTACATACGTGTGAAAACTGTTTGTTTTTGGTCCTTTTGTACTTCGATTGAAGCAACCAAGTATAGCACATATGGCCATGATGTTTTGCTAGATATCGGACAAAAAATAACTCAAGTTTTTAACTATTTACGCACTTTTGACAGTCCGTTCGCCTGACACTCCAAACGTGAATGAAGCTCGTCCAGATCAAATATCGCGGACATGGTATTTAGCACGCCCCAAATCGTGTATTGGTTTCAACAATTGTTTGTCTCTTTTTCTCATATGCGTATAGAACCGAGCATAAAGAGAGAGCTATATTTTGCGAGTTTGTCAACGATTTGTCACAAATTAGTACGGTCTCTTTATATTGTTACTCTAAGTGCAAAGTTATTCCTTTCATTTACTTAAATAAATAGTTGGTTATAGATATTTCTTTACAAAATAATAACTATTAAAAATACATTTTCAACTGAAAAGTGTTTATAAGTGTTACAAGCGCTTTACAGAAGGCTGAGAAGATGTTAATGACGATGAGCGTCCTGGAGTTGTGGAAAAACAAATCATGGATTTTATTCTTTGATCCATTTTTTTCAAAAGTAAAAATCGAAGAACACACAAAAACGTGACTGACCTTTCCAGTTGTCAAAAACAAACCACTAATCCAAAATGGCTGATAATGCTAACATATGATAAACATATGTGTACCAACATAACAACAACAAAAAAACGATAATCGAATGTACACAGCCCGCGAAAATTCAAAATTCACCTTTTCTTTTGAACAGGCCTCGTATATACTTTCTACCCGCATTGAAAAACAATATTACTTATGATAAAAAGTCAAGATGGTCAACAACACATATCGAGATCGATGAAAACAATCTGGAATATCAATTATATTCGACACATACCTCGCAATGATTTCTTTGCGAGACGTAACAACAGTTAAACTTATTGTTTTATCGACGCGATGTAGAATATTTGCGGAGCTCTGATATCGTGGATAGATGTTTATTCATTAAAATAAATGAAAAAATAACTTTGTATAAGACCACGGATATTTTTTTTATGACTGACTGGTTTCGCTTAGTCTAAGTATCATCAGGGTACAAAATTGAATTAAAAATTAAAATAATATCCGTGGCCTTATACAAAGTTATTTTTTTCTATTTCTTTAAATATGTCAAACCACAAAGTGATTGCTTTCTACGAAAATATGTATTTATTGATCTTAATTAGAGATGGTCGATATCAGAATTGGGTGTACCTGCGGTTCCAGTTCCGGCGAGGAACCGGTTATTTATCCAGTTATTTTAGGAACCGGTTCCTGGTGCCAGAAAAGTTCCACGAAGGAGATTTTTATATTCAAATCAAAAAGTACTAGCAAATTGACAAAAGTTCCGCCCCAAAAAAAACTAGCAAATCAACAAAAAAAAACGTTTTCTTGGACAAATAACATCGATTTTTATTTTCCAAAAAAAAGAACCGGTTCCTCACAGAAATAATATCGACGGTTCCAGTGACCGGATCGGAACCGGTCCCTTTTTAACCAGTACAGGAATATCGACCATCTCTAATCTTAATTCAATCTGTTTCACATTTGAAGCAGTCAAATCATTTATTCCACTACCTTTTCAACATCCAGGTTTTAACAGTAGGTACCTGATTGTATGAAATTTCAACGTATGAAAAGCCCATTTACAATGGACCCCCATTCTGCATAGAAGCTCGCTTGTATTGCCGTGTAAACAGCAATACTCCACTCATACATATTCAAAAGCAATTTAAGTTTGAAGTGCCGATACAGTGGACTATTGTTTACCAAAGTGATTCTTTCGCCCGTTTCCAGGTCTCTATGAGACGTGGGTATAATTTAAACATAACGGTTGTCCTATTGTTATCCCAGCTTAATACAAAAGCCTTAAAAAAATCTGCTGCGTACCTGTTGAGCAAAATTGATTTATATTTTGTGCAACAGGTACTAAGGCGCACCTCAGTTAGCTACGTGGTACCTCGCTCTACCTTTTAGCATAAAATACGCATGTGTCAGAGAGAGAGGATACAACGGAGATCTTAGCAGGAGAACCATCTGTAGGAAATCGGGTTAGAAGGCTTTAATACTTAGTAATGGGGGAAAAGCTTACTTTTAAAAAAATCCTTAGATTACCAAATAATTTATCATAGCGAACAACTTTTTTGGAGGACGGGCCTCGTAAAAAATATCTGGTGACTGAAAAGGGTAAGAAAAACTCTGTTTAGAATATTTGTATCTACTGTAAAAGCCTTCGTAAATGAAATCTCCTGTAACCAGCAGAAAGTGAGTCACGGAAAGTACTGTCGTTCTCTCTGCATTGCTGCAAACTCTCGCTTTTTGCACAATCATACATGTTTTGCAGCAGATAATGGGCATACCCGTATAGGAATGCAACATTGGATTTAGCAGTCGCGTAGCCTTAAACTCGCGGCCTCCGGGCAATCCTTAGAGCTGGGCCCCATTTCTTTACAAATACTTACGTATACATGGCCTGTTCAAAATAAAAGGTGAATTTTTAATTTTCGCGGGCTGTGTACATTCTACTATCGTTTTTTTTTTGTTGTTATGTTGGTACACATATGTTTATCATATGTTAGCATTATCAGCCATTTTGGATTAGTGGTTTGTTTTTGACACCTGGAAAGGTTAGTCCCGTTTTTGTGTGATCTTCGATTTTTTACTTTTGAAAAAAGTGGATCAAAGAATAAAATCCATGATTTGTTTTTCCACAACTCCAGGACGCTCATCGTCATTAAAATCTTCTCGGCCTTCTGAAAAGTGTTTGTAAGTGGTACAAGCGCTTTACGCTTTAGCGCGAAAATTCAAAATTCACCTTTTCTTTTGAACCGGCCTCGTATACGAAATTATATATTTATATATATTTTTTTTTTTACATGAATACCGCACAAGAGTCTCAACTGCTCCCAACCGTCTAGAGCCAGTGAGACTATGGCATCCCCAAATTGGGTATGTTGTGAGGCTGAAGGTAGCGGGGAGGGAAAGGAGATTGGGAAGAGGAAGATTGGGAAGTATCTGGCTATTCAGATCTGGTCACCAAACACGGCTTAAGCCATTTCAAGCAACGTTTCGATTCTGAATGGTGGTCTTTCACCAGGGCGATACTTAGAGAATCTACCACTCTGGAACGTGTCGCAAATATACTTGTTATTATTTTTATATGAATTAAATATGCTATGACACATATTAATTAAATAAAAGTTATTGGCGCACGCCGGGTTTGAACCCGCGACCTTTGGATTCGTAGTCGAGCGTCTTACCACTCGCCCATGGAGGCCGACGTATGTATATTATAGCGTGTTGCGTATCCCTCGACCAGGACAAAAAGGACAAACTCTAGAACTATAGTCATGGGTAGACCGACATTATATTATAGACATTTTGAACGGTGCCAGGGAATATTTGTCCCTCATCCTGTGTCAACTGTGGTTAAAGGTGCATTTATTTATTTATTTTTAATTTGTTTACTTGTACATACTTTTTTTTGTTGGTAATTGCCCATCCCACTAGGCATAAGCCTGTGTTGGGATGGCATTTTGAAAAAGTGTTTTTTTAGCTACATAGTAACATGTTAATATCGAAAATATAGTACATACATAATAAAAATAAAATAGGTAAATGACAAATTTGAAGACATAGAATCTACATATTAAGAACTAAATTAAACTTGTTTTTTAAGGTGAGTAATGATATTGCTTTTAAAGGAGCTTTTGGTTTGTATGTTTCTGATGGTGCTGGGCAGAGAATTGAATTTCTTAGTGGCGTTGTACTTAAAACTTTTGTGTCCGTAAGCGGTTTTAAAGGATGGGAAATTAAAGAATTTTATGTGTGACTGCCTCAAGGTTCTAGAAATTTTCCTTTTTTCAAACATATAGACATTATTAAATTGGTGCAATAGGATATTTTTCGCCAAATAAGTAGAACTTCTTTAAAATTCCTGTACTGTATGACAAATTCAGAAAGTCCATTCTTTTAATTTCGCTCCCATGCCCTAAATAAAAAAATAATTTAAAAAAAATAATTAAAAAATTATAACAATAAAAAAATAAAAATAAATATAAATAAATAAAAAATAAAATAAAATAACAATCATAATTTTAAGTTAAAAATTGTGTCTATCTGATGGGACCTGCCAGGTAAGTATGTTCCTGTATATTTTCTTATTTAAACTAGGAATTAATATGTAATGATAGAAAGTAAGATCTGTACAGCGCCCTTGAGGTGATTTTTCACAAAAACGGCGCTATACAAATCGTCCAAACATTATTATTATTATTATTATCTTTTCTACCCGGTGAGCTGTGAGCGGGCTGCCTTTTGCTACTCTAGGGCTTCGTTTGTATATATGATTAGTAAATTAAGTGAATTTTGTAGACTGTATTTTATGTGCTTATAGCCACATTTTATTTAAGTCTACTCACCAAGGTTAGGAAGGGGATAAGATGGGATTTGAACGCAGACGAAGGGGGTGAAGGAATAGTGAGAAAGCAAAATACTTCAGGGAAATTAATTGATTTTTTTAAATGTCAATACCGCACGAGTCTCAACTGCTCCCAACCGTCTGGAGCCAGTGGGAATATGAAGAGAGCGGAATAAGAAGGGGAAAAGGAAAGCTTGGAAGTACCTGGCTATTCAGATCTAACCACCAAACACGGCTAAAGATATTACAAATTTCAAGCAACGTTTCGATTCTGACCAGGGCGATACTGAGAGTATCTACCACTGTGGAACGTGAGAAGAGTTTGCCTGCCATGATACAGACATGCGCTTAGTTTGGTGGTCGTAATATTCTGACAGTATTATTACGTTAAGCGTCTAGCCGTCTTCTGCTAATACGATACGCTGGAAAAATTGCTTATTCATAAAAAGTTAGAAATATTTCGTTCGATTACGGTCCTTCACGGTTTACTCAATATGTTCTTTTTGACGTGTGTGTTGTGACTAAACCAATAACTAGCGTCCTCTGTACAAGAAACAAACGGTACATGGGGAAAATTGATCATTAATAGAAAATTAATCTGACGGCCTCCATGGTCGAGTGGTAAGACGCTCGACTACGAATCCAAAGGTTGCGGGTTCAAACCCGGCGTGCACTAATAAATTTTATTTAATTAATATGTGCCATAACCCATTTGATTCATATAAAATGTTAAAAAGTATATTTGCGGCACGTTCCAGAGTGGTAGATACTTTATGTATGGCCCCGGTGAAAGACCACCATTCAGAATCTAAACGTTGCTTGAAATGGCTTTAGCCGTGTTTAGTGACCAAATCTGAATAGCCAGGTATTTCCAACCTTCCTCTTCCCCATCTCCTTCCCCTCCCCACTACCTTTAGCCTGACAACATACCCCAATTGAATGTGCCGTAGTCTCACTGGCTCCAGACGTTTGAGAGCAGATGGGACTCTTGTGCGGTATACACTATAAAATATATTAGCGTTGTGACCGCCTCAAAAGAACTATTTCTTTTGGCAACAGTTCCTACTTCGTTCATTGTTCATTGAACAAATACTTTAATTGAAGTTGGTAGTTTATTTTAGCATTCATTCATTTAATTAACTTCATTTCATTGAACAAATACTTCAACGGAAGTTAGATTATAAAGAACTACTTCAATTTGTAACAGTACTGTTGTGAAGGTGAACTTCAAAGCCTACAAAGAAGTACTTCGTTACAAGTACTTCAATTGAAGTCCGACTTCAAAGAACTAACAATTCGTGAAGCATTCACAAAACATTAACTAACCATCACGCCGTTTCCCCGCAGGGGTAGGCAGAGAGGACGGACCGCCATACAACTCTGTCTCGGCACACACTTCTTGCTTCATTTACATTCATACATCGTCTCATACATACTCTTCTGTTATTCTGACTCTTCACATGACCCGATTCAAGTATTTGATTTACTTGATTGTGCCATGTCTTTCTCGGGCGTCCTCGACTTCTTCTTCCATTCACTTTCGCATCATACGAGCATATTCTTTTCACACTCCTTCCTTCCGTTCATTCGCTCTACATGCCCAAACCATCAAAGCGTCCCTTTCTTGATCCTATTCATAACGCTCACATCAGCCTTGCATTTTTCCGAATGGGTATTTTGATTTACTTGATCGTGCCATGTCTTTCTCGGGCGTCCTCGACTTCTTCTTCCATTCACTTTCGCATCATATATTCTTTTCACACTCCTTTCTTCGTTCATTCGCTCTACATGCCCAAACCATCTAAGCGTCCCTTTCTTGATCATAAACATGTATAAAACATATATATATTTATATAAATGTGTTAATACGTTTCGATTTCATATTTGCTTTCGTAGAGATAATATTTTCAAGTGTTTGAATTAAAATATTGCAAATGTTTTGCATGAATCCCCTGCCCAGGTCGCCGAGCCCTAGCTGCGCCACTGTATAGAAGGCAGTCTGGAGGCATAAAGTGCTCAATGGTTCTCAACGTTCACTAGGGAAGTTTGACTTTTACGAGGCATTTCTCCATCAAATGACAACTCCGTGGTCAGGTCAGAATAGGAATTTACGAGCGCAACTCAATCACACGGATGTCACATCAACATTATTCTTTATATTGCTGAGTGCTTTCATACAATGAAAGATGATGCGCGATTAAACTGTCTTGCTGTGCAACCAAACACGTCTCAGGAAAAGTACATTAAAAATTGTGTTTTAGTAGATATTCCTCTAAAAAAGACATTAACCTTGAAGTAACAATATATGGAGGGGGAGCTAATTATTTTTACCAATCCTACACAAACTTGCGATAAATCACTTTCTCCGGGTTTTTACGTCATGCATCATGAGAGAGAAAGAGACAACAAATTTCATGGACCGCTTCTATATACTGTAAGGATGATCTTAAGGTCCTGGTTCACGGCGGGACTCCGCCCACATTTTTTATTATGCCACTAAACTTGACACAACTAAACGGTTTTTTAGGTTATATGCTATATTTTTGTCGATAAAAATGCTGTGAAAAAATGGCTATACGAATAAACAAAAACATTATGTCGATATGTGATATGAATGGATGTATAAATACCGTAGCCTTAGTCTTAGCCACGCCTAGGTGCGCCGAGTCAGTTTAAAATCATCAAAAACAAGTCAAAAATTGTCTACCAACTCTATGACATTAACCAACTAACTAACCATCACGGCGTTTCTCCGGAGGGGTAGGCAGAGAGGACAGACCGCCATACAACTTCTCTGTCTTGGCACACACTCCTTGCTTCGTTCACATTCATACATCGTATAATACATACTCTTCCGTTATTCTGACTCTACACATGGCCTGATTCAAGTATTTGATTCCCTTGATCATGCCATGACTTCGTATATTCTCTTCACACTTCTTCTTTGTTAATTCGCTCTACATGCCCAAACCATCTAATCGTTTCTTTCTTGATCTTATTCATTACGCTTATATAAACCTTGCATTTTTTCTGGATAACCACATTTTTAACAAGGCATTTTTCCTCTGCCAGTTCCATGCCTCATAACCATACATCAGGGTCGGTATGAGCACTCCATTGTGGACTGCTAGCTTCGCTTCTTTGGACAATTTCTTATTTGCGCCAACAGCGTTCAGTCCTCTATTAATGGAGTTTCCTGCATTCACCCTTATTTCAATATCCTTATCAGCCTTTCCGTCCCTCGTAAACATACTTCCTAAATATACAAACTCAGAAAAAAAGACATTTATATTCTTAACGCCGTAACACCGTTGACGGCCTCCATGGTCGAATGGTAAGACGCTCGACTACGAATTCAAAGGTCGCGGCTTCAAACCCGGCGTGCCAATAACTTTAATTTTATTAATATGTGTCATAACACATTTAATTCATAAAAAATAAATTATAAATTATATTTGCGGCACGCTCCAGAGCGGTAGATACTCTAAGTATCGCCCTGGTGAAAGACCACCATTCAGAATCGAAACGTTGCTTGAAATGGCTTTAGCCGTGTTTGGTGACCAGATCTGAATAGCCAGGTACTTCCCAACCTTCCTCTTCTACTTCTTCTTCCCCTCCCCACTACCTTCAGCCTCACAACATACCCTATTTGGGTATGCCATAGTCTCACTGGCTCTAGACGGTTGGGAGCAGTTGAGATTTGCGTGGTATTCATATTAAACTAAATATACAAAAACTAAGTTATATGTATTAAGCAAATACGGATAATGGTCTATATTTCTATTTAATTAATGTTTCTTTAATACATATATATATATATATACTGTTTACAATGTATAGATCTCTTGTTAAAATATATAAATGTACCTACACCTTTATACACCCTATGTTTTTTATATGATTATTCTGCTTTTATTTTTATTATTTTGCTGTTATTACTGTTAACTGTATTTAAATTTACTATTATATTATTATTAAAAAAAACATAATTTATTTTTAAACTGTCCCACTTTCAAACAGTCCTACCAAGTGGACTATGGCATCCCATTGGGAATTGTCGTAAGGAAGAAGAAAATAGTAGCAGAAAGATGAAAAGCTTTTGGAATTATCGTGTTATTCTTATTCAGAACTAATCAATACCTACTTTACACGCATGCCAATTGTTGCATCCAAAGCTGCGATAAACACCGAATGCGTTTCAGCTTCGAATTAACTTTGAATTAGAATGGACTGTCAACCGAAACAACGAAGACTACTTGATGGAAGGTTCGATTGTATATTGTGGGTAAAATGAGGATAATGAGGAACCAAGAAAACTTTTCAGACTCTCATTCCTTAAATTCATTAGAAGATTTTCACCATTATCTGTTCTTCACTACGAACAATTAAAAATACCTCCGATATCCTTTATTTTAAATTTGCCCTCATGCCCTAAAAATGAAAAATAATAATAAAGAAATAAAAAAAAAGAAACAAAATAAAAAATAAATAAAAATTTAAGTTATTCTAAATTTTAAGTTATTACGATATGGTGATTGTGTCCTGCCAGGTAAGTATGATGCTGTATATTTATATAAACCAAGAATTAATATTAAGTATAACTTAAGATTTGTACAGCGCCCTTGAGGTGATTTTTCACAAAAACGGCGCTATACAAATTATCCAAATATTATTATTATTATTAATCCAATTCACTCACCGATGTTTTAGAATTCTCGAAATCTTGAATTCTTCTTGTACACTATATTGAGAGCAACAACACAACCTGCCACGATCGACGACGAAGCGAGAAGAGGGAAGGCACCAACCCGCGACACGACGATCACCAACAACGTCTTCCTCTTCTTTTTTTGCAAGGTTGTTCAATAATAAACCGAATGGCAAATTGGCAGGATAGGTAAGGACTGGATGATAAACAAAAAGGTGAGAACCTAACAAGTTGTCCATTTGAAATCCAACACCAATGATAATTTCAAGCAATCATCGATTCTGATGGTTTTAAGGCAATACTGAGACAACGTCATCGGCTATCGAAAGGTTGACGGAACCAAAGCGCACACCAGACACTAAGTTCGGAGAGCGTGCTGCAGGAGTGTCCCCTTACCTTAATTGGAGAATATAAATATATTAAATATTACTATATACTATATATTACTGCGAACAGTTGTAACTTTCCAGAATGGTAAATACTCTAAGTATCGCCCTTTAGAAAGATCACCATTTAGAATCCAAACGTTGCTTGATTGAAATGGCTTTAGCCATTTGTGACCAGATTTGAATGGCCAGGTACTTCCCAACCTTCCTCTTCCCCATATCCTTCCCTTTCCCACTACCTTCAGTCTCACAACATACCATAATTGGGAATGCCTTAGTCGCACTGGCTCTAGACGGTCGGGAGCAGTTGGGACTCTTGTGCGGGATTCACTACAAAAAATATAAAATATTTTTTTTAAGGACCCAGAAATTTTTAAAGGTGACAAACTAGAGATGGTCGATATTCCTGTCCCGGTTAAAAGGAACCGGTTCCAAGCCGGTCACTGGAACTGTCGATATTATTTCTCCGAGGAACCGGTTCCTTTTTTTGATTTGCTAGTACTTCTTTTTCGGAGAGAATATTTTTGTTGATTTGCTAGTACTTTTTTGGGGAGGAACTTTTGACGATTTGCTAGTACTTTTCGATTTGAATATAAAAATCTCCTTCGTAACTTTTCTGGCACCAGGAACCGGTTCCAAAAATAACTGGATAAATAACCGGTTTCTCGCCGGTCACCGGTACTTGGAATCGCAGGCACACCCAATTTTGATATCGACCATCTCTATGACAAACCTATATCAATGTACTAAATTTAATCTGCACTTTGCTTGTCGCCAGATTTCGAATCAGCTATCCAGCGGTCAGTAAAATCCCCCAAAGCAAAGTGTTGAATGTTCTTTGAGTCAACCGGCAAATCAATGTCTCCCCAAATCTCGTGACGACCTCTCACCGTGTCGGGGCGAGGCGCGAGGGTCAGGCATCTGCTGCGTGTCCCGTAGACCGCGGCCGGTCCCTATCGGTCTACATTACGGCGGGACCGGAGCCCGGGCATGGTCTCCCTGACCCCCGTCAGAAGATCTCAGTCATAATAATTGTTTCAACACGCCCCGCTCCATTACTGAATCACGTTTGGTTATCTGTTAACTTCCTCTGCGTACAGTTCCCTGCTAGAAATTATCAGAGTTGGGCACTTAATCATGGTAAATGCGTATTGGGAAAATGGGTAAACGTTTCATACATCTATCACTTTTAGTTAGAGGAGTAAAGGTTGGTTTTATGTTATACTAGTGTTGGGAAAAACTTCAACGTTTTGTGAATCTTCACGAGCTGGTAGTTCTTTAAAATGAACCCTTCGTAGTGAACACTTCAATTGAAGTCGAATTCGCCAAAAAGAGATTTGAATTTGATTTTGCAAGGAACCGGTTACTAACCCAGTTCTTTTTGGAACCGGTTCCACGAAAACTACTAGCAAATCGACAAAAGTTCCTCGCCAAAATAAAAGTACTAGTCGGTAGAGATTTTAAAACGAAAAGAATCGGAACCGGTTCCTCGCCCAAAAAAACACGTTCCTTTAGATCGAAGTACTTTGATGCCGAACTTCAATTGAAGTACTTGAAATGAAGTGCTTCTTTATAGGCTTTGAAGTTCGACTTCGCAACTGAACTCCTGCAAATTAAAGTAGCTCTTTGTAATCTAACTTCCATTGAAGTATTCATTCAATTAAACGAAATGAATGAAGTTAGAACTGCCGCAAGATGAAATAGTTCACACGGAGCGGTCACAACGCTAAAATGAACTGCCAACTTCAATTGAAGTATTTGTTCAACGAACAATGAAGGAAGTAGGAACTGCCGCCAAAAGAAATAGTTGTTTGAAGTAGTTCTTACGGAGCGGTCACAACGTTATGTTATCCGTCCAGATACGGTTCCCGTATGAGATAAAATCCCCAGCGATATCAAATAGGGAGACAGAGGGCTAAAATTAACACACAGTGAGGCATGGAACTGGCAGAGGAAGGATGAAAGTAGACTGAATGCTATAGAAATGAGATCCCTGAGACGTATTTGCGGTAAAATCATGCATGACCGTATTAAAAATGTGGATATCCGGAAAGAATGCAAGGCTGATGTAAGCGTAATGAATAGAATCATGAAGGTTTAGATGGTTTGGGCATGTAGAGCGAATGAACGATGAAAGGAGTGTGTAAAGAATATACGATGCGAAAGTGAATGGAAGAAGAAATCATGGCACGATCAAGTGAATCAAATACTTGAATCGGGTCACGTGAAGAGTCAGAATAACAGTAGAGCATGTATGATACGATGTATGAATGTGAATGAAGCAAGGTGTGTCAAGATAGAGTTATATGGCGGTCCGTCAGCTCTGCATACCCCTGCGGGGAAACGGCGTATGGTGGTTAGTTAGTTAGTTATCGAGCTAACCGTGGTATCGTGACTTCTCCCCCATTGTGCCGAGCTCACGCGAGAGATCTACCCGCTTGAAGCAACAATATATGGAGGGAGAGCTAATTGTTTTTACCCAACCTACACAAACTTGCAATAAATCACTTCCTCCGGGTTTTTACGTCGTACACCATGAGAGAGAAAGAGACAACAAATTTCATGGACCGCTTCTATATACTGTCGTTATGATCTTAAGCTCCTGGTTCACCGCGGGACTCCGCCCACATTTTTTATTATGCCACTAAACTTGACACAACTAAACTGTTTTTAGGTTATATGCTATATTTTTGTTGATAAATATACTGTGAAAAAGTGGCTTTACGAATACACAAAAACATTATGTCGATATGTGATATGAATGGATGTATAAATACCGTAGCCTTAGTCTTAGCTACGCCCAGGTGCGCCGAGTCAGGTTAAAATCATCAAAAACAAGATTTTAACCTGACTCGGCGCACCTGGGCGTGGCTAAGACTAAGGCTACGGTATTTATACATCCATTCATATCACACATCGACACAATATTTTTGTTTATTCGTATAAGCACTTTTTCCCAGCATTTTTGTCAACAAAAATATAGCATCTAACCTAAAAACCGTTTAGTTGTGTCAAGTTTAGTGTGATAATAAAAAATGTGGGCGGAGTCCCGCGGTGAACCAGGAGCTTAAGATCATTACGACAGTATATAGAAGCGGTCCATGAAATTTGTTGTCTCTTTCTCTCTCATAGTGTACGACGTAAAAGCCCGGAGAAAGTGATTTATCGCAAGTTTGTGTAGGTTGGGTAAAACAAATTAGCTATCCCTCCATTAGATTCTTACTCCGAGGGTTAAAATCATCAAAAACTGACTTCAGTGCCTTGGATAGACACTACTCTATGTACTCTAAGCCTACCCGCGTTTTAGCGGCGACAGAAAACACGATTCTCGCCACAGTGCACAGTGCACATGTTGTCGAGCAGCTCTGGCGAGACGCACCCGCCGCCGACCGGGCGACAGGCTAGCCGCGCACAGCCCGACCACGCCGCCGGCCAGCGAGCGAGCAGAGCCGCCGCGGCCAAGTTCCGCTCGGCCTCGCGCGGGCCTCTCGCCGGCGACTGCGGCCCGCGGCAGCCGGCGACTCGCATTCCCCGCGCGCCCTCGGCGTCCCGCGGTCGTGTCCCCGTCCCTGTCCGTGTCCGCGTCTCCAGCGCCAGTGGCTTACAAAATGAATCCGGAAGAAGACCCTCGCGCGTTCGACACGGAGCTGTTTATTTCCGAAATTGAAAACCTGCCCAGCATTTGGGACTCCACGACGAGCTCCTACAAAAACCGCATAGAGAAGGCGAAGCTGTGGGACGTGCTCTGCTCCAAGTTTTATAAAGGCTTTGAAGGAAAGAGCAACGAAGAAAAAAACAAACACGGTAAGCGTAATATATTTATTTTTACTCACAATATCGTCGCCGGAGAGGCAAAATGGCTGATCCGCCATCCGGCTTCCTTTACGACGGCCTCCATGGTCGAGTGGTAAGACGCTCGACTAGAAATCCATAGGTCGCGCGTTCAAACCCGACCTGTGCCGATAACTTGTATTCATTTAATTAGTATAGCCCTGGTGAAAGACCACCATTCAGAATTGAAACGTGGTTGAAATAGCTTTAGCAGTGTTTTGGGACCAAATCTGAATAGCCAGGTTCTTCCCAACCTTCCTCTTCCCCATCTCCTTCCCCTCCACACTACCTTTAGCCTATACAACATACCCCGCTTAGGATTGCCATATTGTCACTGGCTCTAGACGGTTGGAAACAGTTGGGACTCTTGTGCGGTATTCACTATTAAAAACACCGGAGTGCTTCGAAGTTTATTTTATTTCACAATAAAATTCATAAGTCTTCAGTTCCTGGTTGGATTCTGAAAATAAAAGTTAACTCAGGTAACTCAATGCTCTCTCTGAGTTGCCTGAAGCGACAAAAGCTTTAAAAACGCCCCAAACTCGTGTCGCTTGAGTCGAGCCTTCACACAAATGGTAAATATATTTCAGATGGCTGAAGGGCCTCAAAAGTCTTCAGAATCAAACGAGAGTCAGAGCTTTCGGTGCCGAAAAGGGAACTGATCAATACTGCGTATTTAACTCATTTTTAGGCTTTAGCCCTTTTGCCTTTTCAGCGACCTTACATTTAGTATGTACCAGTAAAAGTTACTAACAAACCTATGTTCATATTTATCCATATTGCCACGCTACTTCTCCTTTTGTACCTACTCAAACAATAGTCCGCATACGAGTATGTATCTAAAATAATATTCGATGTTATACCTGGTCGCAGGCCCGGCCCCGAGCCTAACGGTGTCTGTCGCAGGTAAAAATGTTGTCGCCCCTAACGAGAGGCGCGAATTTCCATTCCGCGCCGGTCGGGTCGGGAAGTTACGGGTTGATTGGCATTCATAGATAATATGTTTTTGAAAATTTTATATTATATGTAATATTAAAATGCACTGTAATTATGGTAGGTACTCTCGGCGCTTTGGCAATTCGCCGCCAGGAGCGGACTGCTCCAATACTTATACAGTTTGGACCTTAGAGTATACAAGAGGTAGCCCAAGCCAAAGCCAGTGAAGTCAGTTTTGGACTTGTTTTTGATGATTTTAACATGACTCGGCGCAAATGGGCGTGGCTAAGACTAAGGCTACGGTATTTATACATCCATTCATATCACATATCGACATAATGTTTTTGTGTATTCGTATGACCACTTTTTCACAGTATTTTTATCAACAAAAATATAGCATCTAACCTAAAAAACCGTTTAGTTATGTCAAGTTTAGTGGCAAAATAAAAAATGTGGGCGGAGTCCGGCCGTTAACCAGCGAAAATAACCAGCTTAAGAACATTACGACAGTATATAGAAGCCGTCCAAGAAATTTGTTATCTCTTTCTCTCTCATGGTGTACGATGTAAAAACACGGAAACAGTGATTTATTACAATTTCGGATGGGTTGGGTAAAACAAATTAGCTATCCCTCCATATATTGTTCCTTCAAGGTTTGGACACTTCATAATTATAGTCTCAGAGTAGTAATATACTAGGAGGTAGCGCTAGTGTGGTCAGGATTGATGTTTTTTTCCTGACTTGTGCGTGGCTATGGCTAGGGTATTTATACATCCATTGGTAGCACATGTCGACATAATGTTTTTGTTTATTTCTAAAGGTACTTTTTCGCAGTTTTTTCAACAAAAATATAGGATATAACCTAAAGAATCGTTGGGTTATGTCCTGTTATGTCGCATAACAAAACGTAGTGGGCGGAGTCACCGGAGACGCAGGAGACGGAAAACATGTTTACAAAAATACTTTACTTGGTAAAAATGTGTAGCTCCCTCTCCATATATATTCTAACTCCAAGTTGTTGCCATTTTTCCTCGGTGGGTGTTAGTAGGTAAATATTTTTTAAGACAGACCATACTTTTTGGCAAACATCTTGAACCATCTCAATGGCAGTTGTTGCTAAACATCTAAGTGAGTGATGAAGTTCCATGAAAGATTTCCCAGTCGCCAGATATCTGTAATAATGTTCTTGTTTTTATTTTTCAGTTGTCAAACTGAAAAGAAAATGGAAAACTTTGCGCGATTCCTTCAACCGTGAATCTAAAAAAGAAAATAGCGGCTTTGGGACATCAAAAACCAGCGGATACAGATATTTCAACCAGTTGTTATTTTTATCAAAGATAAAAACTGAAAAGCTATCGCCCGATAACAGTATTGATCTTTCGGAAGAAGCCGACAATCTCTCGGAACCGGATCAAACTACGGAAACTGCAGCTGTCAGATCTTCTTCCACGCCTCTTTCTCATCAATATGGACAAAATAAGAGGCCAAGAATTGCAGTGGCAGAAGACCTCGTCATGAAAGAAGAACCTCGTCCGAGTCAGAATGAGAGAACAGACAGCGATATGCACTTCCTCATGTCACTGTACGATGACCTCAAGGGCATTGAAAATCACCGTAAGCTTGATGCGAAATCAGAAATGATCAATTTGTTAAAAAAATACAAGATGCCCTCTTTAGTTCCCTGTTACAAACCATAGCCTCCGCCGAGCAACGCTTATATACATCAATGAAGCTACCTTCAAATTCTGATTGAACCGAGAGATTACGCACCAAGTCACACTCCAGTATTCCAGCGAAGATATCCACTACAATGAGGATAGCAGTTCTACGCCCGAGGAGTTCACATCACACCCACCTGGTGAAGATACAAGTCCCTACCTTTCACCGGACAGCAATTATTCACAATTAACAGAAGGTGATTCCATTGTAAATAATATATTCAATAAAATATATTGCTCACACTATGGGAAAAAATACCTCATAATTACTTTATATATTTTTAACGTTGCAATGCATCATACAGATTTTTAATTTCTCTTTGTAATTTATACTCTGTAATTCAAGTGTTAACGCTTTTTTTGTATTTATTTATCTTTGTTTAATTGTACATTTATTTTGTATTGCCGACACACGGGCAGCGCCCTTGTGGGTTCAAATTGCTTTCTTTATAAATTAAGCTTTTACCACTAAAATATTATTAAAATAACTTTGACAAAAAATAAAGGATTTTTTTCAATTATTGCGTTGTTTTTTCGTGTATCCATAGTAAAACTTTACTTACTTTAATGTATAGTTAAACTTAATTTACCTTAATGTACAAAATATAACAGCTTTTTTTAAATTTGACAACTTTTTAGCACTTTCTTTCTATCTAACCATCTCGAGGATGGACCGCCACACAGCTCTGTCGTGGCGCACATTTCTTGCTTCATTCACATTCGTACATAGTTTCATACATATTCTTCTGTTATCCAGACTCTTGACATGAACCGACTCAAGTATTTGATTCACTTGGTCTTGGCATGTCTTCCTCAGGTGTCCCTGACTTTTAAGCACTTGAATAATTTATTCCAACCATACACCTATCTGATACTTTTATCAAGGACATGTGTAACGCTATTGACTTTTTGTCATATATTTCGTTCTTCATACTATAGTTTAAAATGATAATAATAATTGCATATTTTAAAATAATCATTGTAAATAAACCATTCAATCTTCATACGAGTTTTATTTACAGGCTTACAATTGAATAACTTCTTATTTTAAAAAGAAAGACAAACATTCTCGGGTAATTAATAACATTATAATATTTGAAAAACTCTTTCTACCATCATAATAAGCGGAAAATCTTTCTTGTGCGATGATGGAAGACTAGCTAGCAGAGGAATTAAACCCACAACCCCGGGTGGGGAATCTGACGCGTTTGTCCACTCAACTACCAACCAGTCAATGAATCAATGTTTCACTTACCTCAATGTAAGGGCCAGTCGTTCTTCAGTCGATACACTCTTTCTCATATTTGTGTATTTTGTCGTAAAGAATCACATAGTTTTAGATCCGAAAAAACACAGAATGAATTGTCAGCTTCAGAGAAATTTGGAAAATAGTGGACTGTAAGCGATAAACTATACCACTAGATGTGTCTAATTTTAGCTTGTGAAAAGATTATGGAATGAAGGAAAAATGGGAAACCATTCACTCACCGATGTAATTAAAGTTGAAAGTTCTTGAAGTCTTCCGACACAATTGTATTATTAACGAAACGAATACACCTCACTGATTTTATATTATTTGGAGATCGAAACGCCGAACAAACCGAAGAACAAGCGATGTTGTTGAATATAGAAATCGAATAGCGAAATGATTGGATAGGTAGGGAACTTGGGTGAAAAAACATCAACTAACAAATTATCACTATGAAAGCCAACACATAGATTGGCGAACAAATAGTCAAATGTGTTTTAAACATTCGAAAAGAGTTAATTATTTTTCATCTTGATCCCTTAAAATTTTATTTGGTAAATTCAAATGGCCTTTATCTGTTTTGTCATTAACAGGATGAACCCAATCGATCCTATTCCTGCGACTTCGTCCTGATTGTACTGGCGGGTCGCCGAACTGTTACAAGGTCGCAGCGACTGCTACCAGCGACTTCAACCAGCGACAGCGACCACAGCGTGTCGCAGCTAGTTGATTGTTGTCGCGGCAGCCTGTCGCCCGAACTTGCGACAAAAATAAACGCCTACAAGTCGCCCGTGTGAGTGTAACCTAAGTTTCACAGTGCTTTATTATAAGTTTAACTCAGAAGAGCGCTAGTAAAAGCGCGGATATGCATTTTAAATACCGCTCATGACAAAATAATACCTTGTATCACACATAATACAAATTTTATAGAGGTGACAAAAAACTATGAAAATCTGAATTTTTATCACAAAAAATTTACACACAATTTTGCAGTCATAAAAATATACATCTTAAATTCTAATGTACCCTTAACTGAACGTAGTTTAGAAAGCGTTCAACCCACAATTGGCCAAAATCGAGTTTACATGTTTTCCTTTAGATAAATAATAAATTTTTATCTGCTGAAAACATCCAAGCTCCAAATGCAATAAATTTTGGAAATCATTTTTTTACCAACGAACATTGCAGATATTTGGTTTAAATTGAAGTTTAAAAACACTAAAATATAGGACACAGGAAATACAACATTTTTTAAAAATAAATACATTGATAGATTGTAAATTACCTGCTTGTAATAATTTTCAAAAAGCACTTATATTCACTTTACAAATGCTGTAATATTTTTGCGCTTTTGTATCGTCATAATTTCAAACGTCTTTTCTCAATTTCTTTTTTTTTAGTTGGATGCTTTCTGCATAACTACATCCAACTATATTTATAATAAGCTTCTAATCATAATGAAGGCTATCATATAAATGGTGACAAATATTGTGGGCGGCCTCCGTGGTCGAGTGGTAAGACGCTCGACTACGAATCCGGAGGTCGCGGCTTCCAACCCGGCGTACGCCAACAAATTTTATGCAATCAATATGTGACATAACATATTTAATTTATACAAAATAATGTGCAGTATATTTGCGGCACGTTCCAGAGTAGTAGATACTCTGAGTATCGCCCTGGTAAAATACCACCATTCAGAATCGAAACGTTACTTGAAAAGGCTTCAGCCTGATTTGATGACCAGATCTGAATAGTTCCCAACTCTCCGCTTCATCATCTCTTTCCCCTCCCCTCTACCCTCAACCTCACAAAATACCCCAATTGGGGATGCCATAGTCTCACTGGCTCTAGACGGTTGGAAGCAGTTGGGACTCTTGTGCGGTATTCGCTATTAAAATTCCAGGAATAACTGGTGTAAGGATTTACAAGGAATTACTTTAAACGATTAAAAACCTTTAGAGATATTGGGCTTAGAAGCAAAGGCAGCAATCTCCTTCATTTTAAACTATTTCTTGGAAAGTTGATTTAACGTTTAATGCACTTTTCTTTTGTGAATATGTTGATACATTTAGAGATAATTGTTTCAAATTTTTCCTAGTTTAATGTGCACTAATATTTTTATACACTTCATTCTCCATTTCTTTATAATAATCATTCAAAAGTTGACAATGCTACAGAACCGTTTTTGGAGATTGCTGCCTTTGCTTCTAAGCCCCTCAAATTTAATTTAGCCTACGAGATTTTTTAATACTATGTATTTTTTAAATTTTGTACCCGAGTACACTAAAATTAACTTTTGAAAAATATAGTGTGATACGAGGTATGTTTTGACATGAGCGATGTTATCATGTAAAACGAATTTATTAATTAGGAAATTATAATGATCCTGTAGCTGAGTGGACAAACGCGTCGGATTCTTACCCGCTTATCGTGGGTTCTTTTCCTATTTTAGCTAAGTCTTCCATAATCGCACAAGTAACATTTTCCGCTTATTATCATGGCAGTTAAAAATATCTCCATAAATAACAGAATTGCTCTAAATTTCACAGCTAGGGTAACCCATTAGCATCTAAACTCATTAGTATAATAATGTCGATAATTTTACACAGCCCACGACAAATGTAAATAACTAATATTTAAATATCAATAAGGTCTTTTTTGCTATAGTTTTAGGTATTAAGATAGTTTTATGGTAAATTTAGCGATAGTTTTTAAGTTTTGTAAAGGGCCCTCGAGGTGATATTTCACAAAAGTGGCGCTATATAAATTGACCAAGTATTGTTAGTAGGAGTTTTTAAACATTGTCAGGTTATCTGTAACCCGGAAATGTTTGTCTTTCTAATAAATAAATAATTTATAAAAAAACATTTTAAAATCACAGGAGACATGCCAAGAAAAAATATAAGTTTCTATAATCCACCCATTTCAAATATAGAATAATTTCTGGTGAAATATACATTTTTTTTTTTATATGAATACCGCACGAGAGTCTCAACTGCTCTCAACCGTCTAGAGCCAGTGAGACTATGGCATTCCCAAATAGGGTATGTTGTGAGGCTGAAGGTACTGGGGAGGGGAAGGAGATTGGGAAGAGGAAGGTTGGGAAGTACCTGGCTATTCATATCTGGTCACCAAACACGGCTAAAAATCCATTTCAAGCAACGTTTCAATTCTGAATGGTGGTTTTTCACCAGGGCGATATTTAGAGTATCTACCACTCTGGAACGTGCCGCCAATATACTTTTTATTATTTTTATGTGAATTAAATGTGTTATGACACATATTAATTAAATAAAAGTTATTGGCACGCGCCGGGTTTGAACCCCTTTGGATTCGGAGTCGAGCGTCTTACCACTCGACTATGGAGGCCTTGAACATTGAAGGTATTTTCTTAGGTTGGTAGGGATTTGAAAAGATTATTTTTTTTAATATTGGATAATATCAATTAACATTTGTTCCAAATTTGAAAGGTTTACTCTCCTACGATCGTACACAAAATAAATCATTTAAACATTTTCAAAGATAGTAAATATTTTGTGGCTTAAATTGTAATTTAAATAAGAAAATATTTAGTTTTAAACCACTTTTTACCATACAAATATGTCTAATAGTTTCGGTTGGAGCCTTGGAGTAACAATGTATGGAGAGAGAGCTAATTATTTTTACACAACCTATGCAAACTTGCGATAAATCACTTTCTCCGGGTTTTTTACGCCGTACACCATGAGCGAGAAAGAGACAACAAATAAGATACACCGCTTCTATGTACTGTCACAATAATCTTGGGCTCTTGGGTCACCGCGGGACTCCGCCCACATTTTTTATTATGCCACTAAACTTGACACAACGGTTTTTTTGGTTATATGCTATATTTTTGTTGACAACAATACTGTGAAAAAGTGGAAAATAAAATCGAATAAACAAAAACATTAGGTCGATATGTGCTATGAATGGATGTATAAATAGCCTTAGTCTTAGCCACGCCCAGGTCCGCCGAGTCCGGTAAAAATCATCAAAAGCTGACTACACTGCCTTGGATAGATACCTCTCTATTTACTCTAAGGTTGGAACTTACCTTCTTTAGGAAAAGACAGTGTAAAATAGTAGGCTTATATTTAAATTAAATTATTTATAGTTAATTGTTTATGAATTGAACTAGTCCGATTCGGAAACTTTGTGCCTTACTTCCGAATGAAGGTAGTAATTTTGAGTATGGAAAAATACATATTTTTTCTCGGGTTTCTTTTATAATGGTGAGGGGTTTAATTGGTCCTCATTAGATCTCAGATCAATAGATGTTAGAGGTAGGGAAGGAGGTAATAAGGTTTGTATCATGGATTACAGGGTGGCTGATACTTAATGGAAAATAAATAAATACTTTATTAAATAAAGCCCTCATCTAGAATATGCTAGTGTAATTTGGTCTCCTTTCTATACCGTTCATATTCATCATATTGAATCCGTACAACATCGCTTCTTACGCGGCATTGCATGTAGATTGGGGCGAGAAAGAGGCGATTATTCATATGATGAAATTGAACAATTATTGAAAATGTCTTCATTAGAAAAGCGCAGGAAAGACTTTGATTTAATTTTCATTTACAAAATTATTGATTGTTTTACTGACTCACCTTCTCTGATGCAACTTATCCAGTTCAACATTCCTTGCCGTAGACTCAGAAACAATGAATTGCTGTTCCTCAATCATCACTATACTAATTATGGGTATAATTCTCCAATGTCCAGAACGTCAAGACTTGTTAACTCAAGCCATGGTCTTGAAATTTTTGGTAGCAGTCCAAATGATTTTTGTCATTCTTTACGACTCTACCAAAACTTTGACTAGACCATGGCTTGAATGTTCTCTCTTATATTTTTTTGGCCTTATTTTTGTCATCGCTTAATTTATTTTAATGTATATGCTATTCCTTCTCTGTTGCTCTTTTTTCTATTTCGTGTTTTATTTGTATTTTTTATAATTGGACTTTAGTCCGTTAATTTATAAATAAAATTTCAAATGTATTTTTTTATCTAATTATGTTTACACTTTTTGTTATTAATTTGTTGTTGTTCAACGATGAAATACATGTGTGATAATATAAACGTAACAAGGGCGAAAGGAGACTAATTTAATTAAAGGAAAATAATTTATTAAATTAGAATCAATTTCAAAGAATCATGCTTTTTATTTTGATATTCATTATTTAAATAACATCAATAATTTTAACTCAAATATGAGACAGAAGAAGCCAGAAACTGAAAAGTGTATATCTCAATGGTTGGTTCGCCATATGTGCTCGAGTAGAGCTTTGTATACCATTACAAAGATGGCAGCCTATATCGCAAGAAAATGATCAAATCCCGACCCGAGCAAATAAATTGTATTGAATTAATGTGTCATTTCACATTTCGATTATATAAACTGTACTTAAATATACCACGATACTTAGAGTATCAACCACTCTGGAACGTGCAGCAAATATACTTTTTTATTATTTTTATATGAATTAAATGTGTTATGACACATATTAACTCACTACAATTTATTTTCTCGGGTCGGGATTTGATCATTTTCTTCCAATATATGCTGCCATCTTAGTAATAATATTAAACAAAGCTCTACCCGAGCACATATTGTGTACCAACTCTTTTCAGTTTCTGGCTTTCTCTGTCTCATATTTGAGTTGAAAATTATTGATATTATTTAAATAAAAGTTATTGGCACACGTCGGGTTTGAACCCGCGACCTTTAGATTCGTAGTCGAGCATCTTACAACTCGACTGTGGAGATCGTCAAAGCCTCTACCTATTAGCGATGGGAAATCACTCGTCGTTTCGTGAAGCTCTCACACATGGTTCACGAGAGTTTTGGAAGTTACAGCAGAGTCGTTCTAATTTCAGAAACTGATATTTAGTGTGCGTTCATAACTTTCAGTATTTACCATCAAATACCAGCCACCCTGTACACTGCGAGGATCGTGCCGCAGTATTTGGGTAAATCATGACTCGTATTAGAAATATTGAAAGGCGCCCTGGGAACTCGTGTGAACAATTACTGAAGGCTCGTAAAATACCACAAAACATGTGGCTACCTTTGACCTTCATAATTACACTCCTAATCCTACAGGAGAGCCTACCCGAGTATTGTTACAATCATCGTTTAAAAATGCGTGGCGTCTAGAAAACCGAAAAAATAAAATAAAACTATTGAACCCACGACGCCCGAGTGGGAATCCGACGCTTTTATCCACTTAGCTACTAACCGGTCAAGCTAAAGCCATTTCAAGCAAATTTCGATTGCGAATGGTGGTCTTTCACCAGGGTGATACTTGGAGTATCTACCACTCTGGAATGTGCCGCAAATATACTATATATTATTTTATATGAATAAAATGTGAAATGACACATATTTATTAAAGAAATATTTTATGACCGACCGGTTTTGCTGAGCCTAAGCATCATCAGGGTATAAAATCAAACAAAACAAAAAAATACAGAGGGAGAACAAAATAACAGAACAATGAGAAAACAGTAAAATAACATTTTAATTATAACAAAGGAACAGAGAGAAAGAGACGTGGTGACACCCTAAGTATCGCCCTGGTGAAAGACCACCATTCAGAATTGAAACGTTGCTTGAAACGGCTCTAGCCGTGTTTGGTGACCAGATCGGAATAGCCAGGTACTTCCCAACCTTCCCCTTCCTCATCTCCTTCCCCTCCCTGCTACCTTCAACCTCACAACATACCCCTACCGGGGATGGTTGGCAGTAATTGACTCTTGTGCGGTATTTACGTAAAACAAAAAAAAAGATTGGTAATGTGAATTGAATGATACAAAACGTCTTTAAAAATTTAAATAATATCCGTGGTCTTATACAAAGGTATTTTTTCATTTCTTTATGTCAAACCACAAAGTGATTGCTTTCTGCGAAAATACATATTAATTAAATAAAAATTATTTGCGCTCGCCGAGATTTGAGTCTGTAACTTCTGGAGTCGTAGTCAAGCGTTCCACTAGACCACGGAGGACGTCAAACATATTTCGTTTTGGATATTAAAAATACCTACACCATTAATAATATTATTTTTTATTTAGAATTAACTTATCAAAGCTTTATGTTTTATTCTATCAATCAATGATACAATATCAATAATTCTCAACGAAATATGAAACCAGAGAAGTTTCATTTTTTTTTAACTTTCTGTGTCTTTTCGGTTTCATATTTTGTTAAAAATTATTGATATTGTTTCAATAATGAATATAATGGATACAGTTTAAGGGTCAGCACTCAGAAATGACACTAAACGTTACTTTCTAGCATTCTAATACAAGCAATCCTACAAATGATGTATCTGTCTATTTTCTATAGGTATTTATTTATATATATAATTATTTTAATATTTATTACAATATCCCAGCCTATAAAACTGCTTACGGACCAAAAAGTTTTAAGTACAACGCCACTAAGCAATTCAATTCTCTGCCCAGCACCATCAGAAACATACAAACCAAAAGCTCCTTTAAAAGCAATATCATTACTCACCAACTTTAATTTAGTTCTTAATATGTAGGTTCTATATCTTCAAATTTGTCATTTACTTTAATATATTTCAAAAAAATTATCGAAGGAAGCAATCACTTTGTAGCTTGACATTATAATATCCTTTCTATCTTTTATTCTTTTTTTTCTTCTATAATAAATGTATTACTTTTATAGCGCCGTTTTTGTGGGAAAATCAACTCAAGGGCGCTTTACAAATTAATTTATCTAACCTATAATTTATCACTTAAGCTTATAACTAAAAACTTACAGTTAAGATTTATTACTAATGGCTTACAACCAATATTTTCAACTAGGGACTTACAATAAGGACTTATGGCTTGTAACTTACTACTGAGTATAACTTATAACTAGTAACTTACATCTAAGATTTCATTATTATTACTTCATCACCTCTTCATTATTGCTCCACATTTGTATTACTGTTCAACTATTCTTTTCTTGTGTAACGACAAATAATAGAACAAGTTTCAAATTCTCAACAAAAACAAAGAGGAACGAGAATTATACATGGCAAAATAGATTTTAAAAAGTAGTAAAAATGTCAGGCGACAAACTAAATTGGCTAACAGGAAACAGATGCTAACATTAAAAACATTAATATTTACACATACAATAAAAATACAAATAAAACTTATTACGAACTTATTACTAAATTATTTACAACGTGGGTATTCACAGACATAATACATAATACTATCTTTATGTATATACTTTCCTGAAGAAGGTTAAGTTTAACCGAAACCGGTCGAATGTTATATGTGTATAAATAAAGTGGCTTAAAACTAAGACATTTTTTATTTAAATCAAAAAAATTATGTATGTACTATATTTTCGATATTAACCTGTTACTATGTAGCAAAAAAAAACACTTTTCCAGTTTGCCATCCCAACACAGGCTTATGCCTAGTGGGATGGGTAATTTACCAACAAATAAAATAAATGTATGTTCATGTAAAATAATTAATTAAAAATAAATAAATAATTTTACTTTATTGAATTCTATGAAAAACATACTAAAATATTAGTAAAAAGTGCTGTTTTGAAACTAGAAAAAGGCATTTTTGAACTTTTTATTAAGAATTTAAAAGATTACTGTTTAATAATCATATTCACTGGAAACCTCAGACATTTTCCTAACTACCTATATAGGATTACTGTTGAATCATTTGTAGTATTGCTTGTACTAGAAAGCCAAAATGTCTATTTTTGGGAGCTTATTATTTTGCGCCTATGAAATAAATATTTTACTTGTTTCATATGGTTTTATTAGTAAATAAATTATAAGCATTCATAAATAAACCAATAAAATTCATCATAGTTGGAAACTTGAAGTAACAATATATGGAGAGAGAGCTGATTATTTTTACCCAACCTATACATATTTGAGATAAATCACTTTCTCCGGGTTTTTACGTCGTACACCTTGAGAAAGAAAAAGATAACAATTTTTCCCGAATTATCTAACTAACTAACTAACTAGCCATCACGCCGTTTCCCCGCAGGGGTAGGCAGAGAGGACGGACCGCCATACAACTCTGTCTTGGCACACACTTCTTGCTTCATTTACATTCATACATCGTCTCATACATACTCTTTTGTTATTCTGACTCTTCACATGACCCTATTCAAGTATTTGATTTACTTGATCGTGCCATGTCTTTCTCGGGCGTCCTCGACTTATTCTTTCCGGATTTCCACATTTGTAATACGGTCATACATGGTTTTACCGCACATCCGTCTCAAAGATCTTATTTCCACAGCATTCAGTCTACTTTCATCCTTCCTCTGCCAGTTCCATGCCTCACTGCCATACATCAGGGTTGGTATAAGCACTCCATTGTGGACTGCTAGCTTCGCTTCTTTGGACAAAATCTTATTTACCCCAACAGCGTTCAGTCCTCCATTAATGGAGTTTCCTGCATTCACCCATCTTTCAATATCCTTATCAGCCTTTCCGTCTCTTGTAAACATACTTCCTAAATACACAAACTCATCCACTTGTTCCAAGTATTCATCATTCACAACTATATTGCACGCTGTTCTCGTACTCTCTCTTTCAAACACCATCACTTTGGACTTACTTACATTCATCATCAACTCATTTTGCATACATACTTGGTTCATCCTAGACACGAGAAACTGTAGATCTTCCGAATTATCACACCGCTTTAAAGTATTGTTATTACTTAACGGTTTATTAGGTTACATGTTATTTTTTTAACAACACTGTGAGAAAGTGGTTATACGAATTAACAAAAACATTCAGTCGATATGTGCTATGAATGGATGTTTAAATACCCTACCCCTAGTCCTAGCCACGCCCAGGTCTAGCCGAGTCCGGCAAATCTCGTAAAAATTGACGACAGCTCTCTCTACAGCGCTCTCTTTTGTATATTATTGCTTTGAGGCTGGAAATGTTTAAATCTTGGAGAAACAATGTATGGAGAGAGAGCCAATTCTTTTTACCCAACCTATACAAAGTTGCGATAAATCACTTTCTCCGGGTTTTTACGTCGTACATTATGAGAGAGAAAGAGACAGCAAAAATAACACACCCCTTTTATGTACTGTAAGGATGATCTTGGTATCACGCGTCTCCGGGGACTCCGTCCACATGTTTTCATATATGACTATACTCGACACAACTAAACGGTTTTTTTTAGGATAAATGCTTTATTTTTTGTTGATAACAATTCTGTGAAAAAGTGGTTATACGAATAAACAAAAACATTATGTCCACATGTGGATGGATGTATAAATACCCAAGCCCTAGTCCTAGCCACGCCCAGGTCTGCCGAGTCCGGCAAACCTCGTAAAAACTGACTACAGCTCCCTCTACAACTCTCTCCCTTGTATATTATTGCTCTTACTAACTAACTAACCTTCACGCCGTTTCTCCGCAGGGGTAGGCAGAGATGACGCACCGCCATTTAATTCTGTCTTAGCACACACTCCTTGCTTCATTCACATTCATACATCGTCTCAAACATACTCTTCTGTTATTCTGACTCTTCACAAGACCCGATTCAAGTATTTGATTTACTTGATCGTGCCATGTCTTTTTCGGGCGTCCTCGACTTCTTCTTTCATTCACTTTCGCATCATATATTCTTTTCACACTCCTTTCTTCGTTCATTCGCTCTACATGCCCAAGCCATCTAAGCGTCGCTTTCTTGATCCTATTCATTACGCTCACTCTTATTATTTTATTAATGCTCTGAGGTTGGAAATGTTACAACACAACTCCGTCAACATTTTCAATGAACCATTCAAGTTTACGAGTCAGAATTTCACAAAGGTTTTTTCACCAGCACTGCAATTTTACGGCCGCGATTGCAGTTTTCCGAGAAGCATTCTAAAGCGATTGTTCCCACTCGGCACCAAAGGATTGTTAAACCAATCTGCCGTACAGAAATGTCTGCCGTTTTAAAAACAACATTGTAATATACAACCACCGAAGGCGTCAACATCAACAAACGCGTTGTTATAAACGTCAACCGTTGTAAATCTCCCCGAGCTTGTAACAATAAGAAACTCAAGTCATAACCTTTTTTATTCAACCGATGCACAGAACTCGAAGGACACGTAAAGTGGCATGGTCAACTAGCCTATGAATGTGGCGTTTGAAATTTCTTTTAAATATTTACATAATAATTACCAATTGTATTGATAATACACAAATAATGAAATAATATATCTTATTCGTAAAAAGCATTTACTTTGTGGCTTGCCGTTGTAATAAAGGGAAAAAGGAGATCTGAATACACAGTTGTAATAAAGGGGAAAAAAGAGATCTGAATACACAGTTGTAATAAAGGGGAAAAAAGAGATCTGAATACACAGTTGTAATAAAGGGGAAAAAAGAGATCTGAATACACAGTTGTAATAAAGGGGAAAAAAGAGATCTGAATACACAGTTGTAATAAAGGGGAAAAAAGAGATCTGAATACACAGTTGTAATAAAGGGAAAAAAAGAGAACTGAATACACACCGTTGTAATAAAAGGAAAAAAAGAGATCTGAATACACCGTTGTAATAAAGGGAAAGAATTGGATAACTTAAAAGCATTAGAAATTAGAAAATCATTAAATAGTAAATGTAATATTTTGAATAATCAAATGAATTTATCTTATAGTCCTATCCTAGATATTTTTCCAGTAAGCCGCTCTGTTTTTGCCATAATCCCCTCAATTACCCCTTCTCCTTCCCATTCCAACTCTTTAATATGTATATATATATCTCAGCATTTTGTATTTTATGTTCATTTTAATATTGTCCTGATGATGGAAGGGTACTTTCGAAACCGGTAGACGTAATATTATATAATAAAGTGGTTATAAACAAAGTTTATGTGTTTTATTTATAATTATATTTACAATGCAGTGCTTATACCAACCCTGATGTATGGTAGTGAGGCATGGAACTAACAGAGGAAGGATGCGAGTAGATTGAATGCTGTACAATGAGGCGTATGTGCGGTAAAACCATGTATGACCGTGTTAAAAATATGGATATCCGGAATGAATGCAAGGCTGATGTAAGCGTAACGAATAGGATCAAGAAAGGGACGTTTAGATGGTTTTGGCATGTAGAGCGAACGAACGAAGAAAGGAGTGTGAAAAGAATAAATGATGCGAAAGTGAATCGAAGAAGTCGGGGACGTCCGAAGAAGATACAGCACGGTCAAGTGAATCAAATACGTGAGTCGGGCCATCTGAAGAGTCAGAATAACAGAATAGTATGTATGAGACGATGTATGAATGTGAATGAAGCAAGGGGTGTGCCAGAGTTGTATGGCGGTCCGTCCTCTCTGCCTACCTCTACGGGGTACGGCGTGATGGTTAGTTAGTTCGTAAACCATAGCGAATAGAATTCAAAAATGCATGTAACATTTTTTCAAACAAATCTGGTACTAAAGAGGCGCAAATGGGGAAGAGGAAGGTTAGGAAGTACCTGGCTATTCAGATCTGGTCACTAAGAACGGTTCAAGCCATTTCAAACAACGTTTCAATTCTGCATGGTGATCTTTCAGCTGGGCGAGACTTAGAGTATCTACCACTCTGTAACGTGCCGCAAATATACTATATATTATTTTATATGAATTAAATGTGTTATGGGAAATATTAATAAAATAATTTTTATTCGCGCACGCCTGGTTTGAATCCGCGACCTCTGGATTCGTAGTCGAGGAACTTACCACTCGACCACGGAGGCCGTTAGGATGTAATGTGGTCAAGGGTGCAGCGAATCCTACACATGCAGTAACAACCCCAAAATAAATTTCAATATTTGTTTTATCTACCAAGAAACCCCTCTCCTGATTTGTAACAAGATATGTATATACTCGTACTAATATAAATGCAGATCTTCCGTTATATCTGCAATGTTTACCTGTTGTATTTATTTACCTGTCGAAGCGACGCCGAACCAAATCCCAGAATGTCCGACACGACGCAAACACCGGTGGATTAGGTACAGATTACAGCCTCTCGGTCCATTGTCCCTCTGGGCTCATGCCAAAGCATTCAGGTGCGGCTAATTCGCTCGGATGCTGGAATAGAGATGCGGTCCAAAGTGGCAGACAGATATAAATTAGCAAAAAAAAACTCCGGTTTTCTGCCTACATCTGGCTTAGATAAAGTCTTCCCACTTTTTGCTTCATTCAAATTCATGTGCGAAATAATGTGGTGTAATTTATTATATTGTCGCCATAGAGTTGGTAGAGTAGTATCTATCCAAGGCAGTGAAGTCAGTTTTTGACTTGTTTTTGATTACTTTAACCTGACTCGGCGCACCTGGGCGTGGCTAAGACTAAGGCTACGGTATTTATACATCCATTCATATCACATATCGACATAATGTTTTTGTTTATTCGTATAGCCACTTTTTCACAGTATTTTTGTCAACAAAAATATAGCATACAACCTAAAAAACCGTTTAGTTGTGTCAAGTTTAGTGGCATAATAAAAAAAATGTAGGCGGAGTCCCGCCGTGAACCAGGAACTTAAGATCATCCTTACAGTATAGTCTATGAAATTTGTTGTCTCTTTCTCTCTCATGGTGTACGACGTGAAAACCCGGAGAAAGTGATTTATTGCAAGTTTGTGTAGGTTGGGTAAAAATAATTAGCTATCCCTCTATATATTGTTACTTCAAGATTGTCGCAGTATTACAATTTTTGGAGCACAGACAGAA
Organism: Drusus annulatus; assembly: GCA_022651775.1. Taxonomy (NCBI): domain Eukaryota; kingdom Metazoa; phylum Arthropoda; class Insecta; order Trichoptera; family Limnephilidae; genus Drusus; species Drusus annulatus. Next base: position 465,322 of record JAGWCC010000167.1, read on the forward strand.
AGTGGGAATTATTAAGTGGGAATGCTCTCCTTGTTCTACCGGTATTTCAATTGAAGATGCTCCGAGGGACTTGGGTCATTGATCCCTTCGACACCGGCGCACAACAGGGAAACTCGCCAAACGGGCGCCTAAATTTTTTACGCGGTTAACAATCGACACATGAGAACGGGTCGCTTCTACGACTCGTTCTTGTGTTCAACAGCTCGACAGTGGAATGATTTGACGATTTCTGTGTTTCTCCCCTCCTACAACATGGGCCTCTTCAAGGCCGAGGTTCATTACTTATTTTCCTTAAAAAGACCCTCCACACAGCATCCCCAAAGATGACATAGGCCATGAGGGCCTCCTGGTTGGAGTTAATGTAAAAAAAAATTGAGACTTAAGTTTTTTTTTCATATTTTTTAATAATAATAAAAGTTTTTTCAGAAGGTATGCAACAGTAGTGTAATGCAATACATTCCATGATTGATAATAAAACATAAAATAAAATAAAGGTTGAAACTTAGAGTACATAGAATAGTATCTATCCAAGGCAGTGAAGTCAGTTTTGGACTTGTTTTTGATGATTTTAACATGACTCGGCGCAGTTGGGCGTGGCTAAGACTAAGGCTACGGTATTTATACATCCATTCATATCACATATCGACATAATGTTTTTGTGTATTCGTATAGCCACTTTTTCACAGTATTTTTTTTCAAAAAAATATAGCATATAACCTAAAAAACCGTTTAGTTGTGTCAAGTTTAGTGGCATAAAAAAAATGTGGGCGGAGTCCCGCCAGTGTTACTTCAAGGAACCAGCACCTTAAGATCATTATGACAGTATATAGAAGCGGGCTAAGAAATTTGTTGTCTCTTTTTCTCTCATGGTGTACGCCGTAAAAGCCCGGAGAAAGTGATTTTTCGCAAGTTTGTGTAGGTTGGGTAAAAATAATTAGCTCTCCCTCCATATATTGTTACTTCAAGGGTTGAAACATGTACATATATGTATACAATACAATAATATAATAATTGACATTTTTACAGCCGAAAAGATTTGAGATTTGACAAAATGTTAGCATCTTGTATTGTAAAAAGTTTAAATAATTGTCTGCTGTACGAACCTTCAGATATACATATAACGTCCCAACCTTCCTCTTCCCCATCTCCTTCCCACCCCCTTCAGTCTCGTAACTTATCCCAATTGAAGATGCCATAGTCTCACTGGCTCCAGACGGTTAGGAGCAGTTGGGACTCTTGAGCGGTATTCACTATAAAAATAAAATTAAAAAGTGTACATGATATTTTCTATTAAATGTCACAAGTTACGACGGAGCCATCATCAATTGAAAATTGACGAACAAACAATATTGCGTCATGTCATATTTTCGACGGCTTAGTGGCAAAGGTCCATAGCTCATGGTGAAAACATTGCGACGACGCGACGTTGCGAGTTGAAAATACTCGCGTTGACTTGGAAATTCAAGACGCATCTAAACCTTTAATCTTCGAATCCAATGGCCTGCTGAAAAAATCATATGTTATAATTATTATCGGATCATGAAATGTGTCAGATAATACAGCGCCCTTGAGGTGATTTTTCACAAAAACGGCGCTATACTAATTTTCCAAATATTATAATGAAAAACTACTATTTTTAAGTTTGTTGGAACAGACAAACTTAAAAAATACGCAATCTAGGCTTAGGTACTTATACTCGTATATTGGAGGATTCTCGAATTATTTGACAAAATACTGCCATCTCGTACACAAAGGTTAAATTCTTAAGAAAACAATAAACTTGAAAAATACTGCATCGGAACTCGTAAAAGAGTTAGAACCTGCCAAAGCGAACCAAATGCAGTAAAAGCTGTGTGATTTATCGACTAGTTTTATGCCCTCTTCGAATCACTTATTATTCCTATCTATGCACTTGATTTCTTTAAATGTGAATAGCAAACACTGCTCAAAGCTAGTGGAATTATGGAACTCCCAATTGGTTAACGTCGTGAAGTTAAAAGGAATGAGGGAGGGAGGGACGGGGGGGGGGGAAGTTAGCAGCAGGGTCGATTCTGTGTAGGCGCAATTAGAGCAGTCCGCTCCAGGCTGCGAGTTTCTAAAGCGCTGGTAATAAATCATAATGCTTTTTACGCACCTAGCGCCTTTAAACATATAATAATATTAAAGAAAAAAAAAACATTATTATTCTTGGACGGTAATCCAACCCCTGATTATTCGGCCCGATTGTGCGGATTTTTGACCACGCCTCTCGTTTAATACTCGATACGTGTTGGTACCTGTCTTCTGTTCGAAAGAAAAATTCACACTGGGTGTTAAAAAGAGACAAAATTATGCAAAAACAAGCAGTGCAAATGAAGGAGAAATTAGCGCAAATTTTGTTAATTTATATTATAATTTATAGTCCTGTCGCATTATTTTAGCAAAACCAGCATATTTCAAAAGTTTTTTTTTCACAATGTTCAACATGAATTTGAAACGTATTTAAAGCAGCATTGATATTATTTTTGCATTCACTGATATAATTGTTGGGTTAGGATATGGAAACAATCTAATAGAAACATCTAGCTAATTGCAAATCATTTTAGAATTTATGACGGGCTTCGACGTTTTTGTTTGGTTTTATTTTTAACTAATCGCATGTTCCAAATGCAATTATTAAAACGTGATTTTTATATCAGAAAGCATTAGCGTGAGCCTGAGAAAACGGCAACTTATTTCCGACTCGCATTTTGCCCGCAAAGTGGTATTTTTTTAACTAATGTTACTTTTAGTGGATACATTCATTTAATCGCCTTTAGTCTACCATTCTTAAGAGATTTACTCAAAAGTTCGCTTCGTTCGGTCCCATAGAGCCTGAGAAAACGTCATTTATTTCCGACCCTAAGCCTCGCATTTTGCCCGCAAAGTGGATTTTTTTTTGACAAATGTTACTTTTGATAAGTTTATTAATTTTATCGTCTTAAGTCAATCATGCTTAAAAGAATTCCTAAAAGGTTCACTTCATTCGGTTCCATAGAGCCCAAACAAATGTCATTTTATTTCTGACCTCAAGGCTCGCATTTTGCCCGAAAAGTGAAATTTAAAAAAAAAATGTTATTTTTAATTTTAGAGCAGTTGGAAATAAATAAAAATTCAAATGATCCAAACTTTAAGTTAATAAATGAACAAAAGAATATGATCCATTCACCACTACTAGATGTGTTCAAACCGAAAATTAAGAAAAATAATTCAGATATAATTATCCCCCAAATAAATAAAAATAAAAACCCCGTTTCTTAAAACGAATTAGGAAACACCAATGCCCCTCCTTAATGACCTTTTGTCAAACAATAGTATACCCTTAGGTAGGGAAACTCCCCATGTTAGTGACATCAACAATAATTACAATTTATCAGAAAAACCTAATGGGGACATTGGTAGTTAAAAATAAAAATAATAATAACATTAAACATGATATAAATAGTCCGTCTGTATGTGGCTTCTCCACAGTTTGATAATGCCCTCAGAAGGCGAAACAGCTGTCACGCGTAAAAATAATTACATCGCAGAGCTTTTAACTAAAAACTGTTTTTTAAAAATTAAAATAATAATAATTATTGTTTAAATAAAAACCTAAAAAAATAAAAAAAAAAAAAAAAAAAAAAAAAAAAAAAAAAAAAAAAAATATATATATATAAGAGGAATGAACAAATACAACATAAAAAACCATCAACGTTTTCAGAAGTAGCCGTGTTAGGTGACCAGATTCTATGTCATAGTCCCACTGGCTCTAGACGGCTGGGATTAATCGGGACTCTCGTGCGGTATTAACTATAAACAAAAAATGAAAAACGTTGGAGCGCTACCCACGTGAGAGACCACCATTCAGAATAGAAACCTTTCTTGAAATAACGTAAGCTATCTTTAATAAACATATTTGATTCGCCAAGCATTTCCCGGCCTTCCTCTTCCCCTCTAGCATTTCCTTCCGCTCTAACACCTCCTGCCTCATTGAAGCATTCTCCAAATAAGGGGTGTCATAGTTCTAGTGGCTCTTCAAATAAAAAATGTTAATCAATCAAAATTGATGTATTTGAGAACCTATGCACTATACGAGTATAAATTACATCTTTATTAATTCCATCAAACTATTTTAGACTCTCCTTCAAAGATGATAGGAAGTTTATCTGTAATGATTTTATAATCCCAAGCACTTAATCTAGCATGATAAACAGTTTATTGAGTTGCAAGCCCCGCCGTGGTGGCGGCATTCCGTGCATACAAAGATGCATCAATATGTGTGTTCTGCCGCATAAAGAAACATTGACTGCAGTCTTCAGGCCGGCCCCAGGGCTAAAGGCAAAGAGCTGTGCCACCGCTATAAACAATGGTCATACTGGGATATTATTACTGGGGAAAATTGGGGATCACTATGAAAGTACTTTGTTTAGTGCATAAACATTGAGTGCATAATTATTAGAGTACTCCATTTTGCAATCTTAACAAATAATCATGAGCCAGTTGAAGTTCTCAAACTCCGTATTATAGATAAACGTATTCCGTGTTTTGAGTTTAGCCGGCTTACATTATTAAAAAAGTATTAAAAAGTATACGTTATTATTATTTATTTTTTTTTTCGTAGAAAGCAATTACTTTGTTGTTTGACATATTTAATGAAATTAAATGACTTTACTTATTTATAGTTTTAAAGTTTATTTTGTAGAACTCCATTTTAATTTTTAGGTTTTTTAATTTGATTTAAACAATAATTATGATTTTTTTTTTTTTTAAACAATTTTTATTTAAAAGCTCGGCGATGTAATTATTTTTACACGTGACAGCTGTTTCGCCTTCTGAGGGCAGTTTGATAATGCCTTCAGAAGGCGAAACAGCTGTCACGCGTAAAAATAATTACATCGCAGAGCTTTTAACTAAAAATTGTTTTTAAAATAAATTAAAATAATAATAATTATTGTTTAAATAAAATTAAATGACTTAACTTAATTTTTATTTTTAATAATAAGTTAAAATTGTCCAGTAATCTAGAGGTATATTTCCCGTAAACTCATAAAATTTCTCATTGTTACTGAATCACGTTCTCAGTTAACGTTTTGCTTCTTTCAATTCATATTATCTGTCTCTTTCTCTCTGTTCTTTAGTTATAATTAAAATGTGATTATTTTGTTTTCTCACTGTTCTCTTATTTTATTTTATATTCTGTTCTCCATGTGTATGTATATATACCCGAAAACTTTGTATTTTCGTGTAGTTTAATTTTGAACCCTGAAAAAAACAGGTAATAAAAATAAAAATAAAATCTCAGTTTTGGCACAACCGTACCTGCGTAAGGGCAGACATGAACTAGACTTACCCTTCACCCTTATATGTAATGACTTGTGACCGGTGTGTGATTATGCTAAAGAAAAGGATGTACACAACCTAACAGTGTTTCATTTAATTCAAGTCTCCTCGGCTATTTCATCCCTGCGGCACGGCGTAGTCTTTTCACCGCTGCGTGCTGTGTTAAATTAAGTTGACCCACTGACCCGAATAACAAGTTTATATCTTTCCGCGGCACACTAAGAGAATTTCTCAAATTTTCACCTCATTTGGTCCCATAGAGCCTGATAAAAGGGCATTTTATTTCCGACCTCAAGACTCGCATTTTGCCCGCAAAGTGGTATTTTTTAAAGAAATGTTACTTTTGGAGGATTTTTTCATTTAATCGTCATAAGTTCATCATCCTTAACGGAATTCAAAAGGTTCACTTTATCCGGCTCTATCCCGGAGCCTGAGAAAACGGCATTTGATTTCCGACCCCAGGGCTCATATTTTGGCCATAAAATTGATGATTTTCCCACAATTTTTTTTTACTTGTGTTAGATTTTTATTGAACTTCTGTACAATGTCAGCTATTTTGACGCACAACTTACAACGTTTTTTTCACAATGTGATTGCACACGAATTTGAAATGTATTTAAAGCAACGTCAAGATTGTTTTTGCGCACCGATATAAATGTTTAGTTAAGAGATACAAGAAATACAATAGAGACATCTATCTTTTTGTGAATCATTTGGGAATTTGTGAGGCGCGCTGTCGTTTTTATTGTGTTTCGTTATTTTTTTTAACAACATACTAATCATTATTTTCTGCCAATTTAACATAATAAAATATTTGCATTTTAAACATTGATCTGTTAGTTTATATTTAGATTTTTTCCTGCCAAAAAGAAGTTGTTAACAACAGTGATGATATTTCTATAAAAGTGATGCTTTTTGTACATACATGATCACGAGTACATGGGCCTACGTGGAAAATAGCGAAGATACGTACTATAATTACCCAATAAAAGTTTTTCGTAAATGTTGGTGTTTAAATTCACGCCAACATTTTAACCTGCGCCAGGCGCCGCGCCTGGTTAGCAGTACCTACGTAACTTTTAATATCAAGTTAGTAAACATAATTAAACACATTCTAAGCTATAATAGTGTTTTCTCACCCAAGTTTATCCACTTCGCATCAAAGTTCAAATACGTAAAAAAATATCAATTAAATTTAGTAATAAATTAAAAACATTAAATAATATTTTTATGTGATACTGCTCAAGAATCTCAATTGCCCAGAACCACTGGTACTATGACATATCAAATTGGTGAATGTTATTATAATTATAATTTTTTTATTTAATCAATTCTTTGCACAATTGATTAAATAAATGTTTATTTTTTTAAATAAACATTTTTACTTAATACTAACAGTAGGTATAATGTAAATTGAATAAATGTACAATGTCTAGTTTCTAGTTAACGATAATTACTTCCCTAATTGAGAAAATTCTCGTGCTTAGAAATTTTACGGCCTCCATGGTCGAGTGGTAAGACGCTCGACTACGAATCCAAAGGTCTCGAGTTCAAACCCGGCGTGCGCCAATAACTTTTATTTAATTAATATGTGTCATAACACATTTAATTCATATGAAAATAATAAAAGTATATTTGCGGCACGTTCCAGAGTGGTAGATACTCTGTATCGCCCTGGTGAAAGACCACCATTTAGAATCGAAAAGTTGCTTGAAATGGCTTTGGCCGTGTTTGGTGACCAGATCTGAATAGCCAGGTACATCCCAACCTTCCTCTTCCCAATCTCCTTCCCCTCCCCACTACCTTCAGCCTCACAACATTCCCTATTTGGGGATGCCATAGTCTCACTGGCTCTAGACGGTTGGGAGCAGTTGAGACTCTTGTGCGGTATTCATATAAAAAATTTAAAAAAATATATATATATTTTTTATTTTTATTTCAGATCTCAGGGAGGGTGGTGAAATCCTATGAGGGATGGTCCGATGCTCTGAGGGGCACCCGCTTGCACAGCGCGGGTGTAAACTGTGCGCCTAAAGTTTATGTTTAGACTTACGGAATTCAATACTTCATTTGTGTGAAAGCACTATGAAACAATACATGATTATTACTTCGATGGCGTTGAGCCTTGAGGTAATACATAGAAAAAATACAAAGATAATAAGAATTAAAAAAAGATGAAAAAGACATGATGTTATAGTTTTATTAAGCTTCGTTTCAAGACATCATGAAATAACTCCATTGTTTATAAACCGGCCCCTGCAAGAAGTCTAGTGCTGCCACCACAAGAGTGTTTTCATTATTATAATAATAATATTTGGATGATTTTTATAGCGCCGTTTTTGTGAAAAATCACCTCAAGGGCGCTGTACAGATCTTGTTAAATTGTAATGTTTATGTAAGATGGAATGCGGCCGCCCCAACAGATTTAAACCAACGTGGGCAAATGTCATCTGGCTGTCGTAAGGGTGTCACTTGGGTGATTTGTTGTATGCCTGGTTCGCTCGCGTTCGGGAACAGTCGGTCGAGATCGGCACTCCCCCCGCCCCCCTGCCGGTTCACGGGCCGGCGGTCGAAGGAACACATTTGGACAAGGGTCAAAGCAAGTGACCATTCTGGGCTATGGCACTGCATTTAAAACACTGATATTTAAAGATTAAAATATTTTCTTAAAAATCGAAATTACGTCGAAACTAGTCACTTTAAAATTATTTAGAGTTTATTCACTTAACTTATACACAACAACGGTAATTTTAGTGTAATTTTAAAGAAGCAATTTGTAATTTATCCTACTTATTTGGCGAAAAATAACAAGAAAACTAAAACACGTCAGGCAGCTGCGAAAGCGCCACGACATTATGAGGCTGAAGACAGTGGGCTGAGATGAAGATGAAGAAGAGGAAGGTTGGGATGTACCTGGATATTTAGATCTGATCACTTAACATAGCTATAGCCATGTCAAGCAATGATTTTATTTCGAATAATGATCTTATATCTATATTTGCGACCCTCTGAAAACACGCAGGAAATTAATAAACAGCCGTTTTTATCTTATTACAATTTGATGAAGTTTTGTAATGATCTGCTAAACATTAAAATGTCAGCGTTGGCCACATTGAACACAACATATATTTTTTATGGGTAGGTACCTACTAGATGTGTTAATCTCATAATATAACCCTAGTACTTAACTACTTTCTCGATTTTGGGAGGAAGAAAAAGTCACTACTTTGGAGTAACAATATATGGAGAGAGAGCTAATTATTTTTACCCAACCTATACAAACTTGCGATAAATCACTTTCTCCGGGTCTTTACGTCGTACACCATGAGAGAGAAAGAGACAACAAATATAAAACATCGCTTCTATGTACTGTCACAATGATCTTGGGCTCCTGGGTCACCGCGGACTGTGGACTCTGCCCTCATTTTTTATTATGCCACTAAACTTGACACAGCCAAACGGTTTTTTAGGATATGTGCTATATTTTTGTTGATAATAATACTGTGAAAAAGTGGTTATACGAATACACAAAACATTATGTCGATATGTGATATGAATGGATGTATAAATACCCTAGCCTTATTCTTAGCCACGCCCTAGTCCGCCGAGTCCGGTAAAAATTATCAAAAACTGATTACACTGCCTTCAATAGATACCACTCTATATAGTCTAAGGTCACTACCATAATAATAATAATACCTGTATAATTTATAGAGCGCCATTTTTGTGTAAATATCACTTCAAGGGCGCTTTAAAAAACTTAAAAGCTATGGCTAAATTTACCATAAAACTATTAAATACCTAAAGCTATAACTAAATGACCTTATTGATATTTACATATTAGTTTACGTTAGTCACGGGCTGTGATGCCGACGAGATAAGGCTGATTCACACCAACGTCCGGATCCGCTCAGTGCCGATATTGTTCCGCAAGAGAGCTTATTGATATGATATGAATATCGATCAAGGAGTATGTGCCAAGACAAAGTTGTGTGGCAGTATATCCTTCTGCCCACCCTTGTGATATTCAACTACTTAGTTAGTTAAATAATTATTTTGAATTGTAAAAATACTAGCATCGCAGATATTTTTTTATCAAAAACCTTTTTTTTTTATCACTAAATAATATTTTTTATTAATTATTAATTATTAAAAATATTATTTAGTGATAAAAAAATTATTAATTATTAAAAATATTATTTAGTGATAAAAAAATGGTTTTTTTATCTGCTGAAAACATCCAAGCTCCAAATGCAATAAATTTTGGTAAATCATTTTTTTACCAACGAACATTGCAGATATTTGATTTAAATTGAAGTTTAAAAACATTAAAACATAGGACACAGGAAATACAATTTTTATCAAAAACTATTTTTTTATCACTAAATAATATTTTTATTAATTATTAATTATTAAAAATATTATCTAGTGATAAAAAAATGGTTTAAAAAAAAAATCTGCGTTGTAAGTATTTTTACACTTCAAAATAATTATTTAACTAAATAAGTAGTTAAATATCACAAGGGTGAGCAGAAGGATATACTGCCATACAACTTTGTCTTGGCACATACTCCTTGATCGATGTTCATACCATATCAATAAGCTCTCTTGCGGAACAATATCGGCACTGAGCGGATCCGGACGTTGTTGTGAATCAGCCTTTAGATGCTAATGCTGGCTTTGTAAATTAGGGTAATTTTGTTATTCAGTAGAATGTAACGTGATGCCCACATTGCAACTCCCCAGTAAAAGGCATTATTTAATGACGCTTCTGGTCTGTTTATTTAGTGAGGGGAAGTTATCGTGGGAGAATTTAACGCAGTATATCACCTCAGTAAAATTCATTACAGGGATGGTTAGTAAATTAATTCTCCTAGAAGTGATTTACTTATCCCTTCCGCCCTTGGAGCATCGCTTCAAACATGTTTTTTTAAAATCCACAGAGACTAAAAATTTGAATCCTGTTGATGTATAAACGTCTTAGTTAAAATAAAACTTGGATAATTTATAAATCGCCATTTTTCCCTCTCCCAAATTTGGTACTAATTATATAGAGTAGTTTAAAACAAATATCACTATTAAGACACCAAAAATTGTCGTACATGAAAATTCAACTTACACTTTGACAAACTAACTAACTAACCATCACGCCGTTTCTTTTTAATAGTGAATACCGCACAAGCGTCCCATCTGCTCCCAACCGTCTAGAGCCAGTGGAACTATGGCATTCCTAATTAGGGTATGTCGTGAGGCTGAAGGTAGTGGGGAGGGGAAGGAGATGAGGAAGATGAAGGTTGGAAATTAGTTTCGCCGCAGGGGTATACAGAGAGGACGGACCGCCATGCTACTCTGTCTTGGAACACACTCCTTGCTTCATTCACATTCCTACATACTCTCCTGTTATTCTGACTCTTCACATGGTCCGGCTTAAGTATTTTGTTCACTTGGCCGTGCCATATCTTCCTCGGGCGTCCCCGAATTCTTCTTCTATTCACTTTCGCGTCATTTATTGTTTTCACTCTCCGTTCTTCTTTCATTCGATCTACATGCCCAAACCATATAAGCGTCCCTTTCTTGATCCTATTCATTACGCTTACATCAGCCTTACATTCTTTCCGGATACCCACATTTTAACCTTCCCCTTACTGTGCTATATCATTCTTCGCGTTCCGGTGCTGTGAAATCATTACACAGGTTAAAATTGAATTTATTCCCGATTTTCACAAAATATCTCGTACGTGCCCGATAAGTGCTAATTAATATAAACACTATTTTTTAATCCAATGCGGTAATGTATTTATTATGGAGGAATACCTAAAATCTGAAGCCAGTATTAATGATGGTTATAGAAGTATTAAAGTTATTAGAAGCAATGTGCAGTCAGGAATAATAATAATAATAAATAATATAATAATAATATCAAGGTTTCCAGTGAATACAAATTATCTACTTTAATCTTTTAAATTCTATATAAAAATGCATACTAGAATTTTAGGTAAAACGTTAAAAAATGGCTGCGTTGGCTTTAAAACTGCACCTTTTCCTGACATTTGAGTATGTTTTTCATTGAATTTAAAAGATTACAGTTCACATTTTTTATTCACTAGAAATCTTAGACATTTTCCTAACTGCCCGTGTAGAATTTACACATAATTTTTTTTTTTTTTTTACAATAACTCCACACAGGAGGCCTTGAGGGGAAAACAATTTCCCTCAGGGCCTATGTCATCTTTGGGGATGCTGTGTGGAGAGTTTTTCTGAGGAAAGGAAGGAGTGAACTTGGGTCTTGAAGAGGCTCATGTTGAAGAAGGGAGGAAACACAGAGGCCGGCAAATCGTTCCATAGCCGAGTTGTTGAACATAAGAACGAGTCGTAAAAGCGACCCGTTCTCATGTATTGAATGTCAACCGTGTACAAATGTTGGGCGCGCGTTTGGCGAGTTTCCCGACTATGCACCGGTGCCGAAGGGATCAATGACGCAAGTTCCTCGGAGCATCTTCCATTGAAATACCTGTAGAACAAGGACAGCATTCCCACCTGACGTCTGTGCTCCAAAGTTTGCAATCCGTTTGTTAAGATAGGAGAATCTATCAAACGGGCCGCCCGTTTCTGCACAGAGTCAAGGGTTTTTTTCAGGTATTTAGGGGCTCCAGACCAGAGGTGGCTGCCAAATTCAACAGTGGGGCGTACTTGCGATTCATGTGCAGTATTGCTTGAATTAGAATGCTACTAAGTGACGTTTAGCGCCATTTTGGGTGCTGAGCCGTTGCAAAAGCAGGAATCTAAAAACTATCATAGTTGGAATCGGTTGATTAAATAGATTCGTCTGACCTGAAGTCACACTGGAGGACATACTACCCTAGAAATATAGGGGCGAGGGGTGCTCCCCCAAAAAATGAGGGGAGAATTAAAAATATAACAAATTCCTTTCCATCCGTTCATATTCTACCGTACATGCTTTATTAAATTGCGTAAGAACACAATAGAACTTTATTTAATAGTTTGTGACGTACAAATGTTAAAAAAAACATGTGACCAATTATGAATTTGTACAAATAAATTTGAAATTTACGCTGACGTTAAGTACAGATTGAACGTGTTTATTGGCCCACTGTCTGAACCAAAATCGACGTAACTCGAAAGGCGGGATAAAAAAAGTGATGTTTATGCGGAAAGAGGGGGTCAAGTTTGCTGTAGTAGGCCTAATAAAATGTTTTGCCAGAGTACATTTTAATTATTACTCTTAGGAAGTAACCAATTCATCGTGTATAAAATAAAATCTGGTACTTACTGCCGCTTGGTAAACGCTTTTCTTTAAGAATGTGAATAGTATGGGTCACTTTATATTAATCTAAAATCTTTTAATTTATCTTCTTACGCGGAATCGCATGGAGATTAGGGATAGAAAGAGGTAATTATTCATATGATGAAATTGAACAATCTTTGAAAATGTCTTCATTAGAAAAGCGTAGGAAAGAGATAGTATAATTGATAACCTTCTTTCTTGTAACTCATTCAGTTCAACATTCCTTACCGTAGACTTAGAAACAATGAATTGCTGTTCCTCAATCATCACTCTACTTATTATGGGTATTATTCTCCACTGTCCAGAATGTCGAGACTTATTAACTCAAGCTTGAAGTTTTTGGTACCAGTCTAAATGATTTTTATCAATCTTTACGACTCTACAAAAACTTTGACTTGACTTTGCCATTGATTTAAATTAATGTTCTTTCTTATGTATATTTTGTTCTATATTTGTCATTGCTTCATTCAGATATTATGTATGTGCTGTTCTTTCTCTGTTGCTCTTTTTTTCCCATTTCGTGTTATGTTTTTTTTTTGTGATTGGACAATAGTCCGCTAGTTTATAAATAAATAAATTACTTAAATCCTGAGTGCATCCACGGAAAAAAAGATTCATTATAATTAATTCAAATGTGAATCTCAGACAACCCCCTCGTGTTTGAAGTGTTACGTCCACTTAAGGCTCATACCCCAAAACGGCGCTAAACGTCACTATATAGCATTCTAATACGCAGTTCTAAGCAATGTTGCACATGATTTATCTGTGAATTCTATATGAACAAGTTAGGAAAATGCCCAAGGTTTCCAGTGAATAAAAATTTTAAGCTGTTATCTTTTAAATTCAATGAAAAACATACTAAAATGTCAATAAAAGGTGCAGTTTGAAAACTAGCCAAGGTATTTTCCCTAAAATTTCAGTATGCATTTCATGAATAATTAAAAAGATTACTGTTTAAAAATTGTATTCACGGAAACCTTGGACGTTTTTTTAACTACCCGTATGGAATTTACTTAATTATTAAATAATTTTTTTATAGTTTTGATTGTACTAGAAAGCCAGAAAGTGTGTATTTTTGGGTAAATTCTCGCAATTTCTCCACAGTTAGGCAAAAATGCACCACACCCCAATTTTACTCACACGCTCATAAATAAAACAAAAATAATGGTAGAATGTTAAACTTCGTAATTTTTAAAAGCTATAATTAAAGCAAGACATAATGCACATTTCACAAATGTATAAAAATAAATAACTGTAATTTCTCCAACTCAATAAATCAAACTAGACAAACTCTCATTTTCAGCAAGTGTGCTGAATCATTTTTCACATTCAGTTCCAAAGTCCTTTGAAAACCGATCGCCGCTAAAAGCGTCCGTAGAAATGTCCCGCCCATCGAGGCCTTTGTGTTTTTTTTAAACACCGGTAAGACAGTCAAAGGAACACCCAATAAACCGAAAGGGCCTTCAAAATAGTTCCTAATTGCACGGCTATGCGAAGGCTTTTTTTCTTGTGTGCATAAGAAGTCCCTTGGCGCCCTGCTTGCGGTTTTTTTCAGATAGAAGTTTGTCTTTCGTCTTCACAGGCTGGAGGCTTGTATTTAGCTAGGGAATTGGTTCAATTTTGAGTCTCTGGATACTTCTCGAAACCCGTAATGTATCGAATTTGATAAATCGTTTTATTTTATAGAGTGTAAACGGTGGAATTCTGTAACGAATATACCGTCGCAAAAATGAGTTAAATGTGCAGTTTTTAACAGTTATTTTTTCTGCATCGAATGCTCTGACTCTCGCTTGATTCTGAAGACTTTTGTGGCCCTTTAGCCATCTAAAATATATTCATCATTTGGGAGAAGGTTCGACTCAAGTGACACGAGTTTGGAACTTTTTTAGCTTCTTGTCGCTTCAAGTAACTCAGTGAGAGCATTGAGTTTCCTGAGGTAACTTTTTTTTTCAAAATCCAACCACGTACTGAACACATACGAATGAAAAACTGAGGACATTTTAATAAGTCTATGTTCAAAGTTGAACGCCAGATAATATTAACAGTGAATTTAAATAGCGCCGTTTTGTGATAGTTCACCTCAAGCGCGCTTCTCACTAAATTACCTAACCTAATATAACAACGATTAAATAATATATAACAGATTGTATGAAAAATGAAATCTAAAATCATGTTATCATAAATCACAACGTTGGACGTAAATACCACGTAAATAAAATTTTGATAAATCTGATATCCAAAAAATATTATGATTTATAATACCTACGTCATCGCCAGTCGAAAAATCAAAAACAGGCATGACGTTTAGCAAAGTTCTAAAAAATCTGCGCTGTCATAGCACGATCATCTTCAACAGGTCTAATAGATTCATTGTTGAAGATTTGAAGTGCCAATCTTGCTAATGGTTGTCTACCTACTTCGCCTAAATTGACCACTGATATAAAAAAAGCTCTCACTCATTCGTTGAAGCAAGGAGTGTGTGCCAAGACAGAGTTATATGGCGGTCCGTCCTCTCTGCCTACCCGTGCGTGGAAACGGCGTGATGGTTAGTTAGTTAGTTTGTTAGTTAGTCTCACTCTTTCACGTGCCTTTTACTTTACTTTATAAAGGAAGTGTTCAAAAATATTTTAAACCATTTGAAACGAAGGGGATATGGTTTCAGATTTTCACAGCTATGGCATTTATGTTGATTATTTTTTGGGGAAATAAACCGTTTCGCGCTTCCTTCTAGAGCCAACGTTTCGAACAGCCTTTCAATTTTCATCATCGGGGCAGAAACAATAATGATAACGAATTTAAGTACTAAAATCGCACAAGCTTGAGTAGATACAGAAACACAAAACTTTTACAATAGGTAGAACTACACGATTTCTTCTTGGGAGAGAAAAAATCGGAGTCCAGTCTTAGATGAATTAAATAATGTAGATACGTTACTGAGACAACGCGCCTGGTTGCACTAAACCAGTGATTCCCAAAGTGGTCTATATCGACCCCCAGGGGTCTATGACAACCTGCAAGGGGTCTACGTCAGCGAAAAAAAGATTTGGGGGTCCATGAAATGAAAATGGGGGTCCACGGTAGTGGATCTCAACATACACTGATAGTACCTATTTAGGTACTTACGTAATACTATCTTATAATGGACTTTAATTCTCTGATTATATTAATAAAAATATTTTTTGTGGAAGATATTTTGCCGATTTGCTAGTACTTTTCGATTTCAAATCTCTACCAACTAGTGCTTTTTTTTCGGAGGGTATATTTTGTTGATTTGCTAGTACTTTTTGGGGGAGGATTTTTTGTCGATTTGCTAGTACTTTTCGATTTCAAATCTCTACCGACTAGTGATTTTTTTCGGAGAGGAATTTTTGTTGATTTGCTAGCACTTTTCGATTTGGGATCTCTGCCGACTAGTACTATTTTTTGACGAGTTCGACTACAATTGAAGTGTTCACCGCGAAGGATTCATTTCAAAGAACTAGCAGTTGCTGAAGCGTTCACAAAACTTTAAAGTTTTTCCCAACGCTAAAAAAAATCAATACTAGGAAAGCAGGGGGTCTATACAAAAGAGAAAAAATCGACAAGTGGTCTACGGGACAAAAAAGTTTGGGAACCTCTGCACTAAACCAAGTCAACGAGACATATCTTCGAAACACGCTTCATATAGCTATCTCTTCCGCACACACATATTCTTTGAATAACTATCCTTTTCATACGCGGGTGAAACGTTTAGTGGTGCAGCATTAGTGGTGCTACATTTTTTGTAAGATTTGTATGAATATGACGTATCTTGTATTTAATGTCTATGAGTCCAGTGCTATATTGTCATATCGTCGATGAAAAGGCAAAAAGGCTTGAGCGAAACTTTGATAAAAAAGATGTTTTCTGCATCGAAAGCTCTGACTCTCGTTTGATTCTGAAGACTTTTGGGCCCTTCAGCCTCCTAAAATATATTTACCATTTGGGAGAAAGCTCAAATCAAGCGACACAAGTTTGGGACTTTTTAGCTTTTTGTCGCTTTAGGTAACTCAGTGAGAGCATTAAGTTACCCGAGTTAACTTTATTTTTCAAAATCCAACCAGGTACTGATTACTTGAATATTATTGTAAAAAAAAAATTTTAAAGTGCTCTGGTGTAAACTTCCCAAAATGGCGCTTCAGCTCTTTTGCCTTTCTGGCGACGTTATAGATGAAGGTGTGAAATTTAATTGTAATTGTATTGATATCTTCAATCAAATATCTGTTTTAAATTGGGTGAACAGAAAAATCTTTAAAAAAAAATTAAGGAATACTACAAACTTGAGAAATGGTAACTAGTTAATCACATCTAATTTTAAAACATCCCAAATGCAAAACAGTGAGAATCGTAACTCCCCTATAAGGTGCACGAGTACAAACGACCAAAAATACTGTGTAATGAACTATTTTGTAAAATTTATATTTTAAATATAATTTAAATTATTACGTTTTGTCTCTTTCAAATTCATATTACCTGTCTCTTTCTCTCTGTTCATTTGTCATAATTTAAATTTTATTCTATTGTTTTCTCATTGTTTTGTTATTTTATTTTATAATTTGTTCTCCCTCTGTATGTATATATCTATATATATATATATATATATATATATATATATATATATATATATATATATATATATATATATATATATATATATATAACCGCACACTTTGTATTTTTTGTTTACTTTAATTTTGTACCCTGATTATGCTTCGGCTGAGCGAAACCGGTCGGTAAAAAATAATATTCGTTGTCTTATACAAAGTTATTTTTTAATTTCTAAAAATAATTTCCTTTGTGAGTACTTACGTACATCCGTTCGAATGTGAACTTTTCAAATTTGGAACCGATGTTGGTTAAAATACTATTTTTTTTAAATAATCTTCTCAAATCCCCACCTAACTAATAAAGTACCGGTGATTTTTCACAAAAACGGTGCTATACAAATTATCCAAATATTATTACCTATAATGTATTTTAGCAGATATTATTCTATTTTTGAAATGGGTGGATTAATTGACTCACGATTTTTCACGGGTACAAATAGTATTAAAAATATATTTTAAAAAAATTCACATCCGAATATTATTAAACAGGTATCAATTAATTTTAATACTAAGTAAAATTATTTTACGTTGCATCTATCTAACCAGAAAGCATTCGAGCAAACTAATTGACCGTTCATATAACTTTTCCTTTTTCATAAAAAGGCATGGGTAAAGCTTCACTTCAACTCAAATTAAAATACCAGCCTCCAGGCAGTGAAGACATGTCGCAAACAACAGTTTCCACATAGCGTTCGAACTGTCACATTTTTTGTTGCTTCCACAATAATGTTGACAACCTTGGAGAAACAATGTATGGAGAGAGAGCTAATTATTTTGACCCAACCGATACAAACTTGCGATAAATCCCTTTCTCCGGGTTTTTACGTCGTACACCATGAGAGAGAAAGAGACAACAAATATAATACTCCGCTTCTACGTACTGTCCCAATGATCTTAGGCTCCTGGGTCACCGCGTTTTTATAATGCCACTAAAATTGACACAACTAAACTTTTTTTTAGGTTAGATGCTATATGTTTGTTGATATCAATACTGTGAAAATGTGGTTATACGAAGAAACAAAAACATTATGTCGATATGTGATATGAATGGATGTATAAATACCCTAGCCTTGGTCTTAGTCACACCCAGGTCCGCCGAGTCAGGTAAAAATCATCAAAAACTGACTACACTGCCTTGGATTCATACCACTCTATATACTCTAAGTTGACAACCAATGTTACAAAAGGGACACTTCTCTGATTTTAAAAAGAAAAACTGATTTATCTGAAGAAAGGACTAACTAACCATCACGCTCCTTCCCCGCAGGGGTAGAAAGAGAGGATGGACCTAATGACATGAGAAATCACAAGATGATGCTGACACGTCCGATACACTCCCCCCGGTGCAGTCACGGCTGCGCCCATCTTGTTGGGAGGACGTGTGGTCCGCCGGGGAGGAAGTGTACCGCGAAGTTAACCGCTGGCCGGGCATAGTCGCCAGTAGCGGTCAGGAAACGGGCAGGTCTGGAGTAGAGCTGGGTTCAATGATGACGTCCAGGTCTTCCTTCTTGGCATCGTGGCGGGCTGGAAGAGGGCTCGGTGTCCGGCGGGACAGCGAGCGGCTCGTAATGCAGCAGGCAGGCAGGCAGGCGGCTCGGGGTCCGGCGGGACAGCGAGCGGCTCGTGCGCAGCACAGGGTGGCTCAGCGCAAAGCGGGCTGGCAGGCGGCTCGGTGTCTGGGACAGCGAGCGGCTCGTACGCAGCACAGGGTGACTCAGCGCAAAGCGGGCTGGCAGGCGGCTCGGTGTCTGGGACAGCGAGCGGCTCATACGCAGCACAGGGCGTCTCAGCGGACATCGGGCTGGCAGGCGGCTCGGTGTCTGGGACAGCGAGCGGCTCGTACGCAGGAATACAAAAAATTAGGTTCTTGCCCACCTCTTTCTCCTTTGTTCATACTACCTCGCAGCTCGCCTGAATTTTTATTAGGGACGGCAAAAAATGTACAAGGGGTACAAGGTTGCTGCAAAGACCTACATTCCGGTCTTTGCAGCTTTATATCTTTTTTACATATCAAAATTTTACACATAATTTTAATACATTGGATTCCGGTGAGTAGGCTTGCATAATTCGTTTATTGGAGCCTCTCCCTGCATTCACGGTAATCGACATGATAAGTTGCCCAGGCTCACCGTTTACAGAAAATCTGCCTCACTTCGGCGGGTTTTTGGTCTCAGCCAATCAGAGCATGGCTGAGCTCAGCGACCGGCGTGAGGCAGGGGTGAGCGAGCAGGGCCCACGACGGGCGGCCGCGACGGGCAGCCGCGACGGGCGGCCGCGACGCAGGAACCCGTGCGAACGAGATGGTGTCTTTCGGTGGCGTAAAAGGAGAGGTCTGTTCGCGCAGGCCGTCATTCTCCTTCTACGCCCCTAGGGACCATGTCTTCCGCACAGGCAAACATATATGAAAATACACAATGCAAATTAATGACATGAGAAATCACAAGATGATGCTGACACGTCCGATACACCGGGAATGTTTGCCTTTCTTTTTTAAGTAAAATATATATTATTTTTTACCACACATACGTCTCAGGGATCTCATTTCCACAGCTACTGTTATCCTTCCTCTGCCAGAAAGGACGCACCCAAATAAAATCTATCAATAATGTAGAAATGTTTTTTGTGTGTAAAATGACGAAGCGATTTAATTTCGCGTTTAAATGGAGGGTATAATTTACCCTTAAAAGCCTATTTTCAGTAATGGTACCTTCTACGAAAGACATACTTTATCTCTAGATTTTAAGGACCATTATCTCCAGCCTCCCATTTCTCGAAAGATGGCGTCTGCTAATTACTATACCTAACCTAGGGCTGAATTATGTTCCTATCCTATGAACCTATGATATAAAATACTAAATTACAGTCTGTGTTAAAACCGTTTAACAAAGAACTACTCGTATCTCGGGAGCATTTAAATTTTAAAACACCGTATTTTGCGTTATTAAATGGTAAAACGGTATTGCCCTTTTTAAATCATCATTACTATATTAATCGACATACTTAACTTTGTAATCGGTGACGACCCTAGTATAGACTTTGAGAATGCAAAAAATTGTGGATCAAATAAATGTTTAAAATATTATTTTGTGAAACTTCAATTTAATTATTAAAATTGGAAATAACTTTGAAGCAGTAATGCTTATTTATTATGAAATATTTAAATAATATTTATCATCTAAAACACAAATATGAAACAGAAAAAAGCCAGATACTAAAAAGTACAATGGTCATGACCATTTTTCTTTTTAGTATCTGGCTTTTTT
The DNA here is from genome assembly GCA_022651775.1 of Drusus annulatus. Classification (NCBI taxonomy): domain Eukaryota; kingdom Metazoa; phylum Arthropoda; class Insecta; order Trichoptera; family Limnephilidae; genus Drusus; species Drusus annulatus. The sequence goes on from JAGWCC010000167.1 coordinate 485,856, forward strand.
CTTGCTTCGTATTTGTGTTTTAGATTAATATTATTTTTATTATTTCCAGAGTGGTAGATACTCATAGTATCACCCTGGTGAAAGACCACCATTCAGAATTGAAACGTTGCTTTAAATTGGCTTTAGCCGTGTTTGGTGACCAGATCTGAATAGCCAGGTACTTCCCAACTTTCCTCTTCCTAATCTCCTTCCCCTCCCCACTACCTTTAACTTCACAACATACCCTATTCGGGGATGCCATAGTCTCACTGGCTCTAGACGGTTGGGAGTAGTTGTGACTCTTGTGCGGTATTCATGTAAAAAAAATATATATTATTTAAATATTTATTTAAAAAAATGTTGTTTTTTAAGGTGCTACTATTTAGTTATCATTACGTGTGTTATATATACTAAAGTGCTCTAGTATATACTTCCCTAAATGGCGCTTCAGCCCTTTTGCCTTTCCGGCGACGATATGCCTCTTCTATTTCACCTGTTAACTCTCAATTAGTAGGTAATATGTAAGTTTCACTAGAAGATAGATCTAGCCCAGCCTCTGTATCCAAATAATCTGAACACAAACTTATAAGTGCTTTGGTTATCCGTATACGGATGAATAGATAGAATAAATAATGGTTAGAATTAGAAGAAAAGGTTTTGGAAGTGAGAAAATAAACACAAGCCAGGCGCTGGGCGGGACCGATGGCATATTTAATCATGGCGCCAAATATAACACCAGAAATTCTACCAAAGTCCACACATCTTTCCTGGGTCCTGTCAATTGATTCGTCAAACATCGCACTGACCACTGCCCACGGAACTATTCCTAAATAATATGTTAATAATCCACAACTGAAAAACTTCCAAATTATAGACAGTGTATTGTGTGTTTTACGTTCTGTCTCTGATAACGTTGGCCATTTTCGATGGATTGTTGTGCCAAACAAAAAAAGAAGAATTAACAAAGCCGCTGTTGGATCCGAAGCTGCGATAAAACACTGAATGTGTATTCAGCTTCAGATGAATTTTGAAAATAGTGGACTGTAAAACGATAAAACTACTTGATGGAGTGTCTAATCATGGATGTGGAGAGATTATGGAGTGAAGGAAGTTAGGAAACCAATTCACTCACCGATGAAGTTGATGTTTAAGTTCTTGAATATTCTTAAACACAACGAATCACAGCAAAAAAACACTTAATTCAATATTATTTTAAGAACAACAGACAAACGACCAAGCGAGACACCAACGAACGAACACGTTTTTTCACATAACTCTTCTGTTTCTTGATTGTCACTTGTTTTAAAACTCGATGTTGGATAGGTAGGGATTGGATGAAAAACAAAAAGGTAAGAAGCCAACAAATTATCTCTTTGAAATACAACACCAGCCTTCTCTTAGAATGGCCAAATCTTGCAAAATAAAAGAGAAAACTTCCATATCTTGGTCACAACCTGATTTTTATTCTGTTTTAATTGGTATTATGAACGGATAAGAACAGATATACTCAATACCACGTATATGTTAATACAAAGAACTAGGTACTTTCATTGTTAAGATACGACCAATTACAGGTTAGTTACATGCCGCTGGCACAACCTGTGGGTGGCAAGAAAGCTTCCAAAGCTGCGGATTAATATGTACCTACTTGGCTAATTTATTATACGTCAGTTCTATGTAGTATCACATCAACGGCGCTTTACAAATCTAGTAATACAATTTGAAACCATGGTTATACCAACTATTGTTTTGTCGATATCATCTCTAGAGATGATCGCTATTAGAATTGGGTGTACCCTAGAGATGGTCGATATTCCTGTCCCGGTTAAAAGTAACCGGTTCCGAGCCGGTCACTGGAACCGTCGATATTATTTCTCTGAGGAACCGGTTCCTTTTTTTGGCAAATAATATTCGATATCATTCGGCCGAGGAACCGATTTTTTTTGTTGATTTGCTAGTACTTTTTTGGGTAAGAATTTTGGTCGATTTTCAAGTACTTTTCGATTTCAAAACTCTACCGAGTAGTACTTTTTTTCGAGTGGACTTTTGCCGATTTGGTAGTACTTTTCGATTCGAATATAAAATTCTCCTTCGTGGAACTTTTCTGGCACCAGGAACCGGTTCCAAAAATAACTAGATAAATAACCGGTTACTGGAACCGCAGTTACACCCGATTCTGATATCGACCACCTCTAGCGTACCTGCGGCAAAATAATAGTTCACAAAATAAATAATTCACGTTTTGATACTTGATAGTATATTATATGCATAATATTTTTTTATTTTTTTTTTACATGAATACCGCACAAGAGTCTCAACTGCTCCCAACCGTCTAGAGCCAGTGAGACTATGGCATCCCCAAATTGGGTATGTTGTGAGGCTGAAGGTAGTGGGGAGGGGAAGGAGATCGAGAAGAGGAAGGTTGGGAAGTACCTGGCTATTCAGATCTGGTCACCAAACACGGTTTAAGCCATTTCAAGCAACGTTTCGATTCTGAATGGTGGTCTTTCACCAGGGCGATACTTAGAGTATCTACCACTCTGGAACGTGCCGCAAATATACTTGTTATTATTTTTATATGAATTAAATGTGTTATGACACATATTAATCAAATAAAAGTTATTGGCGCACGCCGGGTTTGAACCCGCGACCTCTGGATTCGTAGTCGAGCGTCTTACCACTCGACCATGGAGGCCGTCGACATTAAATTGATACGTTAACTAAATGAACATTACTCAACGGTTTTTTAGGTTACATGCTATATTTTTGTTGATAACAATACTGTGAAAAAGTGGTTATACGAATAAACAAAAAAATTATGTCGACATGTGCTATGAATGGATGTATAAATACCCTAGCCCTAGTCTAGCCGAGTCCGGCAAACCTCATAAAAACTGACTACAGCAGCGCTGTCTCTTGTATATTATTGCTCTGAGTTTGTAGCTATTCACTTCAGTCACATTCAGAGGGGGGTAAAAATCAACCCGGCGACCTTATTTATATAAAATAAAACCCACTCTTTCAAGCCCATCCGAGTGCGTCATTCATAGTTTCATAATTTACCTTCGGTAGGTACCAATTACCGATAAATTGTCATGTTCTTCGTTCGAGCCACCTACGATATTTACAACAAAACATGGCGAGCTTTCATGCTGTGAGCAGGTTCGAGTTTGCCTCATTTCTTATGGGCACCCCGAAGGTGATTTTTGCTGATATTTGACGACTGTCATCGACATTTGAGCTTTACGCGTACGCACAAAACACGATTATGGTGAAAGCCATTACCAAACGCAGTGAGACTTCGCAAACTGCCCATTGTACAAACATGTCAGCACGGCGAGCCTCATTACCTACTGTCGATGGTGATCTTTGTGAAAACATTGCAACTTTTTATTGATAAATTGGGAGGTATCGGCCCGGAAGACATTTAATAATAATAATAAAACTTGGATAATTTATACAACGCCATTTTTGTGAAATATTACCTTTTTTATATGAATACCGCACAAGAGTCTCAACTGCTCCCAACCGTCTAGAGCCAGTGAGACTATGGCATCCCCAAGTAGGGTATGTTGTGAGGCTGATGTACTGGGAGGGGAAGGAGATTGGGAAGGGGAAGGTTGGGAAGTACCTGGCTATTCAGATCTGGTCTGGCTAAAGCCATTTCAAGCAACGTTTCGATTCTGAATGGTGGTCTTTCACCAGGGCGATACTTAGAGTATCTACCACTCTGGAACGTGCCGCCAATATACTTTTTAATATTTTTATATGAATTAAATGTGTTATGACACACATTAATTAAATAAAAGTTATTGGCGCACGCCGGCTTTGAACCCGCAACCTTTGGATTCGTAATCGAGAGTCTTACCACTCGACTATGGAGGCCGTCGAGGGCGCTTTACAAAACTTAAGCGACTACATCATAAGATAGAGTGTAGTAATGTAGACATTTTTGACGATAGTTTGTAGTTTCAGAAAAAATGTCCTGCTATTGCTTAGGAATATGTAACAATGATTCGGCTAATTATATTGTGTATCACTTGTGTCTCTCTTTGTGCATCTCGCTTTTATTAATCATTGATTGAGTTTTTTATAATTTTATATTTGATGTATCCTTTGTATTTGTAATTTATTTATTTTTTACAATTGTACACTTAGTTTTTATAAGTGGATTGTTCTTACGTAAGTGAGAAAATCTGTTAAAACCCAGTATAAATAAATAAATAAATAAAAACTAAGCTTAAGACTATAGCTAAAATTACTTTTTTATTTATTGATATTTACATGTCACGGACTGTGAAAAAGTTTTGGGCTTTTTGTTTAGCAGCAGATCGAGAATTCGCCGACCAGTGCATGCAATATTATACTGGTGAGTTTAAATGCCAACGGGCTAGCTTAGCTTTGTATTAGGGCAATTCTGTTATTTAAGGATATGATTTTCTAAAAAGATGAATTTCGAGTTTAGTCTCAAACTCTTATCATTCTCAGATCATGTGGTAGTCTATTCCAGGCTTTAAAATCTGCCACTTCTGCAGTACGCTCTCCGAACTTAGTGTCTGGTGTGCGCTTTGGTTCCTTCAACCTTCCGATAGCCGATGACATTGCCGATCTAAGGGTTGACTGTCGCGAATTGGAATCTTAAGTTCCGATAAATAATTCGGAGCCATTCCGTTAATTGATTTAAATACCATCGAGCAAAACTTGAACTGGATTCTTTCGGGACATTTAAGCCAGTTAAGTGATCTGAAATATGGGAATATTTTGATGCGCCGGTGGTAAGTCTTGCCGCGGCGTTGAAAACTAGTTGTACTAATTTACTTTCAATAATACAGCAAAATCTGCCACACAAAGAGACACGATGCAGTTATAATAACTGCACACTGGGTGCAATAATTGCACACGGAGATTCCGGGGCGGGTCTTGTCTCGTGCTCTCATTTCTGCAAAGGAACTTTGATTGTTGCGTCGAGATCGAATCAATTCTTTATCTATTTATAGTTTTTGTGTTCAATTTGTAGAACTCCATTTTAATTTTTACATAATTCAATAGAATTAAATTTAATATTATTATTATTGAGTTCTGCTATTTTAAGTTTTTTTATTTTTGTTTTTAGTTACAGCTCTTTCGGCGTTTAAGGCCATTGTCAAACTGTGGTTAGGCCACATGGAAACGACTTATTTATACGATTTTGGTTTCTTATGTGATTACTAATTACGGTATAAACCTAATTGTCTTGAATTATTCTGTGAGGTACTTTACTTAACAATCTGTTTTCCCATTTTATTTTATTTTAACGGCAGGTTTTCCCTTATTGTTTAATAATGTGATTGACCATTGGTTTTTTCCCCCGTTTATGAATTGTGAATCTATTTGTTAAGTACCTTTCTTAATCATTCATTGTATTATTTTACGAAATTGCATTATTAAGTATGATATTATTATTATTAGGTATTTTTATTTTCTTGAACATATTAAATATAATAAAGGTAATTCACAATTCATAAACGGGGGAAAAAACCAATGGTCAATCACATTATTAAACAATAAAGAAAAACCTGCCGTTAAAATAAAATAAAATGGGAAAACAGATTGTTAAGTTAAGTACCTCACAGAATAATTCAAGACAATTAGGTTTATACCGTAATTATCAATTTGGTTTTTACCGTAATTAGTAATCACATAAGAAACCAAAATCGTATAAATAAGTCGTTTCCATGTGGCCTAACCACAGTTTGACAATGGCCTTAAACGCCGAAAGAGCTGTAACTAAAAACAAAAATTAAAAAACTTAAAATAGCAGAACTCAATAATAATAATATTAAATTTAATTCAATTGAATTATATAAAAATTCTTTATCTGGTTTTTCTTCAAGGAAAAAGTCCATCCCAAAAATGCACAAATAATTTCACATTTGGATAACGAGATTCAATGCGTGATTAACGAAATAAGGTCGTAACCGGCGTTGAATTCCACGTTAAAAGGATTTTTTTAAATAAACTCCACACATAAGAAAAACTCAGAGCCATTTAATGAAATGACGGCCTCCGTGGTCGGTGGTAGGACGCTCCACGACGAATCCAGAGGTCGCGGGTTCAAACCCGGCGTGCGCAAATAAATTTAATTTAATTAATGTGTATCATTTAAATTTAATTCACATAAAATAATACATAGTATATTTGCGGCACGTTCCAGAATAAAAGATACTCTCAGTATCGCTCTGGTGAAATAAAACCATTCAGAATCGAAATGTTGCTTGAAATGGCTTTAGCCGTGTTTGGTGACCAGATCTGAACAGCCAGGTACTTACAAACCTCCATCTTCCCCTTTCCCATATCCTTCCCCTCCCTACCACCTTCAGCCTCACAACATACTCCAATTGGGGATGTCATAGTATCACTGTCTAGATGGTTGGGAGCAATCGGGTCTCTTCTACCACCCTGGAACGTGCCGCAAATATACTATATATTATTTTATATGAATTGAGTGTGTTATGACACACATCAATTAAATAAAAGTTATTGGCGCACGCCGGGTTTAAAGCCACGACCTTTGGATTCTTACCACTCAACTCCTACCCACGGTTTACCGAAAATAATCAAATTTCCGAGCAGCTCCTTCAAGTAAACGAAATAATATGTTACAAAACGACACCCAAGTCCTCCAGACCTCGGCCAATGGAAGCGGTAGTGCTTTAGTGCTTTAGAGCCAGCTCCTTACTGCCTTTATTAACAAACTCCTGTAAACACAGACTGTTCATTGCTGTTTGCTGCCCAAAAATTGGGCACGCCTCGTTTTCACGCCATGTAAATAAACCATCCCCAACCAGAGTCACACCTCTAGCCGTTATGGAACTTATAAAATAAACACCAAAAGCCAACAGCGAACGTGTCAAAACCCTTTTACCCCAAATAAATGCCTTTGTTATGAGGGACACGAACCTCACACCTCACAAAATGGATATTATAATAACTTATATATACAGCAGCTATCGTTGTGGGTATCTCCTTACTAAATGGTAGACTGCATCCGTTGACAAGAAGCTCAAGTCTGTACTCTTGGAGTAAGTATATACCTTAGAGTAACCTAGAGACCTAACTTTGCGAAATATTGTAAGGAGTTTATGACCAAGCTTGACTACAGGAGGTATGACGTTATGCTTCCAGCCAATCGGATGCGAAGAAAACCGTAAAGATAAACATTATTCCGTCTTTATCTGTTCGCGAACAATTTTGAGTTGCTACATGAGAAAGAAAGAGACATGGATACGTTCAGATGTTGGACTAATCAGGGAATCCCCATTCTTACAAATTTACGTCAGAATCCCGTATATCTCTCTAAGTAAAACATATTAAGAATGCATTCAAACTCATTTTAAACGGGAGTTTATTATATCGAAACAAATAATGCAAAGATTGACTAAATATTGGTGTAGATAACAAGTTGTTTTGTAGGTTAGCATGTAAAATATTTGAGGTCAAACTAAAAAATACGAATTCTTGGATAAATTCCTGTGGAAACTGATTTTTTTGGTCCTTTGTTACTTCAGTTGAAACAACCAACAACTGCGCATATAGCCATATCGTTTTTTTTTTAATATTGCACTAAATTCACTTAAGTAATTATATATTTTAAGCTTTTTGTCTGTCAATTCAACTGACAAGTAAACTACTGTGAAGTTAGTAATATATTGAAAAATGGCTACACGGATTTTAGCACGCCCCAAATCATATGTTCTTAATAACAATTGTTTGTCTCTTTTTCTCATATGTCTATAGAAACGAGCATAAAGAGAGAGCTATATTTTGCGAGTATGAACGATTTGACTCATATTAGGACGGTCTCTTTATATTGTTACTCTAAGGAATATACACGGAGAGAGAGCCAAATAGTCCCACTGGCTCTAGACGGTTGGGAGTAGTTGGGACTCTGGTGCGGTATTCACTATAAATAAAATTAAAAAATATTGTTATATCGTTCAAAATGATTACACCTTCTCAGTCGACGTTTTGTCTCTTTCCATTCATATTATCTGTCTCTTTCTCTTTGATCCTTTGTTATAATTTAAATGTTATTCTATTGTTTTGTCATTGTTCTGTTATTTTATTTTATATTTTTATTCTCCCTCTGTATGTGCATACATAACCGCACACTTTGTATTTTTTGTTTAGTTTAATTTTGTACCCTGATGATACATAGACTAAGCGAAACCGGCCGGTTATTAAAAATAAAATAATATCCGTGGTCTTATATAATATATTTAAAAAAAAAAACTTTAAACTTATTTTTCAGGATGGAGTGACTTTTGAAAAGTTGATATTTGTAAAATACGCTGGAATTTTTAGTTAGTGGAAAAAAAATGGTGAAGATTGGAAAAACACGGTATTAGAAAATTATAAGCTGTTAAAATGTGGTTTGATTCTGCCGCTTAGAGCTCCGTTGTACTTTTTATTGTACTATCGGATTAAAGAGGCTGTAATAGAATCTCGGTAATGTTTGATTGAACAGTTTGTGCACTTGCAGCCCCAATATAGTCCCAATAGGGATGCCCCCGTTGCACATATAAGTATGAAAATGTGTACAGTAGTGCGAAAGTAGATGTACCTTGGAGTAAGAATATATATGGAGAGAGAGCTAAATATGTTTACCCAACCTACACAACTTTGATATAAATCACTTTCTCCGGGTTTTTACGTCGTATTCCATGAGAGAGAAAGAGACAAGAAAAGTCGTCGCATAATATTGAAGCACTTCTAAGTATGTAAGGATGTCCTCCGACCGCGCTAATTTTACATCGTCAAGTAGCATAACTTACGTCAAAGTATTTTGAGGTTATTTCCTATATTTGTGTTGATCAAAAACTTGCAGTGGTTATACAAATAAATCAAACATGACGATGATATGTGCTATGCGTGAATGTTCAAATAAGACTAAACAAAGATTATAAAACATCACTTTTCAGAGGTATTTCAACAGTTTTAAATATATTTGACCGAACTTTGGAATTTTCACATTTTTAATGATATAAAAACATAAAATCAACACAAAGCTTCCATCATTATTTAGGCAAACCTTCTGTTATTAGTGTGTGTGTGATATTTTGACTTTACAAATCATTTTAATAGTGTATTGATATTGTTTTGTTTAATGTGTTCAAATATGTTTATTAAAAATGTCCGAATTTCATGTAGGCGGTAACTAATAGGCTACCCGACGTCCTTTATATATCTTTGTGTCTTTCTATCGAGTCAGTATAAAGTCAACAATACTGACTACACTGTTTCGCAAAGGTATATTATATTCTCACTCCAAGTCTGTACTATAATTCTTAAGGTTTGTACCACGTTATGAGGGTATGAGCGATTCATAACTAACAAATGAATACATTTGCAGTCGAAAGGGCAAAATAAAATGCATGTTTATTGTTTTTTTACGTTATTTTTATTATCCGTTAATGTTCAACTATTTATTCTTATGTGCTAGTTAGGGACGGGTCACGTGCTAGCCGCGGACTGTCCGGACGATGCTAATGAGAGATGGAGAGACGGAGATGCATAAAAAAAGTGTGAAAATATGTGATTTTTCTTCTTTCTGCCTTTTGCCAACGTAGCCAAGTACAGCGACGCCTGGAGATATCATGTTGGATAGAGATGGTCGATATTCCTGTCCCGGTTAAAGGGAACCGGTTCCAAGTCGGTCACTGGAACCGTCGATATTATTTCTCTGTGGAACTGGTTCCTTTTTTGGGAAATAAAAATCGATGTACTTTTCTATTTGAAATCTTCACCGACTATAGTTTTTTTTTCGGAGGAATTATTGTTGATTTGCTAGTAGTTTTCGATTTCAAATCTCTAACGACTAGTGCTTTTTTGTTGATTTGTAGAGGATTTTTCGTTGATTTGCTAGAACTTCTCGATTTGAATATAAAAATCTCCTTTGTGGAATTTTTCTGGCACCAGGAACCGGTTCCAAGAAGAACTGGTTAAATAACTGGCTCCTCGCCGGTCACCGGTAACTGGAACCGCAGGTACACCCAATTTCCGAAAAGACAAGGTAATAAATATAAGATGATTTCAACGAGAAAGGGACGCTTAGATGGTTTGGGCATGTAGAGCGAATGAACGAAGAAAGGAGTGAGAAAAAGATATATGAGATGAAAGAAAATGGAAGAAGATGTCGGGGACGCCCGAGGAAGACATGGCACGATCAAGTGAATCAAATACTTAAATCGGGCCACGTGAAGAGTAAGAATAACAGAAGAGTATGTGTGAATGTGAACGAAGCAAGGAGTCTGTGTCAAGACAGAGTTTTATGGCAGTCCGTCCTCTCAGCCTACCCCTGCGGGAAAACGGCGTGATGGTTAGTTAGTTAATGATTTCAACAAATAATTATAATTACCAAACATTCCATTCCAAAAGTTTGGAATAAAATTTAGTAATATCGTCGTTGGAAAGGCAAAAGGGCTGAAGCGCCATCTTGGGAAGTTTCCACCAGAGCACTTTAAAGCTTTTTTTGTTTTACAATAAAATTCATAAGTCTTCAGTACCTGGTTGGATTTAAAAAAAAAACGTCAAGTCAGGTAACTCAATGCTCTTACTGACTTACCTGAAGCGATAAAAAGCAAAAAAAGTCCCAAACTCGTGTCGTTTGAGTCAAGCCTTCTCCCGAACGATAAATATATTTTAGATGGCTGAAGGGCCACAAAAGTCTTCAGAATCAAACGAGAGTCAGAACATGCGATGCAGAAAAAACAACTGATCAAAACTGCATATTTAACTCATTTTTGACCAAATTGTCGCTTAAGCCCTTTTGCATTTCCAGCGACGATATGTAAGTTTATGTGAGAAAGGAAATAAAAAAAAACTTGTTTTTTTTACCGATAAAATAGACGACACTTTTGATTTCAATAAGAACCAAAGCGGAGTTCCTCGCGACAGACAGGATGCGAAACTGGTTGGCACTGATCACAGATCACAACATCCGCAGAGATGAATCAATAAGAGCGACAGGTTCCCATTCATCTGTTTGAACCAAAAGCCGAAGAATTTTTTAATTACATTTTTACAGGTTAAGATTTTCCTATACATATATATACGAGTATATACATATATATATATATTAATAAATACAGTCGAACTTGGTTATAACGATCACGGTAATAGCGAGGTCATGGCTATAATGAGCAATTACTTAATGATTTGTTAGTTCGGGCTTGTTTTCATACAATCAATCGTGTGGGGTTATAACGAGGTCGCTTCACTCATATAACGTCCAAATAATATTGTCAACTCAATGCGCCCGGGTATGAGTAAAAAACCCAATTCTCGAAACAGTCGAATAATGTCATAAGCAAAACAAAAAAGCCGCCCGTCCTGCACAGCAGCGGACTTTCTACGAATCACGCTAAGGAGGGTTTATAACCCCCGATAGTTGTCGCTGTAAGAAACAAAAATGACACTATGTAAAAGTGTCGTTTAAAATAAAAGTCATCCGATTTTTTTTCTTTGCAATTCTGTTCTTTTTTTACAAATTCGTTTGTACTCTATGTCTAATTTGTATCTGTTTGTCCCTTTTTCTTAAAAACAATACATTTAATAATATGCAAGCTTTCATACCCTGGCATAAATATCGATGTTAGTAGGTAATAATAATAATATTTGGACAATTTGTATAGCGCCGTTTTTGTGAAAAATCAGGTACTTTTTATACCTACCCACGTTTATAACGAGTAATGGCTATAAGAAGCAAATTTGGTTGATCCCTTCTCGCTCGTTATAGCCAAGATCGACTGTATTACAAATATTGTGTTGCTTTTAGTTCATACGAATGAACAGGGAATTGATCTACCCTAAAATTGGTACATCTCTTGCAGTAAGAATATGCATATTTATGGAGAGGTACCTTTGCGAAACAGTGTAGTCAGGACGGTTGAATTTATACTGACTCGATAGACAGAGACAAAGATTTCTTAAAGGATGTTGGATATTAATAATAATAATAAATGGATAACTTCTATAAGTGAATTAAAAAATAATTTTGAACGAGTTAACAAGAATTTAAAATTTTTTATTTATAGTGAATACCGCACCAGAGTCTCAACTGCTCCCAACCGTCTAGAGGAAGTGAGACTATGGTATTCCCGATTGGGGTATGTTGTGAGGCTGGAGGTAGTGGGGAGGAGGAGGAGATGGAGAAGAGGAAGGTTAGGAAGTACCTGGCTATTCAGATCTGGTCACCAAACACAGCTAAAGCCATTTCAAGCAACGTTTCGATTCTGAATGGTGGTCTTTCACCAGGGCGATTCTATAGAGTATGACCACTCTGGAACGTGCCGCAAATATACTTTATAATCTTTTGTATGAATTAAATGTGTTAGGACACATGCAAAAGTTATTGGCGCACGCCCGGCTTGAACCCGCGACCTCTGGATTACAAAGAAATATATGCCACAAGAAATGTACCTAATATTGGACTACTGGACAAATTAACCTGATGTAGTCATTTTTTTCATTTTCCCAGTTGGAATTTTCAACCAACAGTAGTGGAAAAATCGCGAACACTCAAAGAAATGTCCCAAAACGAACAAGATGGTCTTGATTTCCCTCGGGACCTATGCCATTTATGGCGATGCTGTGCTGGGCATAAACCATAGAGATCCACAAGCAAAAACCGTAAGTTGTGTGGTCTGCCCCTCTGTAAATGCGGTGATGCGGATACTCGATTACGCGTAGATATGTAGAGATGTAGATATGTAGAGATGTAGAGATGTGGAGATATAGGCGTGTGTTTGTGCAAAAAATCGAGGTTGTTGATTGTGGATGTATTCTGATTTCAACTGCACTGGTTCAAGCGGCAAACTTGTTCTAACTCGAGGTCCATTTTCGGATGCTGGAGCCATCTGAAGACATCCCACCACCATAATACTACGGCCAGATTTATCTGTTATGGGTTATGGGCGCGGGTTTTTCTCTCTCTGGATGCGTTTATCACAGAGTATTTTTTATTGAAATGGCATCGATGATCAAACTTATAAACCAGCAGGAAGTTATTGTAGTGATTAATGTATCTGTAAGTAGCTATATCTACTTCTGACCTTCCCGATCGGGAAGTTTCACTTTACGATAATTATTTAACTAATAATGACAATAGATCCACAATAATTATAGCGTATTTTTTGTATAAATTAACCACTAACAGTTAAGTAAATCATTGTAAGCAGGTACCTATGTCATAAATAGTCCAAGAACTTTGATTAAGAGGTCAGAGTACCCTAGAAAAAAAAATCTGCTAATAAAATGTGGAAAAATATAGTAACCTCTTACTTACAGGTAGATGAAAAAAACATTAGATTTCAATCTCAAAAAATTATTAAAATAAATTTAAAATTGATAGTGACGTTAAGCGCAGAGTACACGTCCGTATCAGTCGGTTGTCGTGCGGTGAATGATGCAAAACGAATGTTTGAGGGGAAGGAGATGGGGATGAGGATGGTTGGGAAGATCTGGTAACCAAATACGGCTAGAGCCATTTCAAGTAACGTTTCGATTCTGAATGGCGATATTTGGACTCTGTTAAATTAATATATTATGAATTTTCTACAAAATGCCTGCAATTGGCGCTCTCTAACAAACTTTTACAGTATTTTTGGCGTATATATTCATGCTAAGGCCGAAAGTGCCCTTGTTATCATCTCTTCACAAAAATTGCGCTATAAAAGTGATCCAAATAATATTTGATTATAACATTATTATTATTTTGATTTACAAAAGCACATCTCTTATTGGAGTATTTACTGCCATCTTGCGGACATGTTATAACCTAAAACGTCGGTAAAAAGAAAATCTCTTTTCAAACTATTCGAACTCGAACTGTCAAAGTGTCAAAGGGAGCATATTTGTTTTTCGTGACAAAAGTTAGGTTATACGGTTATGCGTATATTAAAATATATATATTTATATTACCCATAAATAACTAAACATGTTACGTGTAAGTTTAAATATTTGCTCCAAAGCTGTTTTCAGGCATCAATCAACCACATTTAAATTACCAAGTCGGATATTAATTCCTAAACGATTTGAAAATTTCAATGCCTGTGTGAAATTTTCAACAAATCCCGATGAGAAACCTAAATTAAAAATCGGTTTAAACGTTGGAAATACGGAACACATATACCACGGAGTATTAAGCAGACAGATTCGAGCTGTGAAAGTGTTTTCCCTTACCTCCAGCATTTGTGGCATATTTCTCCAGCCTATGTTGTATGAAAAATCTCAAGAACTTGGCGGAATCGGTATGACGGTGGCCGTCTGCAGTATGGTTGGATTCTTCACATTTGTGACTCCACTTCTGCTGCATTTAATTACTAGGAAATATGTCATTGACATAGAATATGACCATGAGACAGAGACGTACACCGCATCGACAGTTTCCTTCTTACTGTACACAAAACGCGTAAATATATTTCTTATTTATTATAACTCAAAACATTTTGTTTCTAATTCGGTCGAGTTTAACTTTGAAAAAGCCACAAACTCTTTAAACTTGAGATAGGTATGCGTATGCACAACGTCTAAGGCCCTCCACACATGTTGCTCTCCTGTGCATTTCAATGGAGATCCACACACGTCGCAACTTCTCAGAAACCAGTTTTCAATGCCGACGCAACCAGTCACTCACAACTCGCCATGCTAGTCGCCTGCGTGTTGCAGTTTCCAGTTACGCTGTAGTTGCAAGCTGTTTTCAAGAAATTTTCAACATTTCCAAGGAAGAAAACATTCAAATTATTCAGGAGGTTGAAAAAAAAAACCCTTGTATTTATTATATTAAACCTTTATATACATTTTGAATGCAATATGACAGTGACACCATGCACTGCGAGATGAGATAATGACTGAAATCCTAGCAACTTGAGTAGCGTTGTGAGAGAAGCTTGGTCTCCGACCAGTTTTAGTTAGGTTTTGGTTGCCCCATGTACAGAGGACCTAAAACGCGCTGTGTATCAGTTGTAGCCATGGACAAACCTTCACACAATCTCTTTTCCTAAAGACCTAAACGGTCATTAGGTGACTTTAGTATATTTGTATAAAGTATTCCAGACCAGTTATTCAGTATATTTTTATAGAATTCCTGTACATTTCATCAAATTCTTTCTTTCTAAATATCCCATTAATATGTGCTTTGTTCATTTTCAGTTTCACTTCAAGCCCGAAGATGTGGACATCCCCGATGCCCTGGGCATGTTCACCAGTTGCCACATCAGAGGGACTCCTCTGTTCTTCGATCTGAGGCACTTCACAGATGCAGAGCACTACGCCAAGATAATGGGATATGACAAGCCAATGGACTTCAAACTGGGAGACATGAATTTGCAGGAATCCAATGAGCCCAAAAAACAGACATAAGGCTGTTGTCTTGAATTTAATTAATTGTGTATTTATTTTGTGTTACCTATCATTGATATGGAATTCCTAGATAAGACCTAAGGAAGAGGAGACTACATTTAGAGTAGCTTGGTACAGTATTTGGTAGGCGTGTCCGTATGCCCGAAGTAAGATCAATTTTTCCTTACTCCTGGGTGAGAGATGGAGACATCAGTTTTCTTTAAAAATGGATATAGATCACACTTCTATCAGTTTATCTTTTCAGTGGCACTACCCAAGTTTTCGTCATGTTCTATTTTTATATTTATTGAACGACTGTATCATTAGGGTCTATTTATTTCATACCAATGTCAGTACAAACCTATTTATGGGCCACTTGTTTCATATTCGCAACATAGACAAAAGCAGTGGTTAAAATCTATTGTAATTTAGCCAAAACTTTGTCTCTTTCACGCCGTTCTACCGTTAAAAACTTCATTTCTAACCATCAATATAATACTTGGTTGATGATTCTAACTGTTTTGAATTTTCAACGTGTTTCAATTTTTAAGGGACAGGCAGCATTGCTCCTCAATTCTGTGGCATCAGCAGTCTAGACCATTGCTCTTGGATTTCACCAAATGAATGCAGTTCGTTGATCCCCATATCTAAGATTCATTCAATATACAAATTCAGAAGAAAACTGGTAAAGGGGTCTACAGACTTATCCTATTTGACAGAAACATGTGAAAGGGGATCGAAAAATGGGCTTGGCTTAAGGAAAAGACGGTCAGACAACTGAGCTTTCTGACGTGGTTCCTTCAGTTAGTACGGATGAAATCGGAAAGTCTGTAGGCAGCTTATGTTGTAAATCTGAGAAATAGTATCCGGTGCATAATATTATGGGCAATAGTTTTATTATTTAAAGTACCCAATTTATTTCTGTCATAGGAAGAATATTTTCACTAAACAAGTATTGTGTTAAAATACGCCACAAGATGGGATACGCCTTTATTAATCTGTAATCCAGTATCATTTATTGATTATTTTTATTTTTTAAATAATAAAACATTTGTTAATATTGGAATGTCTTTTATTATATTATTAAGTCTTTTAAATTATATTCTTGTTATTCTGCATAACAATACCTAGAAGAAAAATAGTTATGAAAGTCATAAAATTAAATAATTTTGCTATGAAAATAAAGGATGAATGGACTATCACTATAATAAACTTTTATAAATGTACTTTAAATGTTACATAGTTGCCCAAATGCACTGAAAATACAAATATAAACATTACATAAAATATTATATTACTGATGTGATTTATAAGTAAAATTTTATGTTATTCATTTTATGTACAAAAAATAGTTATTAATTTTGAAAACAAAAATTAAGGCACTTCATTTCACAATATTATCTAATTTTTAACTAGATAATATTATAAATTTACATTTATGGCCATATCTGTTGTAATATTTGCATTAACATAATTTTATCAATAAGTATTAATTATTTTGGAAATCAAAATAATTCAAGGATAGAAATTTGTCAAAAAAATAAAACATTGTAAGGTGGTTTTACTTAAATTCTATCAATTTACACATATTATCTACATGGTATGGTTTCTCAACTCTTCACTTTAATACAAAAATATCTCTATGGAGCACCTGTTCACGCGTATAGCTCCACATCTTTGTGGAAAAACTTCTTGCTACCTTCCTATTCTTTAATTTGAGTAAAAATTATATCCCTTTAGATTATTTGATAGTTTGCTCTTTTCATGTTTGTAAAATGAAATACTTTAATTCTTTCCAACGTATCTATGACTCCCCTACCTTCAGTAACATGTAAAATTAATAAACGGCTATACACAGACAATTTTTAATCCAAATTTTATCAAGAGAATTCATAATAAAAAAATAATGTTTATTGAATTAAAAACTGATTTTTTTATGCTGCAAAAGGGGAGGTAACTGCACCTATCTGCATTTCAATAAATAAGTACTTTACATTTTTTTATGTATTTGCCATTAAAATTTAACCATATTATTTGCCATTGATTCTGAGAAAGGGAAGGCTGTTTCAATACAAATTGCTCAAGTTGATGATTTTTTTTAACTTTTGAAATTTGTAAGATTTTTAACTGAGGATACGGTGTTGAAATGGGGAAAGACAATTTTAGTTAAAGCTTGAAAAAAATAGGGTATTTGATTAGAGTTGGCAAACCAAAAAATGTGATCTAAAGTTACCGATGCAACGCCACAATATGAAGAATCCGGAGAGTAAAGTACCTACCTGAATTTAAAAAAAACCTATACAAAGAAGTAATATATAGTATCTCCTCTAAAAGTAAGTTTTGTGAAATATTGGCACAAAAGGTTTATGAAAATAAATTTGTCAACATTTATTGCAATAAAATCTATGCGTCTGTCTGGTAACCTGCTGGTAAAAACATTAACTATAAAAATACAAGTTCATATTAGTTTCACATCTACCAAGCCGGGACCATGTGTTAAAATACAGTAGCAGACCTACTGAGGTAGACGTAAAACTAATAAGAACCCAACACACTAGGGAAGAACGTAATTACAAAGTTCATATTGAAAAATATAATTTCGGAGCGTACAGTGCGTAAAATGCAGGGATTTTAGCGTTTGTAAAAGTTTATACAAAAAAATATTGGAATGTAGGAAATAATATTGACAACAAAAATTGCATTTTTATGACTAGAAAAAATTGTGTTTTATAATTTGTTATTTTTTTGTTTATAGTGAAGTAAAAAATATTTGCAGTAATCAATAAAATGATGATGTGAAATAACACATATAAGTTCATACACAATATATTATGTACATTTTTACCATAACCAAGGCAAGGTAATTATAAAAATAAATCTGTTCATTAGAAATTGAAGTTATTAAATTGCTATAAATTTATTAACACATTGATTAATATTTCATGTATAAAATAAAACATAATATTTCAATCTCAAGATCATCTAGGGATATGTATTATGTGAATTATAATGGATACAAAATATTTTAACAATAAATACTACAGTAAAATACTTTAAACTTAATGCTCCAAGCAGATAGTATGGGCTGCATTCCATTCAATAAATATTGGCGCCATTTTATTTTGATTCGGTTCTTGCTAATCTCAGTTCACACCTGCACCATATTAAACTGCCTACAGACGTATCGATGGTTTCATTTGTACTAGCTGACGCAACCACATCGAAAGGCTCGACTGTTCGATCGTTTTTTCTTTAAAGCAAGCCCATTAGTGGATCCCTTTCCACATGTTTTCTAAAATACGGATAAGTCTGTAGACAGCTTTAGGGTTAATCTATGGAATGGAACATAGCTGAAACTATCGACTTGGTCCTTAAAACTATTTTAAATACTTAATATGTATGACATCATTGTGATAAAAGCCTTATTATATGACTAACGTACGTTGATATAGAGTTTTTAAATTCGCTTTTTCGAAGTTGTGACCATTTTGCTATATGTGTGTCAATTGCACGCAACATGGAGTGCAAGCTAATTTTTTTTTATTACCTATCTATAAACCCTATATCAGTACATACGTATGTCTCAATCACATTCATTCTCGTTATATTTCTCAGAGAGATAAGTTCCAATACACAGATGACTCAATTTGCCCTTCAAAGTCAATCAATTTTCAAATCGATGTAAAATTTTACATATACGTGCAAAAGAGAAAAATGAGTTTTAAAAAAAGAGCTTTGTTTTACTTTGCCTGACCCCTTTTTTCTTTCGCACACAGACATTTTATTATAAATTTCATTAACCTCTGGAATGCCGGATTCCCGCAATTTACGCGTACTTGTGCCGAACTTCATTTGAATATGCAAACAACTGGTTTTAAAGAATAAAAACACCTGAAAGATAATGATGAATGCCCGGTGACTATTGGCACCTCCGGCACACTAGAGGTTAAACAAATGCAATTTTTTATCTACGTTAAACTGACATTACGAGCGTAAAAACAAATTCATATTCAGAACTATCCCACCATAGACAAATTTTAGTTTAGAAACCGTCAGCTGTGGCGACCGCTTCGATGCACGCGGTCTTGGAAGCCTCCCTGATCATCTTTTTCTTGGCGAGCCACTCCACATAGCAGAAGGCCACGGTGCCGATTGTGCCGAGAGACACGAGGATGCCGAGCTGCACGCTGAGGGGTGCGTGTGAGGAATAGAAGAAACAACTGGCCGCTGCTACTGACTGGAATTTAAAAAAAATAACATTTTATCAATATTGTTCACACTATGCTATTGAATTACTTGCGTGTTAATTATAAAAGATAACAGCGTTTAAAACATTCTGCTGATAGATCCATTGTAACATCTCCCTCTTTTTCATAAAAACAGCGCTTACAACTGAGCTCTCAGCGGTAGGACCTTAACAGTTGAAGTGATGTATGGCAGAATATTTTTATAAACTGTATAATTTTTATACTTTTATAAGGTTAATTAAAAGACCCATCTTGGACGGGTCCCTTTTTTTTTGATTATATACTCTTTTTTAAACACCTTGCTTGCCATTTTTATGTCAAGGAATTACAATCAGTAGCCTAATAGACAATTATTCACTTAATAAGATTATTACCTAACTTACTAGTAAGGTAGATACATAGGATAGAACGCCACACAACACTGTCTTATCACACATTATCCATCCAGTCTACATGTCAAAATCATCCAAGTGTCCAATTGCATTCTTATCCCATCTCCGCATTCACCTTCTTCAGGCATCAGGTACCTCACTTCTACAGCATTCAGTTTATTTCCGTACTTCCTCTACCAGATCCATTCCTCACCGCGATTCAGCAGGTTTGGTATCGGAACTCCATTGAATTATTAATTACCTGAGTAAACTTGAAAATAGCAAAAGCAGAAGTGCTATTATCGGAGAAGTTTCCACCGAGCATGGCATAGATTTGCGTGTTGAAGCAGGCATCTCCAAAGCCGAGCAGGAAGCTGCACAGCATGGCAATATAGGGAGACGGGTCGATGTAGGACTTCTCGTCCGTGTCCCCGAAGGGGGCGTTGTTGGGCAGGTTCAGGAAGATCAGGAAGAAGCTGACCACGTGGATAAGGTAGCCCATGATCACGATCGGGTCCCGACCCCATCTTGCCGTCTTTGTGCCGAGAATTCCGAACAATGCACCACCTGCATAAAATAAATAATATTTTATTTATTTATTTATAAACTAACAGACTACAAAAAAGACATATAAAACACAAAATGGAAAAAATAGCAACAGAGAATAAATGAAGTGATGACAAAAATAGGACAAAATAAACATAAGAGAGAACATTCAAGTCATGGTCTAGTCAAAGTTTTGGTAGAGTCATAAAGAATGACAAAAATCATTTGGACTGCTACCGAAAATTTCAAGACCATGGCTTGAGTTAACAAGTCTTGACGTTCTGGACATTGGAGAATTATACCCATAATTAGTATTGTGATGATTGAGGAACAGCAATTCATTGTTTCTGAGTCTACGGCAAGGAATGTTGAACTGGATAAGTTGCAACAGAAGGTGAGTCAATAAAACAATTAATAATTTTGTAAATGAAAATTAAATCAAAGTCTTTCTTGCGCTTTTCTAATGAAGACATTTTCAATAATTGTTCAATTTCATCATATGAATAATCGCCTCTTTCTTGCCCTAATCTCCATGCAATACCGCGTAAGAAGCGATGTTGTACGGATTCAATATGATGAATATGAACGGTATAGAAAGGGGACCAAATTACACTACGACAAATATTATAGAAAGATTTCCCCAGCAACATCTCGTGGCGATTTAGTTTGGTTTTAACACTTGGCTTACAACATAAAGGTATGCCCCTCGCAGAAAAAAGGTTAAATGTTGATAATTTCAAAACCAAAAATATGCATTGGAGAAATGTGAAAATCGGTTCAATAGCTCAGTTGTGAGAGCTTTTTCCCAGGTGGGGGAAGGACCCGATTTTGAATCCCTGAATTTTCGACAAAAACCGACAACTGTGTTCCATTCTCTCCATTCACCGGGTTTCACCCCATGCTACTTTTCTTTGTTTCCCCGTATGAAAAAGGTCTTTAAAGGAAAACAATTTCGCAATGCGGATGAAGTGGAACAAAAAATGCGAGAAGCACTAAAAGACATGAAATTTGATGAATTCAAACACTGTTTTAAGAGGTGGAAAAAACGCCTCATAAGTGCATTGCATCCTTAGAGTACATGGAGTGGTACCTATCCAAGGCAGTGTAGTCAGTTTTTGATGATTTTTGCCAGACTCGGCAGACCTGGGCGTGGATAGGACTAGGGCTAGGGTATTTATACATCCATTCATAGCACATGTCGACATAACGTTTTTGTTTATTCATATAACCACTTTGTCACAGTATTTTTTTCAACAAAAATATAGCATGTAACCTAAAAAACCGTTTAGTTGTGTCCAGTTTAGTCGTATTTCAAAACATGTGGGCGGAGATCATCCTTGCAGTACATAAAAGCGGTATTATTTTTGTTGTCTCTTTCTCTCTCATGGTGTACGACGTAAAAACCCGGAGAAAGTGATTTATCGCAAGTTTGTATAGGTTGGGCAAAAAGAATTAGCTCTCTCTCCATACATTGCTACTCCAAGATTGCATCAGACAAAGAATACTTTGAAGGTGACAATAATTTTAACACAATCTTATATAAATAGATGTCAATTTTTTGTCACTTTCACTTTGTAGTTCATTTTAGAAAACAGTAAAAAAGTATGTACCAGAATTAATTGAAATACAAGAATAACAGTCGTTTACAAATAATAATGTACATATGTCGTATTCACCTAAAACTTCTCCCAACCCAATAAACACCCCCGAGAGTCCCACCAGTTGTTTGGCATTGGCCCCCATCCCCTGGGTGAACCCAATACTGGGGCTGTATACTCCACTGAAGAAGGACAGTTCAACACCTGGAATGAAGAATAAAATCATTATTTATATATTTACATATTCATCATAAATATATATATTTTTAAACTAATCTCCACAAGTGGTTAAAAGTGGAATTAATGAACTTTTTGCACTGATAACCTCAATATCTACAGTAGGAAATTCCCCGATTTTTTTCTATTTCTTTTAAAAAATATATTTTTATTATCAAAATCGAATATGAACTTAAATTCTATATGTTATATTTGTTTTTATAGATGACAGTTGTTACGCCTCCGTTTGAAAATGCCTTAAAAAGGTGAAATAAATATCACTCTTCATGTAAACATACTTATTAGAATTGAAAAATCATAATTATAATACAAAATAATCTTTATTAAATTTATCCAAAAAATGATTTTTTTTTTTTCATTCAAATTTATAAATTAAAATCAATTGTGATTAAACCCTTTTTTATTTTGTTATTAACATTTTCAATCAACATATTAATCTAGATCTGTCTGACTGCTAGCCCACCAGGCTATCGACCAACTCACACATGCAAATCCATACATATAAGATGTAATACATACAAGTTATTCAATATACACAGATGCATTAAGTTTGTAGTTTTAAATAATTTGTAATTAAAGAAGACTGGAAGCCATAATTGTTTTTATTTTAAAAATATAATTCAATTGAATTGAATTTAATATTATTATTATTTAGTAATATAAAAGCAGAACTAAATAATAATAATAATAATACTCATTATTCATTATATGAGAGTATCTACCACCCTGGAATGTGGTGCAAACATACTATTTTATTAAATTATACAATTTGTGAAATCATGGATATAAATTAACTCATATTTTATTTTTTAAATTTAAATTAACTTAAATTTTTAAGCTTGATTGTAATTATTGTGATTGTGTTTATTGTTGAAAGATATGAAATGCACATCAAAATAGAAAAAGACAAAAAATATATATATTAGGGTGTGATCGAGAGAAATTTAATTTGCCAACGTCAGATTTCAAACCTGGGACCTCTGGATCTAAGCCAAGGAGCTTGCCGCTCTGCCACGAAGATGGGAGAGGATTGAGGGAGAGGGGGGGGTGGATGATGAGAGGGGATGATGGGAGGGAAAGATGGGGGGGGAGATGATAGGAGGGGATGATGGAATAAAAAATATTGTTTTTTAGCATTACAAACCTGTATAGAAGAAAGTAATACTCAATATGAGCATTTCTTTAGTGCAAAACAATTTAACAGCTCCCTTCAGAGCTTCCACGGGCCCGCTGAGTTCCGGGAGGTCCACCTTCTCCGTGTCGCCGACTATCTCCGTGGGTGACACCTGCGGCTCCACGTTGCGCAGGGTAAGCAGGAAGACTATGCCCACGATGGCCAGAGCAATGAGGACTCCGAACACCATGTGTCTGGTGCCCGCGTCTATCTCCGTCTTCCCTTGGAACTGGATATAGACAAATAGGTTGCCCAAGAACATGCTGAAGGAAAAAAAAAAGTATTTAAGAAAGTTAGTCTAGAAAATGATTTATGTTGCTCGAATTCAACTAAAATATTAAAATGAATTTGTGAAATATTCATAAATACTACTCCAATATGTGGATCTATATATACACGGGTATGGGAATATATGGATACAATACTTTCATAAGATTCGGAAATGTGTTGGTACAGAATGCTTCATTTTATACATGAAGTCATTTTATAGATTTAAAATAAATAAATAATTTGTAGCTGAAAATAGTGAAAAGCTAACATTTTGTACAAAAAATTTCAGGCATTTAGCATCCTGTACCAGTTTGCTTAATTTTTTGTGGAACTAATAATAGATATAGAACAATCACCATCGAATCAATCACGCTCAATTTATTAAAAGATAAATAGACAATTCAGAAAAAATAAGTATTTGTCTCCTAACAAGGAAAAGATCTTCTAAAAATTCACAATTCATTTTATTTTATATTATGTGCACAACATGAAAGATGGATAAAAAATAATAGAAATGAATTACAAATCAAACATAGAGACATTGTATGTTCCCATTTCTATTATTACATCTCACATTATTAAATAATCACAATTCATTTTATTTTATAGTATATTATATGCATAATATGAAAGATATATATAAAATAATAGAAAATAATTAGGAATCAAACATAGACATTGTATGTTCCCATTTCTATGAGTACATCTCACATTATTAAATGTGTGTATTCGGTTGATGAATCACAGGTTGCAAAAGAGATAAATGAAACAAGAAACTATTTTTTTTTCAAGTATCCTACAATCTGAAGTGTGTACTAAAACTAAATTGATGATTTCAAAATTTTCGCAGGTAACACAGAAGTAGGCACTCGACATTGTTTTTTTATTATTTATTTTCCTTTTGATCCATATTTTTTTAAAGATTAATAAAAAATACATTATTATGTTCTAATAAATAAAACACTTTACTTTAATTTTATTGACTTAAAATATAAATTGTATGGTATCTTATCTAGCCTTTCATTAGTTTTTTTAAAAAAAAAGTTATTCATTAGTTTTGAAAATAATTCCTTCTCTGTGAATAGGAATAATAGTATACTCGTTTAGGAAACATTCGGCATCAAAGTATTTTGGTTACAAAATACAAATCATTATTTTATCATATCGTCGCTGGAAAGGCAAAAGGGTTTAAGTGACATTTTGATTAAAAATTAAAATTAATTAAGAGTTAAATATGCAGTTTTGATCAGTTTTTTTTCTGCATCGAATGCTCTGACTTTCGTTTGATTAATTGAATTATTAAGAGTTAAATATGCAGTTTTGATCAGGTTTTTTTTCTGCATCGAATGCTCTGACTTTCGTTTGATTCTGAAATATTTTGTGGCCCTTCAGCCATCTAAAATATATTTACCATTTGGGAGAAGGCTCAACTCAAGCGACACAAGTTTGGGACTTTTTTAAGTTTGTGTCGCTTCAGGTAACTCGGTGAAAGCATTGAGTTTTTTTTCCAAAATCCAACCAGGCACTGAAGACTAATGAATTTTATTGTAAAACAAAAAAAACTTTAAGGTGCTCCAGTGTAAATTTCCCAAAATGGCGCTTCAGCCCTTTTGCCTTTCCGGCGACGATATATAGTTAATAATAAATGTCAAATAGCATTGGGAAAAATACATTGATCTTAGCATAAATATTTAACAATAGAAATTAATAATGTTCCACCTTTATCTTCAAATCAGTAATTAGGTGGCTTCCAAAAGAGGCCGAGATATCAAAAGACTACCTTAAAGGCTGCTTTATTTTTTCATCATCTTTTGAAAATTATCAAAGGTTTTTGAATACACAAATATTTTTTTCAAGATATTGATTTTGAAATTCAATCAGTGTCACGTTGTTTCTTCATCACATTAAAAGATTCAATATTTACTCGAGGTATTAATAAAAATAATCTGAAAGCCAATAGGCATTATTTTTGCATTGTCCAAAGAAATAATAATTTCTTATTGAAGATAAATTTTATCTTAGTTCTATTCAGGACAAGTGGGGACTGTTGACAGTTAAATAAAAAAATGTTTTATTGATAAATGATGAAATAAAAGTGGTTAGTTGGATTGAGTTGACCTGAAATAATTCTAAGTGGGTGAACAACAAAAAATATGCAAATTAAAATCCTTATCCGTTTTATTTTTTGCCCAATCAGACAAAGGTCAGTAAGTCATTAGGAGAATGTGAAAACATTAATTTGTGATTTGATCAATATTTGAGAGAAATACACAACAATACAAATACCTATTTAATTATTCAAAAATCTATTTACAAAAAGGTTAAGATATTAATATTGTCAATGATTATCATGAAAGTTGTTAAGGCTCAGCACCCAAAATGGCGCTAAACGTCACTTTGTAGCATTCTAATACAATAAATATGGCGCATTATTTATCTGTAAATTCTACATGGGCAGTTAGGAAAATGTCAGGAAACCTCCAGTGAATATTTTTTTGCTGTACTCATTTAAATTGAATCAAAACATACTAAAATGCCAGTAAAAGGTGCAGTTTGAAAACCAGCGCAGCCATTTTCGAACGTTTTGACTAAAATTCCAGTATCCATTTCATAAATAATTTTAAAGATTATTGTTTTAAATTTGTATTCACTGGAAACCTTAGACATTTCCTTTCATACTTGATTAAAATTAACAGATAAATCATTTGTAGTATCTCTTGAATTAGAAAGCCAGAAATTGTGTATTTTTGGGTGCTGACCCTCAATACTAGCATTTATTGTGTTGGTAACTTTTCTTTCTTAAATTAATAAAAACTTTTCTTTTTTTTTTTATAATACCTCTCT
This sequence comes from Drusus annulatus, assembly GCA_022651775.1. Taxonomy (NCBI): domain Eukaryota; kingdom Metazoa; phylum Arthropoda; class Insecta; order Trichoptera; family Limnephilidae; genus Drusus; species Drusus annulatus. The sequence continues at coordinate 512,500 of JAGWCC010000167.1, forward strand.
ACATAATATTGTTACTGCTGACAAAAAGTTTCCCGAAATAATTATTCTATGGCTTCTTCTTTTTTAAAAAGAAGGACAAACATTCCCGGATTACGAATAACCTGACAATATTTGCAAAACTCCTACTGCCATCATAAGAAGCGGAAGATGTTGCTTGTGCAATGGTGGAGGACTTAGCCAGCAGAGGAATTGAACGAACGACGCCCGGGTGGGAATCCGACGCGTTTGTCCACTCAGCTACCGACCGGTCTATTATGCTTTATTTATAAATAGCCTAATTTAATGCATTTATATTTTAATAGTATCTATATATGCACCACAAATTTTAAATATATAAGTATAGAAGACAGAACCCTTGACAACCTAAAGTAGTACACTCAGGGCTGGATCTGGGTAGCGAGCCGCCCTATGCAAATATTTTATTTCTCACTGAACCAAAGTTCGCAACAATTATTTGTATGTAATGAAGTGGGCGTATAAACTACGACCACTAGTTGTTGCCGTCTGGCTTACCGCTGCTACTGCTTAGGTCTCCTAGGTCTATATATAAATTTTAAAAAAACTTTTAACTACCTGGTCTGCAGCATGGCCCAAAAGATGCCGGAGTTCCTGGAGATGGTGGCGGCGTCGCTGTTGACGGTCAGGTAGTTGCCCTGCCCCGTCCAGATGATGGCTGCCCCCGCCCCCAGCACGCAGCTCGCCGCGTACAGCAGCCATGTCTTGGGGAAGAGGAAGGTGACGATGAATAGACTGGAAGTAAAAAAAAAAAACAAATTGATTGGATGGGTTAAATATGTACATATTTAAGGAAGAGAAGACGATTTCGACGAAGTATAACGAGCAGTAACTTCAGGAGTTGATTCTACATGATAATATAAGTAAAAAATATTATAATTTGTTTCGAAATTCCAACGTTTTAATGTACTTTTCAGCAGGCCCGACCCTGAGTCGAACGGTGCCTGGCGCAGGTAAAATTTTAGTTCGAACAGACGATTGGTACCAACTCGTATCAAGTATAAGACGAGAGGCGCGGGTTTTTATTCCGCGCCGCCGCGCCGGGAACTTACGGGTTCAATTACCGTCCATGAATGGTATGGTTTTTATCATTTTATATCATATATATATAGCACTGTGATTAGGTACTATCAGCGCCTTGGCGATTCGAAGAAAAAAATAAAAAATACCTCCGATATACTTTATTTTAAATATGCTCTTATGCCCTAAAAAAAACTAGGAATTATTATTAAGTAAAACTCAAGATTTGTGTAGAGCCCTTGAGGTGATTTTTTCAAAAACGGCGCTATACAAATTATCCAAATATTATTATTATGATTCACCGCCTGGAGCGTACTGCTCCAATTGCGCCTACACAGAATCGGCCCTGCTTTTTAGGTAAAGCGTTTGATTGGGCGTATGGAAAAAAACTTTTAATACTGACATTTAAAAAAAATATCTAGTTTCTCAGAGCATCTTCCATTGAAATACCGGTAGAACTTGATTCCTAGCAACACTTGATTTGAACAGCATTCCCTTCTGAGCTTGTTTAGGTAGGGGAATCTATCAAACGAACAGCCTGTTTCTGCAGAGTTAAAGAATTATTATTATTTTTTTTTTTTTTATTAACTTTTTGTTTCTTACATTATTTTTTCGTTTGATTGTGCGTATGGAAAATAAAACTTGTAATAAGGACATTTTTTTTAAATTCTAGTTCCTCAGAGCATCTTCCATTGAATTACCGGTAGAACTTGATTCCTAGCAACACTTGATTTGAACAGCATTCCCTTCTGTGCTTGTTTAGATAGATTCCTAGCAACACTTGATTTGAACAGCATTCCCTTCTGTGCTTGTTTAGATAGGGGAATCTATCAAACGAACAGCCTGTTTCTGCAGAGTTAAAGTATTATTATTTTTTTTTTTTATTAACTTTTTGTTTCTTACGTTATTTTTTTACATTACCTACCTCACTGGCTCATTAGAACCTGTTCTGAGGTAAGTGACAGTGAGTACAAGTAGAATGATTTCAAAAAATTATGATATTTGTTACACAACGTTCTAGTTTGTCATGGTGAAGAATTTCAAGTGCTATTTTAAGAGGTCTTCAATTTCCTTGAGTTCCTTACTCATTAGCCATTTAATAAATGTAATACATGAATACTATTAAAGTATCTCTGTGGGTCCTGTTTCATACACCCAGCTTCTGAGGGGCTAACATAACTCTGATTTAGATGAAGCCTCCTTACCTGAACTGGAAAAATGACAATGGAAAGCTTGTTGGGAAGATTGTTTGCGTTGAAGGAGAGAGATTGATATATTTTTATAAGCGAGTATTTATTTGCCTCCGTTCTGATAATATTTTTGCAATTAATAATATTTTAGAAAGCGTAGTTCGTTTGGGTAAATGGAATGTGAGGAATTTTAGCAATCCAGCCAGTTTAATTCATTCATTCTCTATGGCAATTTTATTGTTTTACAATTTGAACTTTAATTTAAACCGCCGTTGCAAATAAAATAGTTAATAATAAATACAATCACAATCTACTTTACTTGGGTATTTTTGTTAAATTTAATTCGATGGAAAGTACATCAAATTTTACCATGAAATTAATACTTACAAAAATCAGACTTACGATTTGAAATAGACCATGGACATTTTAGCTGTTACATAAACACTATTTATTTGTTTAGAGAATAAAATTACTACAACTTCATAACATTCATTATGAGCCAGCGACCTTTGCAAATTTATAGATAGTGAAATCCGATGACGTTACATATATATAGACACGTAATAGCCTTAGAATATCAACACAAAATGTGGCAAGCAAAACACACACGTTACCAGTAAATTCATCATTCAAATATCGGTCATGTATGACAAAGATAGACATTCATAGAATATATGTGTATGAACGAAACAGATCCGAAGTTTGGACTTGTAATGTTGAAACGACCTCAAGCGACGCGTGACCGTTTAGTACTAAATCGGCTTAAACACCGATCACACCAACTAGCGTGATTATTGCTTACCACTTTGAGAGCGCTACAACGTGTCTGTAATATTTGCAATATCATTGGTGAAAGCTAAGTCAATACATAGTCATAATATTGGTTTACAATAATCGCTATGCAAAAATTACCACATTTATGGCTGATTCACACCAACGTCCGGTTCCGCTCAGTGCCAATATTGTTCCGCAAGGAAACTTATTGATATGGTATGAATATCAATCAAGGGTATTCCAAGCAAATTTGTGGCAGTATAGCCTTCTGCCCACCCTTGTGATATTTAACTACTTATTTAGTTAAATAATTATTATTAATTATTAAAAATATTATTTAGTGATAAAAAAATGGTTTAAAAAAAAAATAACACTTCAAAATAATTATTTAACTAAATAAGTAGTTAAATTTCACAAGGGTGGGCAGAAGGATATACTGCCACACAAATTTGTCTTGTCACATACTCCTTGATTGATATTCATACCATATCAATAAGTTTTCTTGCGGAACAATATTGGCACTGAGCGGAACCTGACGTTGGTGTGAATCAGCCTTTACTTGGCTCCACAAAACTTGAAATAGGTACTTTAAATTTTTAATCTAAGCAGGTACTTATTAGTTTCACGTCTACCAGACCATAATACGTAAGTACTGTATGTTGTAATAACTGTAACACTACAATACAATATAATAAGTACCTCAATTTATTTATCTTGAGTGAGATCACATAAACAATGATGTATTAAAAACGTAAGTAAATGTTTTTTTTTAAACCTAATTTATCTTTATTTAAAAAGAAAGAAAAACATTCCCGGGTTACGAATAACCTGTCAAATTTTTTAAAACTTCTAACACCATCATAATAAGCGGAAAACGTTGCTTGTGCAATGATGGAGTACTTAGCCAGCAGAGGAATTGAACCCACGACGTCCGGGTGGGAATCCAACGCGTTTGTCCACTCAGCTACCTAACGATCTAAAATTAATAAATATAATTTTAATAAATCTATAATTGTAATTTTTTCCCCTATTTTATCTGAAATATAATTTTTAGGTTGCATGGCCTAAGTGATTATTACGTAATTTTTATTTGCATACACCTAGGTTAAGTTGGGACCTCGAAGTAACAATATATGGAGGGAGAGCTAATTATTTTTACCAAACCTACACGAACTTGCGATAAATCACTTTCTCCGGGGTTTTACGTCGTACACCATGCGAGAGAAAGAGACAACAAATTTCATAGGCCGCTTCTATATACTGTCGCAATGATCTTAAGCTCCTGGGTCACCGCGGGACTCCGCCCACATTTTTTTATTATGCCACTAAACCTGACACAACTAAACGGTTTTTAGGTTATATGCTATATTTTTGTTGATAAAAATACTATGAAAAAGTGGCTATACGAATAAGCAAAAACATTATGTCGATATGTGATATAAATGGATGTATAAATACCCTAGCCTTCGTCTTAGACACGCTCAGGTGCGCCGAGTCAGGTTAAAATCATCAAAAACAAGTTCAAAACTGACTTCACTGCCTTGGATAGATACTACTCTATGTACTCTAAGGTTGGGACAGTCTCGGTAATCATAAAAAGGCATCATTATGTTGGCAAGTGACTGAATGTAAACTCCCATCGGCTGTTGTACGCTGTTGAATTTTAACAGATGTTCTAAACACGAAACTAGAAAAACATTTCATATGTACCATGTGCGAGCAGAATAGACGAGAAGCAGTAACCAAACTGAAAAATGTTATGATTAAGAAATATTGTCGATATTCTATCGTGGGTGGCTATTGGAAATATTTGACAAATGACATAACTAATCTGTTATTTTCCATTGGCGAATATGTAACCATTCTCGCAAACTGGTTGTACATTTTATAACAGAGTTGACGATTTGCAAGTCATTAGACACTAGACAGGATATTATTTACGTAACAAGTCGTATTCTGAATGTCAATGTATAAGAAATTAGAACGAGGGTATCGCGGATTTATATTTCAACAAAACAATAAACATAAACTTTGAAAAGCACCTTTTTTAATGCACGCACACGCGGTTTTAAGAATCACTGTCAATTAAATTTATTAAAAATGTTTTAAGAGCTGAATCGCTTTTTTATAATATAGATTACAACAGAATTTAAAAAATCATAAGCACCCTAGATACGACGGTACCTAATTACGGAACTTAAAAAAAACATTATTTTTAAGTTGGTAGCTTTAAATAAAACCATAAAATGGGTTAGTAATGTTAGGTACCTACACAAACACTTATTTTTGATAATATATTAATTTCTAGTACTTTTTTATATGAATACCGCACAAGAGTCTCAACTGCTCCCAACCGTCTAGAGCCAGTGAGACTATGGCATCCCGAAATAGAGTATGTTGTGAGGCTGAAGGTAGTGGGGAGGGGAAGGATATAGGGAAGAGGAAGGTTGGTAAGTACCTGGCTATTCAGATCTGGTCACCAAACACGGCTAATAAAGCCATTTCAAGCAACCTTTCGATTCTGAATGGTGGTCTTTCACCAGGGCGATACTTAGAGTATCTACCACTCAGGAACGTGCCGCAAATATACTTTTTATTATTTTTGTATGAATTAAATGTGTTATGACACATATTAATTGAATAAAAGTTATTGGCGCACGCCGGGTTTGACCCGCGACCTTTGGATTCGTAGTCGAGCGTCTTACCACTTGACTATGGAGTCCGTCATGCAAAGTGTGGTGCTATTCGTTAAGATCCCTAGTCTCTTAAGATTAAAAAAAAAAAAAGTTTGCAAAGATAACCTAAGCAAAACACAAGTAAATTTAATTAGAGAATTTGAACGATTTTTAATATAGAAATCGGTACGTAATTCGGTACATACGTACGGACAGGTGAGTAGGTACCTCTTTTTTTGTTTTTAAAGAAAGACAAACATTCCCAGGTTACGAATAAACTGACAATATTTGGAAAACTTCTACTGCCATCATAAGAAGCGGAAGATGTTGCTTATGCAATGATGGAAGACTTAGCCAGCAGAGGAATTGAACCCACGACGCCCGGGTGGGAATCCGACGCGCTTGTCCACTCAGACACTTATTATCATTATTGAAATATTAGCTAACCGTGAATTTACATAGCGTAACCCTTATATTTAGTTATAATAATAACAGTGAACTTATATAGCGCTGTTTTATGATATTTCACCTCAAGTGCGCTTCATACTAAATTAATTATGCTAATAAGACTAACTAACAAGGAGAAAATAATACATAATATGTAGACAAATTAAAACTACCTAAAATCATGATCGTTATCATAAATCATGAGAGAAAGGTTCAAATATAGGTATAACAGTGCATGTGTACATCAACAGATTAAAAAAAAAAAAAACAATTTACCAGAAGCTAAGGGTATAAAAATCCAGATTCATATTTGTTAAATCAAAGAAAAGGAAATTAGATTGAGGACAGTTGAGTCGTATAGTTCCTATGTACGATAAGTCCAATATAATTCAAAATTTAAGTAAATATGAGGTTTTATTCTACCGGCTATTTACCATACTAATCAAATGTCAATAAGTTCCAAACGTACGTAAAATCTTACGAAAAGTGGGTTTTAAAATTACGATGAGTTTCAAACGGCGATAAATCCATGGTGCCGTTTGTTCCAAACGCCGTTAAGTCCACCGCTTGTCCAGATAGCCAATGAGCGCGAAGCATTTCGCTAATTCCAACATGGCCGCTTAAGCACTTGTGAGGAGTGTTATTCTTTTAAAGTGTCTATCGTTTTATACATTTCTACAGCTAAATAATGTCCGATCTTACCAAAAAATGTCATTCAAGTGACTGGAAATACATCAAGGAAACGAGTTATCAATAAGGAATCTTGGAAAAAGAATGTGGATAGCCGTAAAAGCTAATGAAAAATCTGCTATTTTGAATGGATTTGTATATCGAATGTCCGTCATTACTGGGTGCTCCAAAAACTTCGCTCGTTTGTTTTTAATTATTTTTTAATTTTATTCGTTTTTTTTTCACAATTGTTCTTATTGTCTATTTTTTTTTAAATACCTGGGCGAGAGAAATAAAATTTCAATTTTTTAAATTTATTTAAAAAATTGAATTACGTAGGTATGGTTTTCATAATTTTAGTAAAATTAATTGACGTTTATTTATTTTTGAGAAAAAAACATTTTTTATTAAATCTGTGGATATGAATATAAAGCAAACATGCGTTTACCTATTTAATCATAAAACCATCATTTAAAAAAAAAAAAACTTATTACAGAAAAAAAAATTCTAGGTACGCTCCGACAAACTTGCTCATTTCTCCGTTGTGCGAGCATAAAACGAAGACCTTTAAATGTGACACCTTTAAAATAGTAGATTTGATGGATATCCGTACAATTTTTTATTTGAAAAATGAAAAAAATTATGAAGACAACTATATCATAAAATATTGTCATCTTGATAAATGCAAGCGCTGGCGTCCCAAAAAAACAGTTGGAATTAAAACAAGGGGCTTAAGTGTTAAACACACTCTACCGCAAAAGAGAACAATAGTTTGAGAATTTATTGTGATGTCTCCATTCTTTTTTTATATGACATTTTGTTTTATAATTTGGTTTTGTCAACTTCTTAAGGATGAAAATAAAAAGAATTTGTAAACACTAGTTTATTCCCATTTAATTTTTCTTTGTAAATAAAAAAAAAATAGAATCATTAAATATTTTCGTTTCTTATTCCTCGGTTTAAAATGTATGTAATTTTTTTTTTAAGCAATGACTTTTATTTTTGTTTTGATTTAACTAGCAAATCGATAAACCTTTTTTGTGTATTTTTTAAAAAGAACAATAGTTTGAGAATTTATTGAAATGAATACAGAATTTTTGCAATTATAAAATATCTCTATTTCCTTTATTTTATATATTTTGTCATATAATTTGGTTTGGTCAACTTTTTAAATATGAAAGAAAAGAATTTTGTAAACACTAGTTTATTCCCATTTAATTTTTCTTGGTAAATAATAAAAAAAGAAACATTTAATATTTTCGTTTTGATTAAATCTTTTTTTTTTGGTGACCCTATACTTATCTACCACGTGTCGACCGTATTGAGAAACAAACACCGATAAGTCACGACTGGTGAGTTCCAATATACGTTGAATTTGACAGTTGGTTTCAAATGCCGATAAGTCCATTCTTATTTGCGTAATTACTCCTAAACTATTAAGAAATGAAATGCTTTATTTTATTATAAACATCCGTAGTCCAATAATAAAGCACACCAAATGCAATAAATATTAGGTTATAATGAATAAATGTCATAATTGAAAAAAAATGGTTTGCCAACATTTCACCAAAGTGGACTTACCGTAGATAGGAACTATACGACTCAGTTGACATGTTGGTACTTAAAAACATTAATATTCAAGTATTATAAGTAAACGATTCTAAAAATACAAACAGTGTAAATATAACAAGTAACAAAAGAACAATAAATATTTTATTTTGGGTTCATGAAGGTACCTACTCAAAATATTAATTTTTGATAATACGTTTTATTCGTAATATGCAAAACATGGGGCTATTTGTTTACATCTGATGGCAGCCCGTACACCGTACGCGGTACACGCTCAATACTGTATTGAGAAAGGTATTGATGGGTTTAAAAATATTTAGAAATCTATACATTCTTCAACTGAATAAAAAATATATACAGTATCATTGAGCGTGTCTATGAATTAGATTCTGGTCAGTACAGGATGACGAAATAATGCACTTATCAGCCATAAATCATCACCTTTACTTTATAAAGTTTAGGATATAATTTTGGAGTAAGAATTTACATGGAGATGTACTTTTCCGAAGCAGTGTAGTCAGCACTGTTGACTTTATACTGACTCGGATAGAAAGAGTCAAAGATATGTTAAAGGAAGTTGGATAGCCTATTATGGTAGTTACCGCCCACATGGAATTCGGACATTTTTAATAAACATATTTTAACACATTAAACAAAACAATATCAATCCACCCTTGAAGTAACAATATACGGAGGGATAGCTAATTTGTTTTACCCAACCCATCCGAAATTGTAATAAATCACTTTTTCCGAGTTTTTACACCCTACACCATGAGAGAGAAAGAGACAACAAATTTCTTGGACCGCTTCTATATACTGTCGCAATGATCTTAAGCTGGCTATCTTCGCTGGTTAACGGCGGGACTCCGCCCACATTTTTTATTATGCCACTAAACTCTTAGAGTAACAATATATAGAGACCTAACTTTGCGAAATTTTGTCCGTACTTTTTGACCAAGCAATGACCAAAGGGTGTGGCCTAAACTCAGAGTAAAATCACTAACAGGGTTGTCACAAATTAAGTAAATTAGGTATTTTGTTGTGAGTAGGTAGTTGTAAATCATTAAAAAGAATGAATGTTGTATATTTTTTGTTTATTCAAATATACATTAATCAATAAGATTATTAAAATCTTATTTATAGATAAAAATATAAACGAATTAAATTATTAGTACAGAACATTTTATAATACATATAATAAAATGAACTTCAGTTCCATCAACAAAATAGTTTACAAACAAAAGTAAAATAAAAAAAATGTACGGTGATAACAGATGTTAAATCATTTTCTTAACCTTGGAGTAAGAATATATGGAGAGAGATCAATTTTTTTTTACCTATATAAATTTGCGATAAATCACTTTCTCTGCGTTTTTACGTCGTACACCATGAGAGAGAAAGAGACACAAAAAATTTCACAAAAAATGACACCGCTTTTAAGTATTGTAGGGATGTTTTCCGTCCCGCGTTATTTTGTAAGGAAATTTCGAATGCAGATAATAATAACAGTGAACTTATATAGCACAGTTTTGTGATATTTCACGTCAAGTGCGCTTCATACTTAATTAATTAAGCTAATAATTCTAACTAACAAGGAGAAAATAATATATAATATGTATACAAAATTAAAACTATCTAGATGCATGATCGTTATCATAAATCATCAGAGAACAGGTTCAGAAATGGGTACAATAGTGCATGTGCACATCAATAGATTTAAAAAAAAAACAATTAACTAGAAGCTAAGGGTATAAAAATCCAGATGAAACGTATGAATTCATATTAACATATTTGTTAAATCAAAGAAAAAGAAATTAGACTGGAATTTGATGTTAGATCCGTAACGACCGAGAATTCTGTAGTTGCACCAATCGTAGATACTCCAAAAAAGGTAGTCTTAAAAAATATAATACTTTAACGTAATACGCGAATTTTGAAACTAGAAAAATTTTTCTCGCCTTTTTTCATCCTTTGGAAATCTAAAAATAATTAAATATATAATAATATTCCAATTTTGGCATAGCCCTGAATCTAGGGACGCAACCGAAATAATAAAGATAACTAAGAGATAAACACTATTCTGTCTTTATCTGTTTGCCAACAATTTAGCGTTAGTATCATGAGAAAGAAAGAGACCGGGATACTTTCAGAAGCCGTACAAAATGGGGATTCCCCTTTGTAATGGTTTCTCATGTGACATCTAGTATATATCTCTAAGTTAAAAATATTACGAATCCACTAAAACTCATTTCAAACGGAAGTTTATTATATTGGAACGAATAGTCCAAAGATTAATTACATATTGGTGTAAGTTACTAGTTGTTTTGTAGGTTAGGATGTTAAATATTTGAGATCAAACTAAAAAAGACGATTTTTATGGTACATACGTGTGAAAACTGTTTGTTTTTGGTCCTTTTGTAGTTCGATTGAAGCAACCAAGTATAGCACATATGGCCATGATGTTTTGCTAGATATCGGACAAAAAATAACTCAAGTTTTTAACTATTTACGTACTTTTGACAGTCCGTTCGCCTGACACTCCAAACGTGAGTGAAGTTTGTGCAGATTAAATAGTAGAGACATGACATTTAGCCCACCCCAAATCGTGTATTGGTTTCAACAATTGTTTGTCTCTTTTTCTCATATGCTTATAGAACCGAGCATAAAGAGAGAGCTATATTTGCGAGTTTGTCAACGATTTGTCACAAATTAGTAAGGTCTCTTTATATTGTTACTCTGAGACTAAACTTGACACAACTAAACGGTTTTTTAGGTTAGATGCTATATTTTTGTTGATAAAAATACTGTGAAAAGGTGGCTTTACGAATACACCAAAACATTATGTCGATATGTGATATGAATGGATGTATAAATACCGTAGCCTTAGTCTTAGCCACGCCCAGGTGCGCCGAGTCATGTTAAAATCATCAAAAACAAGTCCAAAACTGACTTCACTGCCTTAGCTTGGGCTACCTCTAGTATACTCTAAGAATCCACCATTAAAATGATTTATAAACGTCAAAATATCACACAAACACTAATAACAGAAAATTCGCCTAAATAATGATGGAAGCATTTTGTTGATTTTGTGTCTTTATATCATTAAAAATGTGAAAATACTAAAGTTCGGTTAACTGTTGAAATACCTCTGAAAAGTGATGTTTTATAATCTTTGTTTGGTCTTATTTGAACATTCACGCATAGCACATACCACCATCATGTTTGATTTATTTATTTCACCACTGCAAGTTTTTAATCAACACACATATAAAGGAAATTACCTAAAATCCGTTGACGTAAGTTATACGACTCGATGATGTGAAGTTAGCGCGGACGGAGAACATTTTTACATACTTAGAAGTGCTGCAATATTATAAGTATTTTCTTGTCTCTTATTCTCTCGTGGTATACGACGTAAAAACCCGGAGAAAGTGATTTATCGCAAATTTGTATAGGTTGGGTAAAAATATTTAGCTTTCTCTTCATATATATTCTTACTCCAAGGATATAATAAATTTGGCATACAGGTTAACAGCTTGCGTATTGAAATAAGTCGCAAATATCGATAAAATAAATAAAAATATTGAGAATTCAATGTCCCAATCTAACGCGTGGGAGATAACTAATCGCAAATCCCAAAGTGTGACATTACAAGGATCGCTGTTCGCCATTTTATTTGACCTACTAATATTTTTTCCCAATATTCGCAATGAAGAAACCGTATGTTTTCCAAAATGGACAACGAACCAAAATTATGCACGGCCATTTGAGATTTTAATGCATGCGCGTATTCGCATTAAGTTTAGAATAATAATTAAGTAAACGGGTATCAGCAATTCTATGAACGGTGAAGATTAGTGTTGCGGTCGTACAAACTTATCTGTTCAGCCGGGGCGTTGCCATTATAAATATTATAGATACAAAACATGCATTGAGGAACTAACGAATGTTGCAGGTGTTCAAAGAGGAACTAAAGAACTGTCGCACAGATACATACCCCAATTGGGGATGTCATAGTATATTACCGAAGTATCGCATGGTTAAAAATAAACCTTAAAAATATATTTCTTCAAATAAGTTTTTAAATCAAATTAACCTAGTCTCTGGTACAATGTCACCGGGACAATATATGTACTATACCTGACGGTTCATTTCGACTGCCGGGAAGAAAAAACAAGCATGCTGATTGGTTATAGACTTTGGATCGCATCGATTTTAACGTACGACACACCACAGAAAAACAGACTTTATGTCCAAATAACTATTATGCAATTCGTAAAAAAATTCCGTGATAAAAAAATCCATACATTTTCGCTAGTCATTAAAATCAACATAATTATCCCATGATATGGATAACTTTAAAATGATTTAGTGAATTTTTAATATGATTTAGGAAATATTTTAGGAACAATTTGAGGAACAGCAATTCATTATTTCTGAGTCTACGGCAAGGAATGTTGAACTGGATAAGTTGCAGCAGAGAAGGTGAGTCAATAAAACAATTAATAATTTTGTAAATGAAAATTAAATCAAAGTCTTTCCTGCGCTTTTCTAATGAAGACATTTTCAATAATTGTTCAATTTCATCATATGAATAATGGCCTCTTTCTCGCCCTAATCTCCATGCAATACCGCGTAAGAAGTATTAAGTATTAGAACTTTTATTTTATTATTATAATTACTATGTATTATTATCAATTATGAAAGGTATTGCATTGCACTACTCCTGCGTACCTTCCGGAATAAAACTTTTTTTATTATAATTATAAAACTAATTGCTAATTGAGAAGAAGATTATATTATTGCATGTTGCATATGACACCAAGGGGTAATGTACTGAGAAATACGGAAGCAAATTCATTTATTAATCTTACACAATCCCCATCGTGAATCGTGATCCGCCCCCACGATCGTGCCTCCCACCTCCCTACGTATTCCACTTTATACACCAGTTATCAAAGTGAAAGTAATTTAAATAAATCATTATTATTAATACCATGAGATTAAAAACCATATTTCGGTTTTCCGCTGTCTAGTCTATGTTAATCTATCTCCAACATCGTGTGTCAAATTAATATCGGTAGGTAGGTACTAGAGATGGTCGATATTCCTGTCCCGGTTAAAAAGAACCGGTTCCAAGCCGGTCACTGGAACCGTCGATATTATTTCTTCGAGGAGCCGGTTCCAATTTTTCGCAAATAAAAATGGCGAATATCAATTCCCCACCCATGAAATTATGTATTTTTGGCGAGGAACTGGTTCCAGTTCTTTCCGTGCCCCAAATAATGATAGTATAATCATGGCTTGAAAATCTTCTTTTCGGAATCTTACCGGCACCAAAAATAACTGGATAAATAACCGGTTCCTCGCCGGTTACCGGTAACTGGAGCCGCAGCGACACCCAATTTCCGATCAAACATCCCTGGTAGGTACAGACCCGGCCCAGGTCAAATTTTTGCTCGAACAGGAGATTGGTACCAACTCGTATCAAGTATACGAGAGGCGCAGGTTTTAGTTCCGCGCCCTCGGACCGGAAACTTACGGGTTCAATTGCCATCCATGAATGGTATTGATTTTCATGTTATATCATATATATATATATAACACTGTGATTAGGTGCTATCAGCGCCTTGGCGATTTGCCGCCTGGAGCGGACTGCTCCAAGTGCGCATGCACGGGACCGGCCCTGGGTAAATAAACTTGAAATATTAAAAATTAAAAAAAAATACTTCTTAAAGGTACCTACCTTCTCAACTCGCGTATTTTTAATATTGAATACCGCACAAGAGTCCCAACTGCTCCCAACCGTCTGAAGCCAGTGGGACTATGGGTATGTTGTAAGGCTGAAGGTAGTAGGGAGGGGAAGGAAACGAGGAAGATGATGGTTGTAAAGTACCTGGCTATTCAGATCTGATCACCAAACACGGCTAAAGCCATTTCAAGCAACGTTTCGATTCTGAATGGTGCTCTTCCACCAGGGCGATACTTGGAGTATCTACCACTCTGGAACGTGCCGCAAATATACTTTTTATTATTTTATATTAATTAAATGTTTTATGACACATATTAATTAAATAAAAGTTATTGGCGCACGCCGGATTTGAACCCGCGACTTTTTGATTCGTAGTCGAGCGTCTTACCACTCGACCATGGAGGCCGTTCGATCACCCCTCATCAACCATCCCCGCGTTTTAATATGTAATATTTTCTAATAAAAAAACATGAATTCCTTAAAGCAACAACCTTTAACCATTCACTATGTTGAAAGGGCAGGGGCCCTAACACGAAACATCGATATAGATTTTATCGATAATTTCCAATCGTTCTCGAGTCCGACTGCAGATCGCCAACGAGAAAACAACAACTCACGTTGGCTAAGCATGCTTAATTTAGTCAACGCCATTTTTGTTTTGCATTTTGTCCCGCACTGTTCATCCCTTGAAGTAACAATATATGGAGGGAGAGCTAATTATTTTTACCCAACCTACACAAACTTGCGAAAAATCTCTTTCTCCGGGCTTTTACGGCGTACACCATGAGAGCAAAAGAGACAACAAATTTCTTGGCCCGCTTCTATATACTGTCATAATGATCTTAAGGTGCTGGTTCCTTGAAGTAACACTGGCGGGACTCCGCCCACATTTTTTATTATGCCACTAAACTAGACACAACTAAACGGTTTTATAGGTTATATGCTATATTATTGTTGATAAAAATACTGTGAAAAAGTGGCTATACGAATACACAAAAACATTATGTCGATATGTGATATGAATGGATGTATAAATACCGTAGCCTTAGTCTTAGCCACGCCCAACTGCGCCGAGTCATGTTAAAATCATCAAAAACAAGTCCAAAACTGACTTCACTGCCTTGGATAGATACTACTCTATGTACTCTAAGGTTCATCCCTACGCGCCGCCTCGACGGGAAGAAGATTCCAGAAGGACCCAGAAGACCTTTGGGGATGCTGTGTGGAGGGTCTTTTAAAGGAAGGAAGGATTAAATCTGGATTTTGAAGAGAACCGCGCTGTATGAGGGAGGAAAAACGCAGAAGCCGGCAAACCATTCCGTAAATATGACGGCCTCCATGGTCGAGTGGTAAGACGCTCGACTACGAATGCGGAGCTCGCGGGTTTGAAGCCGACTCGTTGTCTTTCTGCGGTCGGGCTCGAGATCGACTCCATATCACCGACATTGTCGATAAAATATATATAGATAATAACACATGGCTAATTTATATAGCGCCATTTTTTATAGTTCGGTGCTCTCAGTGGCAGGACCATAATCTCAGATCAATAATATACCAGAAGGGAGCGCTAGTGTAGTCAGGATTGATGAGTTTTTCCTGACTCAGGCGTGGCTAGGGCTAGAGTATTTATACATCCATTCACAGTACATGTCGAAATAATGTTTTTGTTTATTTGTAAAACCACTTTTTCACAGTATTAACCTCAAAAACCGTGGAGTTATGTCCTGTTATGTCGCATAACAAAACGTAATGGGCGGAGTTGCCGGAGACGCAAGAGACGGAAAACGTGTTTACATACCTAAAAGTGGTACGATATTATGTGATAACGTGTCTTGTCCCTTTCTCTATCACGATTTACGACGTAAAAACCCGAAGAAAGTGATTTATCGTAAATTTGTATAGGTTGGGTAAAAATATTTATTTATCGAAGGAAGCAATCACTTTGTAGCATTATAATTTAAATAAAAAATATTTTAGTTTTAAGCCACTTTATTTATACACATATAACATTCGACCGGTTTCGGTTAAACTTAACCTTCTTCAGGAACGTATATATATAAACTGATGAGTTTATATATATATACTTTCCTGAAGAAGGTTAAGTTTAACCGAAACCGGTCGAATGTTATGTGTATAAATAAAGTGGTTTAAAACTAAAATATTTTTTATTTAAATTAAAAATATTTAGCTCTCTCTTCATATATATTCTTACTCTGAGACCATAATAAAGCTACTTTGTTTTAAGCCGAGGGGGGGATAGGTTAGTGTAGTTTGAGATTCAGACATTCAAGGCTCCAAACATAATTAAAAACCGCAGTTGGTCTATTAGGTATATCTCCAATATAATATAATATGTATAAATCAGATCCGGGACGAGGTTCTGTGATACTTAGCACCTTTTAAACACGTGCCTTTGCGAAAAAGTAATTTTTTTTCTAAACACGTTCTGTAGCTTGAAAAATTGCACATAAATTCGGACATAATTTTTTTTTTTTTGTTATAAAAATGCACATGTATTTGTGTATGCTAACCCAGTGGCGTGCACAAAGTTTTTGATCAGGGTAGGTCAGTAGGAAAAACAGCGGATTAATTGATAATAGAGATAAGTACCAACAGATGTCACTGATTGCTATTGGATTTGTTCTGTAAAAGCACTGCCTAGACACTAACAAAGATACCAACACAAATGAGCGACTTGAACGCGCGCACAGCTCACATCTCACAGCATACATATTTTGTGTAGTCTAGCCTTCTGAACATATAATAATCTACTCTGCCATTGGCGGCGTTTGGGCACATGTAGTTACTGCTTTTGACACGTTACAGTAAAGGTCAAAACGCACTAGCGCGTCAGCGGCGCTGCATTGAACGGCGCGTCGCTTCACCACGTAATATGTTTTCACTGTTTTGTATGAAGCAAACCGCACCAGAGCGGCGCTGCACTGCGCGGCACGGCGATCAGAAAAGTGACGCGCAGCGACGCGCTAGTGCGGTTTGACCTTGGTCGGTGAGGCGATGCGATTACCTAAACTTAACGTATTTTTGAAATTGTATATTTATTTTTTGCAATAATTTCATATTATTATATTCAATATTATACATATTTTATGCGAATACGGCAGAGTAGGCAGTGCTTATGTGCCTTTATATAATGCTAGCGTATATTCGAAGTACCCGAATACTCACAGCGGGTAAAAGACATCTCTTTTGACATAATTTATACTTATTGAAGGGTACGTACTATAAATCTTAGGGTTATAGCTTATTTAAATTTGAAACACATAAAAATCAAACCACGTCGGTCGTCCTGGCTTAGTAGATGTGAACAAATAACCCCTTTTATTTTTTACTCTCTCGTGCTATTTTCCTTTATAGCGCCATTCGGACGTGCTTGTGACCAGAATCGCAAACCAATTTCCGTAAAAACGGGTTTCCAAAAAAAGCCTAATACATACTTAAATCAATAAAGCTAATGCTGCATACCATATTTTTATGTTTTTCAGAAGTTATATTGCTGGCAACAGCAGGAAAAAATTATGCCAATTTATAAATTTAAAAATAGCATGTAAGAACCATTTAAAATACATCAGTAATATCAAGTAGTATACAAGTTTTAATATTATTATTAAGTAAAAAAAGAATATGAATTATAATTATATACTTTGAAAACTTTGATTTACAAGTGAAGACCCCGCGGAAAGAACCTGTTAACTAACATGAAAAAAATGAGTTAGTATTCTCACTAAACTAATGCTGATACGCTCTATCCAATGAACACACACTCAGAACATGAAAATGGCACGAACATGGAAAATCAAAGAGTTAAACATGTTAACTGCAGTTTTTTTTATAACTGAAATATTTTTTAATGGCAAGAACACGTTATCTACAATAATAACATGTATTGCAGAAATGCATTCAAATGCTAAATGATATATTCAATGAAGTATGTTAGCTATAACATTCATGAAAAATAATTTGTGATGGTACACACCTTGGAGTAACAATATATGGAGAGAGAGCTAATTCTTTTTACCCAACCTATACAAACTTGAGATAAATCACTTTCTCCGGGTTTTTACGTCGTACACCATGAGAAAGAAGAGACAACAAAATTTCTCAAATTATCACAGCGCTTTAAAGTATTGTAAGAATGTTCTTCGTGTCCCGCGTCTCCGTTGACTCCGCCCACACGTTTGATACGCTAAATAAATTAACATAACTCAACGGTTTACTAGGTTATAAGCAATATTTTTGCTTATAACAATACTGTGAAAAGGTGGTTATACGAATAAACAAAAACATTATGTCGATATGTGCTATGATTTTTTTTTTTTTTTAAAGAAAGACAAACATTCCCGGGTTACGAATAACCTGACAATATTTGAAAAACTCCTACTGGCATCATAAGAAGCGGAAGATGTTGCTTGTGTAATGATGGAGGTCTTAGCCAGCGGAGGAATTCAACGCACGACGCCCGGGTGGGAATCCAACGCGTTTGTCCACTCAGCTACCGACCGGTCGAATGTATAAATACCCTAGCCCTAGACCTAGCCACGCCCAGGTCTAATCCGGCAAAGCTCATCAAAACTGACTACAGCAGCGCTCTCTCTTGTATATTATTGCTCTGAGGTACACACTTTTTTGAAACAAAACGCAAAAGACTAATTATTTCAGAATGACTCGACAATTTATTAATTAACAGTTTTTTGCCGTGGGGTCTTCATTAGTAACTAATATAAAATAAATAAAACTAAAACACTAAAATGATTTATACAGACATAATTCAACAACAGATTTCCGGATTTAAAAAATATACATAAATGGTTTCTGGAAACCATCCATAAACAACACTGCCTCACTGGAACTCTCCGATTACCTCACCACTGTCTCGGATCTGTTACAATACATATATGAATGTATTTCGCATGTATTGTATCGCATACCTATAACTTACCTGCTTGAAATAGAGTCAGTATGAATATTCCTAGATAGCCTTGGAAATAAATGGCGAATGATCGCCGTTTCTCTCGAATTGCTATTCATTATCGGGTAGCTAGCTTACTTTCATTGACACGAATTCCTAATACAACATTAGAAGGCACAATAACATAATCATATAACCTGTATATCATTTCAAATATTACGCTTTGGTTTTGAAAACAAAAATTTATTATTACTGTATTACCGACTAATGAAAAAAAAACAAGCAACATATGCAAGGAAAGATGTTGATCAGAACAAAGAATCGTGTTGTTTCCATGCAGAATATTATCGTAATATTATTGTATTGTTATATAACGTGCCTGTACAGTTCTTTTGATGGACATCTACCGTTTATTACCCTCAAATTACCAATTTTAAAATCACGTCAAACCAATCTCTAATCCTTATAAAACTCTCAATTCTGTTTTTTTTTAATGGTCAATACAGCACAAGAGTTCTAATTGCTCCCAACCGTCTAGACAGTGAGACTATGACACTCCCAATTGGGTATGTTGTGAGGCTGAAGGTAGTAGGGAGGATTGGGAAGATGAAGGTCGAGAAGTACTTGGCTATTCAAATCTGGTTACCAAACACGGCTAAATTCAATTCAAGCAACATTTCAATTCTTAATGGTGGTCTTTCACCAGGGCGATACATGAAATATCTTCCACTCTGGAACGTGCCGCAAATATACCATTTATTATTTTTATATGAATTAAATGTGTTATGCCACATATTAATTAAATAAAATGTATTTGCGCACGCCGGGTTTGAACCCGCGACCTCTGGGTTCGTAGTCGAGCGTCTTACCACTCGACCACGCAGGCCGTCAAATATAATACGTTTCTACCTAGTTAGTAGAGAAGTAATTTTTAAAATCAAAAGATCTATGCTGGAACTACACGATCGTGCAACCGTCCAACTCACAACAGTGGGCGATCGTGTAGACTGTAGAGGGGTAGTTCGTGCGAGTTGGCTCGGATCGGGGGAGTTGGCCCGGGATCGCTCTGGTGGCGGTAAACAACACCACACCAAAGGAGTTTGAACGAGTTCGCCCAACTCGCATTATGCTTGCTAGCGTTGGGAAAAACTTCAAAGTTTTGGGAACGCTTCAAGAACTGCCAGTTCTTTAAAATGAACCTTTCACGGTGAACTCTTCAATTGAAGTATCGCTGAAATTCCGATTTCAGGTCAGCCCATGTTTTATATGAACCCGTTAGAAGTGACCTATGCGTAGCGCAAACTATACTAGCACCATCTAGGAGGGAAATGTAAGAGTATAACAATTATTATTAATAAATAATTTTATTATTGTCATAAAAGTTTTAAAAATTTAAAAAGGGACAATTATTAATAAAACAAGAAATAAATTAAATGTTATATTTTGATCAAAACTAAACTCGAAAAAACTAGTGTCCCACGCCACACAAAACAAGCAAAGAAATCAAAAGCAACTATCACGAGTACGTCGAACAGGAAGTGCGAGGGAACGAAGAACTAAAAAATACTTCGAACTACAATTGAAGTATTGAAGTAAAGAACTATTGAACTGTGGGTGGTGCGATACTACAATCGTGCGAAAGAACGAAGAACTAAAATTGAAGTTTCGAAGTAAACTACAAATAAACATATGAGCGGAACTACCAACTTAACAAACTTCAATTGAAGTATTTGTTCAATGAACAATGAAGGAAGTTGGAACTGCCGCCAAAAGAAGTAGTTCTTTGAAGTAGTTCTTATGGAGCGGTCACAACGCTAATGCTAGCACTACACGATCGTTCAACTTCGAGCCCGGTTCGGAGTTGGACAGTTGGACGATCGTGTAGTGCTAGCATAAGACGTTTTTAACCTCGATACTCGTCAAATACGTGTTCGCCATGATAGCTAACCTGATGTAGGTATTGGCAGTTTTATAATCTAACACAACGTGGGCGAAATGGTTTTGCAACGAGTTCAAATTCGCAGGCATTACAAAATATCTCAACGATAACATATTAACATTTGCGATTTCCTTTCTCAACACATTTCGCGCAGTCCTGTCTATGTAATCGTGAAACTGAACAGATTGAATAGTGTCCAGAAATATGTATATCTATATATCCATATATTATAGCACTGTGCTTGCAATTTGCAATAATGATTCATTACCAGCCAACAAAGTAATATCATCAAACATAAAAGTACCTACACAAAACACGAACACGGTATAAAACATTTTTTATTGCCGATTACCTTTATTATTTAAGAATACGTCGTCTTGGATACAATTTCATTCCTGCACAATTATGTAACATGTATGTATGTATATTAATCAACTAGATTGCATATAATATATCATTTTTGTTTAATGGGTTAGCTACTGGTTACAAATTAGTATATTTACAGTTATCTGTAACAACGGGTTTCCATTTTTTTTTAATAAAGAAATATGTAGCTAAAGTTTTATAAAACTTGAATTAACAATGAACCTTTTAGAAAAAGAAAAATACATTTAATTAGTGACAATGATGTTGTTCCTTTGCTGGCAAGCAAAGTGTATTTATTGAATAAAAATAAATGCATTATTAACATTAGACAATCGATATTTTTTAAATGAACGTTCTTAGGATAAATCTTAAGAAAAATCAACGAAAGGTTTGGGGCTGGAACCTCCTTAAACCTCCTCAAACCAGCGTAATATTTCGTTAAAATATATATGTTTTATGTAATTTTATGACATGTAAAAACTGGTTTCCGGAAATTGTTAATTATTGAGAAATTGCTTTAAAATTTTCGCATGCCAAGTGTTTTGGAATTAATGGTGGTTAATTGTAACAATCTTAAGTTTGATTTGTGTTACAATATATCAAAGTTTTGTTTATAAACGTTATTGCACATGATTGATATTTTTGTAAAAAATTATTTAAACTTTTTTTTACTGCATTTGAAGAGTTAAAATGAAATTATAAATATGTGCCATAATGAGTGGCTGCATGACTGAAACCACAAAATACATTTAATAAAGGTATGCAGGTATTTGCAGATTGTTTTCTTGGAAACCGGTTGTTACGCAGATAAAATATCACCACTATAGTATAGGGACAGTCAAACACTTTTGTTCCAAATATCATTGGACACATCTAAACAAAAATGTGTTTCCATGCATATATCGTAGCAGTCATTGACGTGCTATTTTAATAATATGACATTGTCCTTGAAATGCTCTCAAACCCTCGGATGTCTTTTTTGTCCTTTCTCATATAGCTAGCCGGATAACTTGATATTCTATATATACCTTTTTTATCTTAACTATGCAGAACCTTTGTCCACAAATATATGCGCAGGTATTTTACCACAACAACAACAAAAAGCTGACAAATTAGGCGTAGATAGAGCAAATTTACCTACCTACGGGGAAACCTTTGTATAAAAAAAAACAACAACAAAAATATTATGTAATAATAAATAACTATGGGTAAGTGGATTTTTTTTCGATCGAATGAACACGAATATTTTTGTGTTAGATAATAACAAAATTGACACGGAACTAGATAGCAAGTACCTATCTACCTAGATTCAAAGGAATTTAAATGTACCTTTCAAATTATTTGTAATGGAAGTTTAGTTTGCAAGTACTTATCTAATTTTAAACAGCTGTTCAACGGCTCTTTGGAAAAAAAACGTTTCAATTTAATTATAGGTGGGTGGCAATATTAAAAAATGAAAACATTAAAATATAATAAAATTTCTAATATTATTCATGAATACAAATTCGATATTAGGTAGGTACCTACAAACCAGTAAAAGTTTGACCTTAAACCAATATTTTTTAAGTATACAAATACAGTAGTTGAAGAGTAAAACGTGGATAAAGATAAAAGTTTAATATTTTCGTAGAAAAAAATCACTTTGCGGTTTGACATATTTAAAAAATAGCTTTGCATAAGACCACGGATATTATTTTAATTTTTATGACCGACCGGTTTTGCTTAGCCTAAGCATCATCAGGGTACAAAATTAAACTAAACAAAAAATACAAAGTGTGCGGAAAATATAAAATAACAGAACAATGAGAAAACAATAGAATAACATTTAAATTGTAACAAAGGAACAGAGAGAAAGAGACAGATAATATGAATTGAGAGAGACAAAACGTCAACTGAGAAAGTGATTAAAGAATAATGATAAATTTTAGGAGTTTGAACTACTACTTAATTTTAATGGCTTTCTTTATTTCTAGTGCTTCTAAATTATTTAATCTGTTGCCATGATCATTTTTGTGAAGAATATGAGCACCGGTGCTTTTATTGAAGGTATGATCTTTATCAATAAGATGATTACCGAATTCAGAAACCGGTTGGTAATAAAAAATAAAATAATATCAGTGGTCTAATACAAAGTCACTTTTTCATTTCTTTTTATAGAGGTTTTACCTTGGAAAAACAATGAAAAACACCATGAGAGAGAAAGAGACAGCAAATATAATACTCCGCTTCTACGTACTGTCACAATGATCTTGGGCTCCTGGGTCACCGCGGGACTCCACTCACATTTTTTACTATGCCACTAAACATGATATAACTAAACAGTTTTTTAGGTTAGATGCTATATTTTTGTTGATATCAATACTGTGAAAAAGTGGTTATACGAATAAACAAAAACATTATGTCGATATGTGATATTAATGGATGTATAAATACCCTAGCCTTGGTCTTAGCCACGCCCAGGTCCGCCGAGTCAGGTAAAAATCATCAAAAACTGACTACACTGCCTTGGATTTATACCACTCTATATACTCTAAGGGTTTAACATAGTTAGTCCAAGATGATTGCTTTATTCGTATTGATTGTTGATACTGACCAGTAGGTGATGCCCCCAGCGACCATGGCCACCCTGGGCCCCGTGAGGCTGATTAGCGAGGGGGCCAGCCAGTTGAAGATGGCCAGCGAGGCGTAGATGATGGCCAGCGAGGTGTAGCCATCGCCCTGGAAGCTGGGGTCGTCAGCGGTTATGCTGTCCAATATGGTTTTCTACAATAAAAAAGGTGCTTTTAGCAAAAAGGATTGAATACAAAACACCATTAAACGCATGCCGCTGATAGTTCCTAGAAAATGCAGCATTTACTAATTGGCAAACAGAATTGTAGAAATTTTTTTTATTAAAATTGGAATTAACTTAAAACCATTAATGCTTATTTATTATTAAATATTGAAATAATATTAATAATCTAAAACACAAATATAAAACCAAATCGAGTCTCGGTCATGACCATTGTTCTTTTCGGTTTCTGACTTTTTTCTGTTTCATATTTGTGTTTTAGATTATTATTACATATAGAGAATACCGCACAAGAGTCCCGCCTGCCACCAACTGTCTAGAGCCAGTGAGACTGGCATTCCCAATTGGGGTATGTTGTGAGGTTGAAGGTAGTGGCGATGGGAATGAGATGGGGAAGAGGAAGGTTGGGAATTACCTGGCTATTTAGATAAGGTTACCAAACACGGCTAAAGCCATTTCAAGCAGCGTTTCAATTCTGAATGGTGGTCTTTCACCAGGGCGATACTTGGAGTATCTACCACTCTGGAAAGTGCCGCAAATAGACTATTATTTTAAATGAACGACAAATATTCATAAAATAAATTTTATTTGCGCACGCCGGGTTTGAACCCGCAACTTCTGGATTCGTGGTCAAGCGTCTTACCACTCGACCATGCAGGCCGTTAAAATATAGAATCTCCCTGATGCAGGGATTGTTTTCATTTTTATGAAGGTATTTTGTCGACATGTGGAAATGAGATCTTTGAGACGTATGTGCATTAAACCATGTATGACCGTATTAAACATGTGGATATCCGGAAAGAATGCAAGGCTGATGTGAGCGTAATGAATAGGATCAAGAAAGGGACGCTTAGATGGTTTGGGCATGTAGACCGAATGAACGAAGAAAGGAGTATGAAAAGAATATATGATGCGAAAGTGAATGAAAGAAGAAGTCGAGGAAGCCCGAGAAAGCCACGGCACGATCAAGTAAATCAAATACTTGAATCGGGTCATGTGAAGATTTAGAATAACAGAAGAGTATGTATGAGACGATGTATGAATGTAAATGAAGCAAGGAGTGTGTGCCAAGACAGAGTTATATGGCGGTCTGTCCTATCTGCCTACCCCTGCGGGGAAACGGCGTGATGGTTAGTTAGTTAGTTATTCTGTCGACATTTTTACTCTGCTGTATTAATTTGTTGACTAAAGTATCATTGATTACTAAGCCAAACTTCCTAATATTTATATCCATTTCATTTTAGACATGTTCATGTTGTATTATAGCAATCAGCAGAATAGTGTTGTACCCTTCTATCTTGTTCCGTTCTTATGTAAAAGATAGAGAAACAATTTTATCCGAAAGTCTGGTTTCGTATTCTCGTGCGAGTTTCTAAAAAATAGAGATCAATATAGAACAAATCTGTGATTCTGTAGTAAGATAGATTGCTTATTTTTAAGTGATATGAAAATATAATAGTTGCGTACTATTATTCTATGCTTCTCTCTTATTCCATTATTGTATAAGAGATTCACTCTTTTCATTTTCCACTGCTACTTATTCGTCAAAAAAATTCCAGAAAAACCACAATTACAATTTACAACTCCATTATTACACGATTTTTTTTCTCGTGTAGCAACAGAGAACAAAACAGGTTTCAAATCCTCCAAAATAGAGCAATGAGAATTATACTTAGGCGAAATAGATACTAAAAAGTAGCTAAAATGTCAGAGGAACTAAATTGGCTAACAGTGAAACAGATGATAACATTTAACACATTGATATTTATACATAAAATGAAGGACAAATTGTTACTAAAATTATTTACAACGTGGATATTCACAGACATAATACGAGGACATGCAAAGAAATTAGTCGACCAAAAAAGAATAAAACCAATACACAAAACACACTATATACAATTACTTTATGAAGGTATGAAATTTTATAATGCGCTGCCGGAAACCATAAAAATTATGTCAATTAATACATTTTAAATAGCCTATAAGAATCATTTAAAATACATTACTAATGTACAGTAGTATAAAATTTACAATAATATTATTAGGGGCCAGACTTAAGAATGACACTAAACGTCACTTTGTATCATTATAATGCAAACAATAATAAAAATGATTTATCTGTAAATGTTCTATGGGTGGTTAGATAAATGTCTGAGGTTTTCAGTGAATACAATTTTTTTTACTGTAATTCTATGAAAAACATACTGAAATGTCAGTAAAAGGTGCAGTTTTATAACCAACAGAGGTATTTTCGAACATTTTACCTTAAATTCCAGTACCCATTTCATTAAGAATTAATTAATATTTAAATTAATTATTACTGTTTAAAAGTTGTATTCACTGGGAACCTTAGAAATTTTTCTAACTACCCGTATAGAATTGACAGAGAGAGAATTTGTAGCTTTGCTTGTACTAGAAAACTAAAAAGTTTGTATTTCGGGTGCTGACCCTCAAGTTTCTCTACATGAGAGAGTTTGGTTTTTACCCATGGCTGTTTCCAACAGCGTTTATCTCGGGAATGCTGGGTATCTGCAGCCTTAGTTCGAGGAGGGATATAGCATTACTGCTTTTTGCTCATAAACTCCTGAACGGTGTATTATTAATACCTGACATCCTTGCGGAAATTGGATTTTATGTCCCTGATAATTTCACGCGTGGCCGCCAACACAGGCTTCTGTTTCTTCCCAGGTGCAGAACTAACTTACCAATGGTGATGCCCCTGGGAAGACTAACTAGGTTAATTAACTGCCTCGCAGGAAATTTGGATATTTTTCACACGAGCTACAACAAGTTTAAGCAAGAACTAGCTATTAAGTTATAACTATATTATGTACTTCTTGAAAACTATTTTTTTTTTGTTTTTAAACTTCTTTTTACTTTAATTTTTGTGTAATTCTGATTACCATTTTTTGTGTTTTTTGCAATGTCTTGGTGTAAAACTGTTTTTGCAAATATAAAATAAATAAATAAATAAATAAATAAATTTCAAGCAAAAGTCTAAAATAATATGAATTATAATTAGATAATTTGTAAACTTTGATGTACAAGTAATTAAAATAAAACTAAAAACTAGTTTTGGAGAGAAAATGAGATTAAAGTAGCTACCATTCCCATCCCTAGATCGTGAACATGTCGGTACTCCTACAGTTTTATTTTCGATGGCATTTTGCTTCTGTGTAACAGTCAAGTGTCGAATAATCACTAAAACAAACTAGATAATCTATCATCACCCAATTTACAATCTATATAGGCCGACTACGGAATAAGTACCCAACTAAACACTTTTCCCAGCACTGCTTTTCCGATTTATTTTTCGTTTGTAATAATAATAAATTTAAAACAACGAACGCGCCATGAAATACCTAATATTCTGTAGACGTTAGCGAATTAACTGTTGTTTTTCACCGTTCCACTTCAACGTGAGCAGAATATCTTCCTGAATGTGTCAACAACGACTTCTTGCGATATAATTACTTGATTAGAAAACAACATCTTAGAATAGCTTCTAACATAGAAGTTTTGTAGAACTTTGTAACAATAGAGCAGATAACATCGAATGGTCACCGTTTACCTACCATAGTTATGTAGGTTATGTAACAACGGGTTTCTAACAAACAAAAAAAATGCAAAAATGGTTCAACCATTCAACTAATGGCATCCTTTCGTCACTGAAAAGCAAAAGGGCGACACTTTGGTCAAAATGAGTTAAATATGCAGTTTTAATCGGTTTATTTTTCTGTATTGAATGCTCTGACTCTCGTTTGATTTTGAAGCCTTTTATGGCCCTTCAGGCATTTCAAATATATTTACCACTTGGGAGAAGGCTTGACTCGAGCGACACAAGTTTCTGACGTGTGTGTCGCTTCAGGTAACTCAGTGAGAGCATTGAGTTACCCGAGTTAACTTTTTATTTCAAAATCCAACCAGGTACTGAAGACTTATTGTAAAACAAAAAACTTTAAAGTGTTCTGGTGTAAATTTCCCAAAATGACGCTTCAGCCCTTTTGCCTTTCCGACGACGATATACTATAGATATAACATTGTTGAAATGTGCAATAAATCATAATAGGTAATATGAATGTGCAGTAAACCATTATTTCCTTACAAAATGACGGGCAACCTGATTTTTTAACGAAAGAAGATAAATGGTGCTTGATTCGAGGCCTATTTATCATAATGTATCTATGGAAATTTGGGCCATATTCACGGTGTCCGTAAACTTGTGCAGATGACGTTAATATCTGCCGCACATGGATAATCCAAACAAACAGTAAAAATATATATTTTAAAATATTGAAAAAAACTTTTTCACATTCTTTTCGGCAACTTTTAGGTTATGAAACTATTGGAGCCAGGTCTACGCTTCGACGCATTTTATAGGACAGTTCGCTGCAGATAGTAACGCGCGCCGTAGCGATCGAATACTTTTGAATTTTACTCGATTTACTCAAAATCGAATGATAAAACCAAAAATGTGATGTAGATTCACCAGTTTTCCGCCTGTACCACCAGTTTCTGGACGTCGTGTATAAATAACTACGGCAGAAGTTGTTTTAACGATAATAAATAAACAAGTGAACATTCAAGATCGCAGGATCCGACAATACTCCATTTCTAATAATTTCAAAAACACATTTCAGCAAGCGAAACTTTATTCATGAAGACACTTTATTATAAAGAGGTTTCCGCAATTATCATAAGTTGGACTTAAATTTTGGTTTCTGGAAACCGTTGGATGACAGCACTACAAAATACTCGTATTAATAAGTATACCTGCGAATAAAAAACAATCCATGTTTTCAATCCAAATAAAACTGAATGTGTGTCCATCAATAAATAAATTTATTAAATGAAACCAACAAATAAATAATTATATTCGTAAAAAGCATTTACTTTGTGGCTTGCCATATTTATGAATACAATTTTAATATTGTCCTGATGATGGAAGGGTACTTCCGAAACCGGTAGACATAATATTGAATAATAAAGTGGTTATAAACAAAGTTTATTTGTCTTACTTATAAATAAATAACTAATTCGTCAGAGCACAGCACAAGTTTAGTGTAGCATATGAATAAAAAAACGCATAAACATTTCCCCGGGTTGCTAATGTTAATTTGATTATTAATTAGTCATAGAAGATTTCTTATTTTTAACATAACTCGTCGAATATATTGCAGAGCACCTATTCATAAAGTATGAATTTTACTACAGTTGTATAAGCTGACAAAACTGATTTATCAATCAACGGACACGACAACTGTTTTTTTTTCATAGTAAAATTGGGACGGAATTTTTCTTCTAAAAAACCACGACGCCAAAAATTTATCTCCTAAGCTGTCGTCTTCCCTCGGAGTAAGAATTTATATGGAGAGCTAAATATTTTTACCCAACCTATACAAATTTGCGATAAATCACTTTCTTCAGGTTTTTACGACGTGTACCACGAGAGAGAAAGAGACAAAAAAAGTCGTCACATAATATTGCAGCACTTCTAACTATGTAAGGATGTTCTCCGTCCGCGCTAAGTTCACATCATCGAGTCGCATAACTTAGGTCAATGGATTTTGAGGTTATTTCCTATTTTTGTGTTGGTTAAAAAACTTAGAGTGGTTATACAAATAAATCAAACATGATGGTGATATTATGATAAATGTTTAAATAAGACAAAACAAAGATTATAAAACATCACCTTTCAGAGGTATTTCAACAGTTTTAAATATTTTTGAACGAACTTAAGAATTTTCACATTTTTAATGATATAAAGACATAAAATCAACAAAAAGCTTGTGATTGTTTAGGCAAACCTTCTGTTATTAGTGTTTGTGTGATATATTTTGACTTTATAAATCATTTTAATGGTGTACTGATATTGTTTTGTTTGATGTGTTTGAAATATGTTTATTAAAAATGACCGGATTCCGTGTAAGCGGTAATAGGCTATCCATCAACCGTCCTGACTACACTTTCGCAAAGGTACCTCTCCAAGTCCTCCAGGCGTCTGTCGTTGTAAAATACAAGAAGGAGACCTTAGAACTCGAGTAGAAATAAACAGTAAAATTAAGTATTTCTGAGAATATTATAAATACATACACTTGTAAGAAGAATACAAAGTTAAACAGAAACAGTAGAATTCAATCAATAGTAACTCTTAGATAACCAGTTAAACAGTAATTTGGAAAAATACATCGTATCTCTTGTGACATTGCCCATTAGTCTTGGAAATAAATAGAAATGTCACAGATGGTGACAAATATTTGCACACTTCGCTCTTTATTTTAACAAACACTTTCTCCTTATCTTGAAGTGATATTATTCCTCCCAAAGCGAGTTATTTGTCTTCTTAATTAAATATCAACACTGTCATATCAAATCTGCAGTAGCGATTCAATTTCTTGATAGCATATCCGTGATTTTTGTGCATTTTTTTTTATCTCGTGCAATATATATTTAAACATACATATTTATGTTTATAAATTTAATCTCTAACCGCTCACACATTATATTTATAAAAACAGAGATAACACTGTTATTAAAAAACCTTGAGTATATCCTTTTTCACTTATTTTAAAGTGGGAAAAAGTTTTTTAATCATTGATGACTTGCCAGGTGAGTATGCTTCTATTTATTATCTCTGGTTAGCAATAAGATGGAGCCTAGGAATTAAGATTTGTATAGCGCCCTTGATATGATTTTTCACAAAAAAGCGCTATAATATTACCAAAATATTATTATTATTAATAATAATAATTGCCATGGAATTCCGCCACCATAAAACAGTTTTAAAAATATGACTACTAATAACCTTACATGGGCAAGTGTGACAGGTGATTATTTTTTGTAAATGTCTAAATATTGAATTTTTCATTAGTCTTTCTATTTTATTGCAATTTGTCAAAGATGGGTACTTTACTTATATATGTGTTTATGCAGAGTTACAGAACATTATTTTTGGTTTACTTATGAGGTTCATTTATTAAGGACCTATTTTTGGGTAAACACATTCAATTCATTTAACATAATACATAGTGTATTTGCGGCACGTTTCAGAGTGATAGATACTCTAAGTATCGCCCTGGTGAAAGACCTCATTCAGAATCGAAACGCTTGAAATGACTTTAGCCGTGTTTGGTGACCAGATGTGAATAACCAGATACTTTCCAACCTTCCTCTTCACCATATCCTTCCTTTCCTCACTACCTTCAGCCTCACAACATAACCTAATTGGGGATGCCATTGTCTCGCTGGCTCTAGACGGTTGAAAGCAGTTGGGACTCTTGTGCGGGATTCACTATTAAAAAATCCCTACCTACCTAATAAAGTACCCACCTATAATGTATTTCAGCAGACATTATTCTATATTAGAAATTAGAGATAGTCGATATCAGGATTGGGTGTACCTACGGTTCCAGTTACCGGTGACCAGCGAGGAATCGGTTATTTATCCAGTTCTTTTTGCAACCGGTTCCTGGTGCCAGAAAAGTTCCACGAAGGAGTTTTTTTCGAAAAGTACTAGCAAATCGTCAAAAGTTCCTCGCCAATAAAAAATACTAGTCGATAGAGATTTGAAAACGAAAAGATCTGGAACTGGTTACAAAAAAAAACACTATTTTATTTTATTAAAACCGGTTCCTCGGAGAAATAATATCGACGGTTCCAGTGACCGGCTACAAGTCAAATTGCACCCGTGATTTTTCTCGGATGACGACTAGTTATTTAATAAAAGTGAAAACCCGTTTTTTCTACAAACATTGGAATAGGTTATACCTTACCAAATAGTTTCAAAAAGAACTTAAAATCTGGAAATTTTATTAAGCTGTGTTTGTAGACATATTGGGTATGATCAATTATGTACTGAAAATCGACCGATTTAAAAAAAAAATTGGTTTTTCGAAAATTTCAGGTTATTTTCCAGAGGTGTGTACTGTTTATTACGGCATAATTCCAGAGTTCGGTGTTCTGTACAGTTGTTCTAAAATAGTACCTCAGAGCAATAATATACCAGGAGGGAGCTTGTGTAGTCAGGATTTTTGATTTTTTCCTGACTCGGACGTGGCTAGGGCTAGGGTTTTTATACATTCATTCATAGAACATGTCGACATAATGTTTTGTTTATTTGTATAACCACTTTTTCACAGTATTGTTATCAACAAAAATAAAGGATATAACTTAAAAAACCGTTAGTGGGCGGAGTCGCCAGAGACGCGGGAGATTGAAAACATGCTTACCTACCGAAAAGTGGTGCGATATTATGTGATAACTTGTCTTGTCTCTTTCTCTCTCACAGTTTACGACGTAAAAACCCGTAGAAAGTGATTTATCTAAAATTTGTATAGGTTGGGTAAAAATATTTAGCTCTCTCTCCATATTCTTACTCTGAGGATAGTACGCATATTTTTTACAGATATCATGACGAGCTCAGTAGCAGAGCGGTAGGGGCTTTGGCGCTGGGTTCAGAGATCGGGAATTCAAAACCCGGAAAAAAAAACAAATACATATTTTTTTAATTGGATCGATTTTTTCCAAACATGCAATTACAAAAAAAATATATCACAGGTATGTATAATTGCAGAAGACACATTCAGAGAATTTACTATTAAAAAAATCGGGACTTTGCTTGAAATACTATATCTGAATAACTAGGTACTTTTCCCTTCCTAATTTCCTCAGAACATTCGACATTAGCTTGGTCCAAACGAGACGAGGCGAGTGGCGAATGTAGCTGAAGCAATAGTTGAACATTTATGGAAAGGCCCGTGTATATTATTATGGTCACAATTGATTGCAAACGCTTTGTTATGTCTTTTTGGCTGGGTTTTTTTGTTTGTTTTTTAATACTAGAGTTGCATTATACGCGTACCGCGCGCCAAATATAATGGAGATGTCCTAATCGAAATGTAGCCTAAAATGGATTTAGCTAGGTTTAGTCAAGATCTGAATATACCGTACTTTCGCTGATTTATTTCCATCTCACAATACCCCGTATTAAATTGGGATGCCAAAGTCACACTGGCTCCGGGATATATGACTATTGGGTGGTGTCACGAAAAAACATTTAAAACGAAATGGTACAAGATAAATGTAATTATCGACGGACGAATAAAATTGAACAGCAGGGTGTCCTTGAAAAGTGTGGCATAATATTATTTGGCAACTCGAGCCAAGGAGCCGAGCGCGGGGGTCACATTTACAAAAAATGGTACCTTTTTTAAGTCTTTATAAACATAACAGCTGTCTTCTTCGGCGGGTTTCAATTTGCGCAATGGCGTTTTTATGCCTCGTAAAACTGCTTTAATGGTCGCTTATTGTACCATACCTGTTTTAACTCTCATTTAAAAACAGATTTTTTGTGAAAAATGAATGAAAAAATTCACACAACGTAGCGAGAATTGGGCACATCATTTATTTTAAATACCTACTAGCCTATTATGTTTTTGATTTTTCTTGTAGATTTTTGTTTGTTTGAGTTATCTTCGCACTAATACTAGTTTATCTTTGAAGATGCTGTGTGGGGGTCTCTATGGAAAATAAAGTGTGAATTTGAGTCTTGAAGAGGCCCATGTTGTAGGAGGGAGGAAACATAGAGGCCGGTAAATCATTCCACAGCTGAGCTGTTGTTCTGTAATTGAGCCTTGTTCGAATTGTTGGTAAAAAAAAATGCCTGACCTCTTTGTCTAGGTATAGCCCTTAGAGTATACAAGAGGTAGCGCAAGCCAAAGCCAGTGAAGTCAGTTTTGGACTTGTTTTTGATGATTTTAACATGACTCGGCGCAAATGGGCGTGGCTAAGACTAAGGCTACGGTATTTATACATCCATTCATATCACATATCGACATAATGTTTTTGTGTATTCGTATAGCCACTTTTTCACAGTATTTTTATCAACAAAAATATAGCATCTAACCTAAAAAACCGTTTAGTTGTGTCAAGTTTAGTGGCAAAATAAAAAATGTGGGCGGAGTCCCGCCGTTAACCAGCGAAAATAACCAGCTTAAGATCATTACGACAGTATTTAGAAGCCGTCCAAGAAATTTGTTGTCTCTTTCTCTCTCATGGTGTACGATGTAAAAACTCGGAAAAAGTGATTTATTACAATTTCGGATGGGTTGGGTAAAACAAATTAGCTATCCCTCCATATATTGTTACTTCAAGGTATAGCCAATGACAGCTACAACAATGGCGACCTTTTTTGTGGTTGCCATTGACTAGATAAAAAAACAAGTGACTTTTTACTCACAATATCAACAGGGTCTACATACTTTTTACTAATTTGTTTTAAATAACGAGCTATAAAAAACGATAAGAAAATGAAAGATTATGCCTCAAACAATCATAAAATTTAACGAAATTACACGACTTTCACGCATAACAATGCGAAGCCAATATTGACGTTTTTTTAAAACAAAATTATTTAAATTTAAAGGCAATGTCATTAGACTCACTAGTTATAATTTAATGTGCTCATCAGCTTGTTATGCTTGACAAGCATAACAACGTCATAGGGATGGTTGATATCTGAAATAGACTGTCACTGCGGTTCCAGTTACCGGAGACCGGCGAGGATCCGGCTATTTATCCAGCTACTTTTGAAACCGATTCCCGGTAGCTGGAAGGGTCTTCGGTAACTAAATTTATCTGGGAAAAAAGGAACCGGGTTACGTACATAGGTAGACTTTAGATAGAATTTTGTTTTTGTTGGAAATTATTTTCTATATCTCTAGTACATAGTGCTTTGGCTAGTTCAGGATTGTATGATTGGAATCATTCGTTACGAAACTTAAATTCGCAAAGCAATTTTAAAATGTTTGATTATTTGTGTCAAATAAAAAGGATTGTGAAGAGGGGGGAGGGGCGCACTAGTACTTACTGCACAAGGAGCTAGATGTCGTGGAACCGGCCCTGCGTCTATCTCTAAACAACCGTCACAGTGTTATGCTTGTCAACTGATCACAATTGTTCAAAAGCTGAAACGCACCGAAATTCAGCGTTTAACGGGGACCGCTCAAATGTCAAACATTCAAAATGGCGCTGATCGACGATTTGATGTACATCAAATTTTATGAGACGAGAGTTTGAAAAAACCCCTAAGAAAATAAAGCATTATAAGATAAAGATTTTTTTAATGAATTTTCAAAACCCAGTTTGGACCTGTACATTAATAATGGCGTTGTATTTTTCCATCTTCCACGAAAGCGGTTTTGCCAGAGGTTCGATAGATTGTCAATAGTATTAGGTGGGTAGGTAGGTAATAGTTCTCTTGTTCTCGTAGGATGTATAACTTTTTTCTCGCCATCGGTTTTCTTGTGAGATAAATTGAAAACACTTAGAAATTATGAATAAAATTAGAAACTATTATGGATTTTCGAAAGTAAACTATTGATGAACATTTAAATATGGGAAATTGATTCAACCATAAACAATATATGTATTTACCACTGGTTATATATATTTTTTGATTTTTTCAAGAAGCATGTACTTTTTGTTTTATTTTTTAATGTATCATGTACTATCATAATATATAATATTTTACCTGTCAACATCAATACATTGTACAAATTTGTTGTAAAATCCCACTAGGGCCTTAATAAATAAATAAATAAAATATAATTACACAAAATTACACTTCAAATCTATTATCGAAATCAACGATTGGAAAAATTAAAAATATCCCAACTTTATCATGGTAATTTGAAAACACAATTGAGCGAAAAAATAGACACTCGGGTCTTAAATTTAGACTTTTCATACAATAATAATAACAAATTTAATAATATTAGGTAGTAAATTAACCACAAACAATATTAATTTACGCAATTATTTTCGAAATCAGTGACTGTCTAAAATCATTTTTTTATACACTTTTTATTTATTTATTGCACAATACTATTTTCATTCAGTGGGAATTTGTACACGCTAAGCTACTGCAAGTAGCTTATCAATACATTCAGTAATATTTTAGCAGATAAATTTATAACATACAGTAATAAATATTATTAAGATGTTATGTTTATGTAAATGATTAAATGAAATGTGTTCAATTGGTTATATATTTATATGAGAACAAACAGAAAATTGATAGATTATAATAAAAGTGCGAAACCATGTTATGATTATTTCACCGAATTTGTTATTCGGGACTTTGAATACATTATTAAAATGTAAACAACGATAAAGTAAGAGCAATGATGTTAAAATATAACGCGTGTCGTTGTTGAGCCTTTCTTTTCACTAAGTAATGCTATTATCAAACTATAACAGTTTGATAATGGTCTCAAACGTCGAAACAGCTGTCACGATTAAAATAAAGACTAAAAATTACCTAAACAAATTATTTTTGAAAATTGTAACATAAATATAACAAACTATCGATCCGGCATCGCAGTAAACAATGAGAAAGTGAGTAGTAACGTAGAACGCAGCTATTATACAATATACTTGCCCGCCACACAGCTCGTCTTAATTTCTATGAAACACTGACAGATTTACATGTCCTAGCTGTTATTTAGCTACTGATAATGAAAACTGTCAACACGAAATGTCATTTTGACATTTGCACACACGTGCAAGAAATCGGCAATAATAATAGACAAACAAAAAACAATGAAACGTCAAAATATGACAGATGGAAGAAAATATAATGATTTAAACGAACCTCGATATTTCCCATAGTCTGGAAAGCC
Organism: Drusus annulatus; assembly: GCA_022651775.1. Classification (NCBI taxonomy): domain Eukaryota; kingdom Metazoa; phylum Arthropoda; class Insecta; order Trichoptera; family Limnephilidae; genus Drusus; species Drusus annulatus. The sequence goes on from JAGWCC010000167.1 coordinate 549,317, forward strand.
GTGAAAACAAACATGAACCCGAAACCGAGCATGATTATATTAAAAAACCTCTTTCGATAGCCATTTTCGGTGATTTGTCGTACGCGGCACAAATATAGAATGTGAGAGCGACTGCCTCGCACGGCGGTAAAACGAATGACTGAAAAATTATCGTAGCCGCACTACTCTTTTTACTGCAACTATCTCGGAATGCGGAGGCAGGTCTATCGGAGTGAAGGACCCCTCGATGAACGAGGCCGGACTTTATTTGGATCACAATTGATTATCGATAATCAAACACATAAGCGGGACAATGAGATGTATGGCCAATCATACTTACTATGAAGTACTCGTCAAACAAAACAATATATATATCAGACCTAGTTTTCCGGTCCATGGTAAAGCAGTGTCCTGAGTTTTAATACAAATTTATACCGAAGCCAACACTGAACAAACGGGATTTAGAATTTACCTGGAAGGTCGTCAGGAATGGACACACCCTTTGTTCCAACCAATGGATACATGGATTGACGTAGTTACTTACCTATTAATCCATCATGATAATTTAATCATTTTCAAAAGCGCATTTCAAAAATTAAAAGTTTTGTTTTGAAACATTGCACTAAGACGAATTATAGTACCTAATAGATATATAAAACATTTTTTTGTAGTGTCGATATTTGGAAGCCCCTGCACAAACTATGTGGAGTCGCATGACTCCTCTCAACTTTCTCAAATTAGATTTTTTAAACTAATTTTCTGCAATTTTTCTGGTAGATTTTTAAAACAAACTAATGATAATGAATTCTAAAGAAAAATAAAACCAAAACAGGTTAAAAAAAAAACAATAAAAAATATTCACATAAATATAAATCAATTAACACCGATTATGGAAACATTTTACTGTCTTTAATTATTTGTAGAATTAATACATCTTTCAGGAAAAGCGTTTTAATTTACCTAACATACCTAAGGGCTCCGGACGAGTTCTGACGTCATCGGAACCCACGCCGCTAGCTACGACAGTGAAAATAACAACTGATTTGCTTACAAAATTAAACATCAAAAACTAATTTTATTGTGAAAACGAGCTATAATCAATAACAGCATTTGGATGTACAACTGTCGATACAATTTTATTTATTTTTAATATTGTTTGAAATTTACTCTTTTGTATTTTTTTATCACAATGAATTCCATACTGAGCGTTAATTTTACATAAATAACGTTTTCATAATAACTTCCAAATATCATGAATGCTTCGTAACTTTTTCTAAGCCGTTATCTGCTGTAATAAATTGTGTGATGCATCATTGGGTAAATATTATTTTCATAATATTCTACTTCAAATTCCATTATACTGCGACAACAGAAAACTGCTTGCGAATAATGAAGTTCTTCGTCCATTTGCATTAAAAATGTTTTACTACTATTTAAGACGATTTAAATAGCTATAGGCCTAATCAAGTGGCAATTAGTTTGAATGATTTTTTGTAATCAACTTGTTGTTTACTTTGGGTAACGTTTCTCAAATATTCAATTTATTTTTAAAATATCAAAATCTTGACGATTTTATTTCAAAATGAACACCGCACAAGAGCCTCAACTGCTTTCAATCGCCTGGAGCCAGTAGGGCTGTGGCATCCCTAATTGGTGTATGTTTTGAAGCTAAAGGTGGTGGAGAGAAGAAGGGGTTGATAAGAGAAAGGTTGGGAAGTATTTGACTATTCAGATCTGGTCATCAAACACGGGTAAAGCCATTTTACGCAACTTTTTTATTCTAAATGGTGGTTTTCACCAGGGCGATACTTAAAGTATCTACCACTCTGGAACGTTCCGCAAACATACTACATAACATAAGTTATGTTATATTAATTAAATGTGAAATAATACGTATTCATTAAATACCAATTATTTGCACACGACAGTATTAGAACCTGCGACCTCTGGATTCTTGGTCGAGCGTCTTAATCACTCGACCACGGAGGCACATTGTTCACACTATTATTGAACTATTTTCTCGAAAAATTAACCAATCATTAAAATAACATCAATTCTAATACGAATGCGAATTTTTTTATCGGAAATTCTTTTGGTTACTTTTAGTTTTAACTAATTCTGCGCCCCACAACTTTTACTGAGCTTCAAAATAAAGATTAGTTAATATTATTTATTTATTCAATATTTGTAGAGCTGTTTTAAAAATATTTTTGAACATCCATTTCTAGCACAGATTGACATAACTCTGTTCATAATGCTGGCATTTTTTTTATATTTCTGCAATGGCACTCATTGAATGTTTCGAACTAATGTTGACAGTAAAAAAAATCGATTTGAAAAAAAAACTGATAAATGTCTTTGCGTCGGTAAATTTTAGTCTATGGTTTAAGTTATCCATGGAGTTGAAAAATGACTTCGTCTAACGTGTCTGGGGTGTTTTGAGTTTTTTTTTCAATAAAATTCATTTAACTTCTCCATTTGTAATTATTATGGTTAGAGAGGATACCAAACCACGCCTCAATTAATATTCAATTGAATTGAATCGGTGTTTGAATAAATAAAGTGCGTTCTCGACAATGACTGTTGAGTGGATGATCTCATTGTCATTTTTATTTGTTGCTGCTGTAGGAATCTGTACAATTTGCAGCCTGCCTTGAATAATCATTTGTGATTCTTGACGTACATGTCATTTAAACTAGGGTGTATATATTATTATGATGAAGCAATTTCTTAGAGTAAAACAGTTGGCCGACCAGACCTTTTCCAGGTAAATTCTTTATCTTAAATGTCAGATAAGGGCATTTCGATCGCCTTGCATATTCCAATAATACTGATATATATATATATATATATATATATATATATATATATTTATACGATAAACACACTAGAATCAAATTTATTCGCTAGAAGTGTATTTATCTTGCTTTTAACCGACACGAATGTAATATTTCAGGTAGATAAAAACATTTTGGTGAATCATTTATTTGTTTACATTGACATAGCTATACTATTTCATTAGATTAAAGTACTCTAACATTTTTAATTACACCTATGTAGTGAAATAATTGATCCTTAAATACAAGCTTATATTATCCCACATTCCCAATTCTACGGCCTGTTCACTTTACATATTGCGAAATGCTTATTTCATATTATGTCTGATCTTATTGCGCAAATCGTAATAATTAATTCATTGCAGTAACTCACATTGCTATGCTAACTGAATTATATATTGGGTGTTCATTTTCACCCTTGTTATCATATATATTTGTGCCTACAAGTATTTATTTTGTTTTATTATCTAAGTTCAGCTGATTGTTTACTCTTTCCAAACACCTAAATTCGTTTTGTGTTTGACTCAACATTTACAAATGCTATTTCTGACTGATTTTACAAATAAAAATATTCTTGGTGTCCGAATCTTGCTTTAATTTTCAAGTTTTTTTTTTAAATACTTATTGTTTTTTTCAAGTTTTGACAAGAGATTTATTTATTACTTTCAAAGCAATATTATTTTTAAAAGTAACAAAGAGTTACTTAAAACATCTAATATTCTATAAACATATTTAAATATGTATTTTGAAAGATTTTCCTACGTTAATTAAGACAACTTTTTGTTTTTAAATGTGTCTGATATACTTATGTGTCATTGCAGCACATGAATTCACAAAATAATCATTTATTTCAATCGGTGACTAGCCATGAAATGTTATACCAATTAAATTTAACATAACATGAGTCATATCACAAACCTCTTGTTTATGATTTCCTGTATATATCATATAACACACACTATTTATAACCACCATTATATGATGGAATAAAACCTGTTAACAGATATTAGAATGTTTTCCCCAAATAATACGGGCAGCCAATACATTATTGGAAAACAGTTCCTACTTGAAATGATAATTTTCCTTGTCATTTAATCAGTTTGCACATTCCCTTGGTCGGCGAACAAATGCAATAATGAACTGTTAAATGTTCAGTTAATTATCCAATATTTATGGAATATAACAGCCACAAACATCGTAGTCTCGTCAGCTTAAATACGAGAATGCATATAATCCAATGTTTATTTAATACGAATCGGACATTATATTAGGGGTTTCCTCTGATATATTTTTTTTTCTTGATTCCTTATTAGCTCCAAATCTCTGCCAACAAAGTTCTCCATCATATTGTCATTTACTCAAAACATAATTCTTTTTTCAATTCTTATGTAAATTGTTTTAATTAGGTCCGGCAAGAACACAGACGACCCGAACGATGAGTTGCAACGGGCAGACCGCAAGGTTGAGAACCTCAAGGGCGCCGTGCAGGCCATGTACAAGAGGCTCTGCCCCTCTGGCGCCCCCGGGGCTACGCAGGCCCTAGACCCGGCGCACCGTGAAAAGAAGTTAAAAAAACTGCCGGAGCACCAGCTGGGCCAGGCCATGCAGGACTCGTGCGGCTCTGACGATAATAAACTGCTCAAGTTTCTAATGCAGGAGTGTGGTGTGTATATGAATTGTTTTTTGTATTTCTTTTTTAAATTTATTATTGTTAGAATATTTGTTTACTTTGGCAACTACCGACTAACCGCCTAATTATTTAATTTAATACATGTGAGGTGGTCACTAGTCTCGTGGGTAGGATGCTCAATAAGTAGCTGGCAATACTGACAGCGGGTGCTGACTACTTCTTTAAAAGTTCAGCTTAGTGAGAATAATTTTTTGAGTTTGTAGCTATTTTTTTTAAGAAAACAAAAATGGACTTGAAATCAGTCAATATATTCAAGTCCATCTCTGCCTGCCTATGTCATATCTGGCTACTTCCGCTGGACTATTCCCATATATTGGAAAAACGTGATTTAATTTTAACCGATGTATGATTGTTGCTGATTTTGATGATATTTCAGGATAACTTTGATTGATTGTCAGTGATTATGATAACTGCAAAAGTTTGAATAAAACAGATTGTTGATAAATCATCAGGTCAATCGAGTTACAGCAGAACAGTAAAGAATACAGTAAACTTATTTATAGCCATAAAAAAATGTTATCACAAAATAAAACATAGCATGTTATAATAATAATCTTGATTTTGCTGAGTAAATGTAGTTTTCTTATGTTATGACTCCAAACTAAGAGACGTTACACCTCACCTGCAATAATAATAATATAATATGGATTTTTTGATACTCCAGGTAAGATGGAGGTAAAGCTGGCCTACGAAGTGGCTGACCACGAATTCAGGGTGGAAAAGCTGGTGGGCTCGGAGCTCAACAACCTGACGGAGACAGACTTGCCCAACGTCCTCAAAGCTAAGAAACAACTCTCCAGACTGATGAGCGAGAGAGATACGGCACTTAATCGACTTCACGTAAGTTTAAGAGTATGAATATAATCCCCTAGCACAGCTGTGAAGTCATCCACAAGTTATCCTTCTTAACCCATATGCCGCTACGCACATTATTATTATTATTCGTGAATAATCCATGCCTTGAGAGCTACACACATACATATATAAATATATGTGTCCATTTAAAAATAAAACATGAATGTCACAAGAGCGCCAAGCGCACCCATTTTTCTCAATACATTAGGAATGTGGTAGAAGCGTTAACAATCAGCATCAGCACCTAGAACAAGAAGAAATTAATATTTTGTGCAACGAGAAAAATACCATGTCATATTTTCAACACCTGCGCAATTTACAATCTGAAAGAAATCTAAAATTAAATTAAATTTGCTTTATCTGCAAGTTCGTTAAATGTGAGTAATACTTTTCCTGCCAATATCAAATCACTTTTTTGCTTTTGTTCAATACATTTAAAAAATGGAACACAAAATTCAAATATAAACCAAATTCTTACAAGAAAGTACCAACCTGAATTTCGTTTCAACAATGTTTGTCTATTTTAGAGTTTGCAAAGGCAGAGCGAACCAAATACGGCGAAAATAGCGCAGGCGAGGGAGGAACTGGAGGAGGCGGAACAAAAGGTCGAACAGTCTAGGGATTCCCTCGCAGCGGAAATGTTCTCCCTCATCGTCAAAGAAGCTGATGTCGCCAACTTCATTTTGCAATATGTCCAGCTGCAGTCTGTCTACCACAAGAGCGTTTTGGATACCCTATCCGATATAGTGAATCAATTGCAAAGTCAAATAGGTAAGCTACGTGTTTCATTATATTCACCTATTATGACACTCCTTGTTAGGTGCTTATTTCTCCTGTTGTCTTCTTCAAATTACACTATGATCTATTTTTCACAACCTATTACTCTAACCAATCTTAAACCCTTCCAAACAGTGATTTCCAGGCAGTAATCAGCTGCCCAAACACGCAACATTTGTACTCGTTGTGTGCCGCAGTGTCCTATAAGACCCGGGCATTCGTCACTATCTTTTCAGTCGTTTTTATCCTTTAAAACCTGTTGTTCGTAAATTCAAATTAACCATAATCGCTTGTCAACAAAATAATCAATCCATAGATATATTTTGGATTGTGTCAAATTCGGTACATGTTGAGTAATAAATATTTTAAGTTTGCTTACGTCAGTACGGCTGAAAAAAAAACGATTTTCAAAGTGACATTACTGTGTTTATTTACTGGAAAACCTCGTGCAATTTTAATTGAAAGGAAATTTATTAACACTAAGTTTAGGGGCATTTTTTTATATACCTATTTCTACGTCAATTTGAATACTGTTTAAATAAATGTTTTATTTAACGAATGTAGACTACACACACTGACTACAACTCTATAACTGAAGATTGAATTATTTACTTACTCTAATGCAGCCGTTTGGTCAACTTCGCCAGACTTCCACTCTCGAAGAGACCTTTTTTTATTGCCACATAAATCATAATGCACCGAATGTGTTACGCAACAAAAGCGTATTTGTAATTTGGGTTTGAAACAAAATATCCTTCACACCGATGACATTCTTTCTTCATTTCTTCACACAAATAGTTACACTAATGATTATTTTGTTTTAGAAGTAATAATTTCACAAATTCAAAAGGGTTATTTCAATTTGACGGGTGTCTGTAGTAATAGGTATACAGCAACTAGATTTTCAAAAATAAGAAGTTTACGAAAAAAAATACAATAAATAAATTTACACTGTTCAATTATAAAAAGTCGTAAAAAATACTGTTTAGTAAAATTTGCAAATCAAATTGGAAATCCATCAATTTGATGAGTGCCATAAACCTAGTGTTAAATGTGTAATGTAATATGTATTAAATAGTTAACACGTTCCAGATGAGAAGTCTCACAAGCGGGTGTTTGGGGTCTCCCTCGAGGAGCACCTGCAAGTGATCAAGCAGACCATAGCTCTGCCGGTGCAGCTGTGCGTGTGCGCCCTTCTGGAGCTGGGGCTTTCAGAAGAAGGGCTGTTCCGTATGGCTGGAAGTATGTATCCTTAGCATCACTTTTGTATATTTATTCCCGGAAGCTTCCCACTCTGCTTTTTTCGTATGTAAAATTGGATTCAGATAAAATAAATGTTTTTGTGCATTAAAAACACCAACATAAAAGTTTGTGTTCTATAAAATCGTTAAAAGCAAAAGAAAAGTAACTGTTTGCCACTTTTATTCAGAGTCAGTTATGAAAGTTGGCTTTTGTCAGTACTAATATGTGACTAACATGGATTGTGGTGTTACATACAGGTTCGTCCCGGTTAAAAAGGTTGAAGTTATCCCTGGACTCGGGAATGTTTGAAACACCGCTATGCCGAGAATACCGAGACGTGCACGTACTGGCCGGAGTTCTGAAGTCATATTTAAGAGAACTGCCCGAGCCTCTTCTCACTAGCAACCTGTACGAGCCCTTTCTCAACGCGCTCACCGACAACAACTCCGAGGAAGCTCGCCTCAAGGATCTAAAGAAGGTCATCAAAGAACTGCCCAAAGCAAACTACGATAACCTGCGGTACCTCATCAAGTTCTTCTCGGTCCTCAGTCAACATCAAACCATCAACAAGATGTCACCATCCAATATTTCAATAGTGGTGGCACCCAATATTTTGTGGAGCGACAGCAGCATGGTCGATAACATGACCAGAGCGAGCACCGTCAACGGCGTCGTGGAACTATTAGTGAAACACGCCGACGTCTTATTTGAAGGCGAAATAAACTTCTATACGACCTACTCTAAAGAAAACCTCCTGCCTGATTTATATGAATACGGATTTGGCCCGATGGACGGTCAGGGGATATGTAACCAAGGATTTAATCCTGTAAGTGACCATCCCAACGGAGAACAGAACATGAGCAAATCTTTGCACGAGTATTCTTCATCCACTGCTGCGCTATCCTATATGGCTCCTAAAAACAACATTCACCTCGTGCAGAACTCGCAGACTCACTCACGCAGCAACAGTCATGACACCAGTCTCATCCTCGTCGACGGGGAGATCAAGAGAACCCAGTCCAACAGTTCTCTCTCGGATCATTCCAGTCCTCCTCAAGGCAGTCCTAAGCCGATCACACGGAGGAAAAATAAACCCAATGCGCCTGTTCCCCCTAACTTTACCCCTCCCGATAAGAGCCACCAGAACGTCCCTAGAGTTAATAATTCCACTAACGTTAAGATGGACTTGACACAAGCCAAAGTCAACTATAATAATAAGAATGAACCAGATAAGCCCGAAAAGCCGCCTCGACCGGCGCCAGTTTCACTTCCAGAGAATTCCAAAATCGTCTCGGGAGTGCAAACGATAAACCGTTCAACTTATAAAAGCAAATTAGGTAGAATGGGTCAGAGGTTAATGAGCAGTAGAGAAAATTTGACAGATTTGTCCATAAAAGAACGTAGAAAAAGTTTTGAATTTGAACATGAAAATGTAGGAAAAGAAGCAAAACCTTTGGAAGACCATCCTTCAGTCAGCGCCGTAGAATCCGTTACAGTTCAACACGGCACCGTTGGAAAACTCACGGTGTCCGAAGGTTGCCAAACTTCTTCCATCTCTAAAAACCCCGTCAGCATCAGGAGTGGCGTGATGCCTTCCAAACAAGTGTTGCCTTCGGATCACCCTGTGCCCCCGGCCAACAAGCCCACTCCGGTGCCCACTCCTCGAACCACTTTCGCCCAGCCGCTCCCTTCCCTGAAGCATGATGCCGCTACCTTCACCGAAATCGAAAGTGCTTACGAAGTCCAACTACGACCGAGACCCAGTTTAGAGAGCTTGCCCGGCAAACCCGCAGTTCCCGAAAGACCGCTAACCCTACGGCCGCAATCTTTCCGCAACTCTATCCAGAAGAATCAATCCTTAGAAATGCTAGCATCCTTGGACGCTCCACACAACGGCAACAGTGGGACGGGAGCCCTGCTGGAGCGCACGCACATGTACAACGTAGAAAAGCACCATCCGGCCATCATACAAGTGGGCAACTCGCAAGACAAGCCCGTCAGTCCCACGGGCCGAGTCTCCGATTCCGGTGTGCCGAGCCCCGACGAAGACAAGCCCAACATACAGCGAACGCACAGCACGGGCTCCAATACCCCGAGTGTCACCAAGCCAGAACTGCCAAAATCCGAACACAAAACTCTCGCTAGTCAAATGCGCAAGCTGTCGCAGTCCGAGGGGAACATCCTAGATGTGCCGCCCTCGCCGCGCGCCTACCCCAAGCTGCCGCGCCCCCAGGAGCCCGCGCCCCCGCCGCCCACCAAGCCCCCCGCGCACGACAGTACCAACTTGTAGCGGCGGCCTCTTACCCTGTTTAATCCTATATCCGGTTGTGCAAAACAGCTGACGTTCCACCAGCCCGTCTGATGTCCATATGTGATTAATGATTCATTAAATATACTTTATATTAGGCCTACAAGTTAAAATTTAAAAGTATAAGTTTTTATTTTGAGATTGTGATTATAATGTGCGCATATTGTATTGGTGCGCTTTTTGAAATATTTTATAATTGTATTATATCGGATTGAAATATTGTTTGTCTGTGATTGGCAATACATAATATTATTTAAAGGGCAGGCTCTGACAAACATTTTCAAAGTCAATTTATTATAGTCATTATATAATCAAGCCTCAGTATAACCCCCATATAAGGTTACCATAAAGAAGTTTTGTTTTTCAGCCCCTAATCTGAATTTTTTTAAAGGCATAATTTGGAACCTGCATATAAGGTTTTTCCACGTGTTATTTTCTGGTACCTTTAAAAACCTTACAAAAGAGTTTCACTGTGATTATGTACTACTGTATCATTTGCTCACGGAATTACATTCATTCAACATTCTCTCGGCAGTTATGCTTCGTATTTGACAATAAGACTTCAATGTGCATAGTTTTAATCTTGTCCACCAGCTTCAAGTATTTCTTTATGAGCATGTTCCTCTTTAACATTTTCACCGCATTCCCGATGTAGATAGAATAATAAGCACGGCACTCTTTTTGACAGTCACACATGTTCTCTTAAAACCAATTCATGCATGTATATGAGTAGCGCTGGAGGTACGGATTATTTGCGCATTATAACCTTAGCTGCTTAGCGGAATGAACTTTCAATATTTTTATCATAAAACATCCTTTGGCTGATGATATTTTACAAACTAACAAAATATATTGTAAATTAATCTAAATGTTATCCAGGACCTGCTGTTTCCTGCTTCGCGACATTGTGGTATAAACAAAGATTTGAATACAATCAATAAAACTACTATGTAACCATAAATACTGAACTAAACGTAATATTTGCTTTTGTACATAGGCAAATAATAACTTTTAATATGTATAAATTATAAGTATATTGTAACCATTCTTTTGTTAATATGACACATTCGTCACTGATAATAAGTTGTTGAATCTGAGGAATATTTTTTGTTAAAAATTCCTGTGAAATGTTTTGACTGTACGTATATTGAATTATAAAAGTCAACTCCGCATAGATAATGATGCACAAATAGCTCCTTATCGTAGCTAGAAGTAGATGCGAAAGTTTAGCTAGTTTCGTCGTGTCATTCTTTGTGGAGACCCATCCACTGTAGAAAAAGATAATATCGATGAAGGCGCAACGTGGAGATAGCATTTAGCATTATGTGATGATCTAAACATGTTTAATTGTGAGGTCCCTTCACATCCAGTATATTATGTCATATAAAGTTAATGAGTACAAAACAATATGTTAAAAGCTTTCTGAAAAAAACGTGCTTACAATAAAAATGCTAATTACTTTAATAGGAATGTGCTATGCGCATTTGAACATTATATGTATAGGTATAGCTCGGCTAGTATGTCCTAGAGGAGTTTAGACGTATGTCAATTATTATTCAACTCTTTAACTATTTTACTTTCCTCGTATATAAATTTGTTAATCAGCTCATCGATATTGGGCCTTTTTCTGATAAATTTTATATCAAACCATAGGATAGACGAGATTGAAATGACTTAGATTAGAAATGGGTGGAGAAGCGAACATATCTACAACGTTCTAGAATAAATACTTTATACCATATCCACAATGTTGATTTGAACAATCAAACTCATAACTGCATACATATTATTATATTTACATAACTGAAAAATTATGACGAATGTACGAAAAGATCTCAGTGAAAATAATAAGTACCATAGTTTCACATTTGCATGTCAAAATTTAATGGCTGTATAGACTGTTAAAAATTAAAACTTTGTGTTTATTTTTATGATAAAACCTATTTGTAATTTTTATTCTCAACTTTCAGTGAATAAAAGGTTTCCGATGTTTTTTTCACAGTACATAAATATTATCTACAAACATATCGGTGCAGTTGGCCAAGAGAAGAATGAAACCAACTGGTAGCTACAATATCTACAGTTGCGACGCCCCAATTGCACGGATAACTTTACTTTGTAGATGTGTGCAAACTGTTGGTTTTATATTGGTCTTCTGAATAATGATGGCATGCATTGTATGAGAAAAGATCATTTAATAATAATTAGTTATTGCATTTTCTGTTATTGAAACTGTTGATTACTGTTCGGTGCCTTAAAATCCTTCGTTAGCAGGTATTAGCATCTCGTGGATGTAAAACAGTCCTCCCGATGGACATGTGATCTAATATGAATGTAAAGTAATGTTGTTAAAGAAATTATAGAAAAATCTATATGTACTATTATTCAAATTTGCAAACTGCATTTTTAATATTCATTTAAACCCAAAGTTTAGCTGTAATTATTTTAGCTTTTGTTTTTATTCTTTTTCATTTAAGTACTTTTGAATTTACGCGAGTCATATCTTATTTTTAAGAAATTCTGCTTTTAATATTCTTTTTCATGATAATTGTAACACAGCCCCTGTGAGGGGCGCAATCATAATATAATATTATTATTACTTTATTTTATGTTTTCAAATGTTATTTTCATATTTAAACTCATGACATATTATTGTAAATAATAATACAGTTGCATTTTTAACTTTTACATTAAAATATAATATGATGATATTGAAAGTAACTTTGTTTTTTCTTTTCAACTTTAATCTACAAAATACTCCAGTGCTAAATTACGGCTCAGAGTGCCAAGCATGAAGAATAGACATGATATTGAAGATTTTTGAGCAGAATCTTTGGAGCCATACAAGAAAATGGTGTCTGGCAGACAAAGTACAATCGAGAGCTATACTAACTGTTTGAAAAGTTGACAATAACAAGTTTAACAAAACTGGGACAGCTCTACTTTTTTTCTTTTTTTTTATACTGCACAAGAGTCCCAACCGTCTGGAGCCTGTGGGACTATGGCACCCCCAATCAGGGTAGCGGGGAGGGGAAGGAGAAGAGGAAGGTTGATAAGTACCTGGCTATTCAGATTTGGTCACCAAACACGGCTAGAGCCATTTAAAGCGACATTTCGATTCTTAATGGTGGTCTTTCACCAGGGCGATACTTGGAGTATCTACTGCTACTGAGGCTTTATGATTAAATGATCCAATGATTATTATTAAACCCGCAAGAGGAGTGTTGAGAGACCCAAGGAAGGGGCTATACAGTGTGGAGGCCGACTCCGCATCCTTGGACGTAAGGAACTGGAGTAAGATAGCAGGAGACTGACAGGGGTGGAGGTGGTCCTGCACCCTTAGTAAAATGCATTGAAAACTAAAAGGTTGCCAATTATTTTTTTTTAATAAATATTTATTTTAGACAATATTAAATTCACGACCATCTGACAATGTAATAATTTCTTTTTCCAACTCTCACTAGTGACATCATATTGGGGAGAATGTGAACAGAATCAGATATCACTTCCAAGAAGTTAGTTATCTTCTGGTGGTTGATGTGGAAGCCCCCAGCCTTGATGATGCGCATGGCGTCATCTAAATAAAAACAAAAGCCAATCTGTATTATATTTAAGCGTTGGGAAAAACTTCAATGTTTTGTGAATGCTTCACGAATTGCTAGTTCTTTAAAATGAACCCTTCGCAGTGAACACTTCAATTGAAGTCGAATTCGAAAAAAGGAGATTTGAATTTATCCGGTTATTTGTTCAGTTCTTTTTGAAACCAGTTCCTCGCCAAAAAAACGCGTACTAGTCGGTAGAAAAGTGAAAAGAACTGGAACCGGTTCTTTGCCAACATAAAAAGTACTAGCCGGTAGAGATTTGAAATTCAAAGGAACTGGAACTGGTTCCTCGCCAAATCAAATTTTAAAACAAAAAGAACTCACAAAAAATCACGATCCTTTAGATCGAAGTACTTCAAATTAAACTTCAATTGAAGTACTTGTAATGAGGTACTTCTTTATAGCTTTGAAATTCAACTTCATAACTGAACTGCTGCTAATTGAAGTAGTTCTTTGTAATCTAACTTCCATTGAAGTATTTGTTCAATGAAATGAATAAACGCTAAAATGAACTACCAACTTCAATTGAAGTATTTGTTCAATGGAATGAAGTTAATGAAATGAATGAACGCTAAAATGAACTACCAACTTCAATTGAAGTATTTGTTCAATGGAATGAAGTTAATGAAATGAATGAACGCTAAAATGAACTACCAACTTCAATTGAAGTATTTGTTCAATGGAATGAAGTTAATGAAATGAATGAACGCTAAAATGAACTGCCAACTTCAATTGAAGTATTTGTTCAATGGAATGAAGTTAATGAAATGAATGAACGCTAAAATGAACTACCAACTTCAATTGAAGTATTTGTTCAATGGAATGAAGTTAATGAAATGAATGAACGCTAAAATGAACTACCAACTTCAATTGAAGTATTTGTTCAATGGAATGAAGTTAATGAAATGAATGAACGCTAAAATGAACTACCAACTTCAATTGAAGTATTTGTTCAATGGAATGAAGTTAATGAAATGAATGAACGCTAAAATAAACTACCAACTTCAATTGAAGTATTTGTTCAATGGAATGAAGTTAATGAAATGAATGAACGCTAAAATGAAGTACCAACTTCAATTGAAGTATTTGTTCAATGAACAATGAATGAAGTAGGAACTGTTGCCAAAAGAAGTAGTTCTTTCAAAGCGGTCACAATGCTATTATATTTAAATAATATTATAACAAGGGCCACCCGGATTCTTGTCGCAAAAACAGGCCCTCGCAAAGATTAAAAAATGATATAATTCTTACTCTCATTGTTAAAGCAGCCGGCTTTCATGGCCAGGTTAAGGACTGTTGTCTCGGGTTGCCTCAGTAGCGAAACGGTGGCAGCTCCTTCAAATATTTGGATAGTTTCGGTTGCACTCAAATTCAGCAGAGATTCAATGTCTTTACTGTACAGCGCCTCGGTTGCTCTCTGGGCCCTTTTCAAACCTTTCTCTGGTGAAAAAAACAAAATGATAACTTATTTAATTTTCGGAGCGACTTAATGATGAGCTTAGTAGAACAGTGGTAAGAGCATTGAATAGGGGTTTTGGGTTTCAGGCTTAAAGTGCAAATATTAAATTGATAGGCATGTGTTGGATTTTTCACATAATATACATTTGAAAAAGTATAGTTGTACATTTCATTCGAGAGTGGAAGATACTTTTTTTATAGTGAAAACCGCACAAAAGTCCCAGCCGTCTAGAGCCAGTGAGACTATGGCATCCCCAATTGGGGTATGTTGTGAGGCTGAAGTTATTGGGGAGGGAGAGGAGATGGGAAAGAGGAAGGTTGGGAAGTACCTGGCTATTCAGATCTGATCACCAAACACGGCAAAAGCCGTTTCAAGCAACTTTTCGATTCTGAATGGTGGTCTTTCACCAGGGCAGTATCTACCACTCTGGAACGTGCCGCAAATATGTTTTTAATGATTTTATATCAATTAAATGTGTTACGACACATATTAATTAAATAAAAGTCATGGCGCAAACCGGGTTTGAACCCACGACCTTTGGATTCGTAGTCAAGCGTCTTACCACTCGACCGTGGAGGCCGTATAATGAGAAATAGAATACTCCCTAAGTTAATAAGAAACGAGAGATTGATTGATTAAGACTGATCTATTACTGATTATTCCTGTAGTCCCACACGTTTCAGGAAGTAGAACTGTTGTTATTTCACTTTTTTTTTAAATTGTAGTAGAATACAAAAAAATAAAATCCATTAAAATAGTTTCCATATTGGAGATTTGCAAGTTTTTATTTCCATTAAAAAACTACTTACGTATGTATTATGAGTTTGTGAATGGATATTGTCAATTGTAATGATGGATACACAGCTGTCTAAAGCATACTATTAACTAGATAAGTAATAGAATATTTTTTACCTCCATGAACGAGAATGGTCATTTGCTCTGCCAGCTTGACTTGTGGTATTCTCTTCTCTGGGTTCTGTTCATGCAAGGTCATGGTGTGTTTGATTTCCCCGAGGGAGAGGAAAGTGAAGTATTTAAGAAGTTTCTCAGCTTCCGAATCGTTGGTTCTAACGAAGAATTGGTACAGCGCAAACGGTGAAGTCCTGGCTTCGTCTAACCATATTGCGTTCCCGGCAGACTTGCCGAATTTGTTCCCTTCTTCCGAGGTTATTAACGGTAGTGTGATGCCTTAAAAGGAAAAAATATTGATTTCAATCATTATGCTACACTATTATACAGAAACATTATTTAAAATGCTGTTAAATGTATTTAACAATACATTACTAAACAATTGACCAACGGAAAGTAATTTACGTAACACTGTACATATCAAAATGGTCGAAATTCTAACTGTTTGCACGTGTTTAATGTTAGAAAAGGAAGAACTACCTTCACATTGAATATTTAATCCAATCAGATAATATTAAGTTACTTTGAAAAAAAAGATATTTTTTTAAATAATTTATTAATTAAGTACGAGGTACCAACCATACACAGGCTTATTTTCAACTCTACTGATTAAGTCATGGCCGGATAAAATATTACCCATTTGATCACTTCCTCCAATCTAAAAACAAAGAAAAAACTGTTCTTTAAAATCACAATGTATTAAATCTTTGACTTGAATGTTCTTTCTAATGTATATTTTTGTCATTGCTTCATTAAAATATTATGTAGGTGCTGTTCTTTCTCTGTTGCTTTTTTCCCATTTCGTTTTATGTATTTTTTTTGTAATTTGACAATAGTCCGTTAGTATATAAATAAATAAATCAAAAAGATGCATTATTACCTGAAAACAGCAATTATGGTGTTTGAACAAATGCAGCCAATCGTAGGCTTGGAATATCTGGTAAGTAAACTCGGTAAAGCTCATTCCTATGGCTGAATTGACTCTACTCTGAACAGATTGCTTCAGTAGCATTGTGCCCATTCGAAAATTCCTCCCAACTTTGCTCACAAAATCTATTGAACTCATGTTCTTGTACCAGTCTTCATTGTTCAGTATTCTGAAAAAAACAGTTTACAGTGGAACCTCTATATTCGTCATAAATTCGTTCCTAATGGCCTAACGAGTATGGAATCTGACAAACATAGAAACAGTTTTTCTAATAAGAAATAACTGCAATTCAATTAATCTGTTTCCCAGTCTCAAAAAATGGTACACAAATAAATTAAAAATTGTTAAAACTGTATCTTTATCTTACTGAGTAGAGATGATGGTGGAAGAGAAAGAGGAGGAAAGTTGTTATTTGGAAGGATTATCGCCATCAATTAAAACACCAGCCAAATTAAAACAACACCTAAAGTTGCCTGTTTCAGTCTGCTTTTTAAAACTTTCCTGAAGTAGTCAATCACATGACTACCTTTGAATGCATCTATGTTTTGGCTGACTATCGTTACATTTGCATCGAGCCAATGTCAATTACTTTTGTGCATGAAACGTAAAAGCAATATGGTTCATGGTTTGTGATCGATAATGTGGTTAAAAAGTAATAATAGACTGATTAATATCACCACTCAAAAATGCATTACTTACACCACAGGTCCTAGTTCTTTATCTGACTTCCACAGATATTTGGAATGATTTGCAAATATCTTTTCGATATTACCCCGGATTCCTGAGAGATTTTCTACCACCGAGGATTCATGCAGCTGCGCTCTCTCTGTGGTGCGACCACTTGGGTCTCCTATTTGTCCGGTGGCACCCCCTATCTGAAATATTAAACATTTATTTTAATCGGTGCTCAATGCGTATATTTATGAGATATATGTATACTAGTTTTACTTCCCGGCTTCACGAATTTATTTTCTCTCAGTAGATTTCAACATTCTTTTTTAAAAACTTTTTTCTCATTTAACAACTTTATTTGAAAATATGGAAAAAAAAACGAGCTGAAAGTATGTAGTTGCGTTGGTCTAGAAATATTGACAGAAAAGGATAAGCTCATTTATTTGCTGCTTCAGATAATATATTTTCTACTTTATAGTGAAGAGGTCAGCTGAAAGACTCACCAAGGCTATTACTTTGTGTCCCCCTCTCTGCCAATGCAAAAGGTTAACGAGAACTAGAAGATTCCCCACGTGAAGACTGTTTGCGGTTGGATCGAAACCAGCATAGGCACATTGTGGAGCCTTGTTCAAAAGATCTGTGATATCTTTTCTGAAATTTTTTTACAAATTATTGACCATACACAGTAAATATTTTGCTACCAAGACATAAATATTTTGCTACCAAGACAAGTATAGGTATTGCAACGAATGTTGAGTCAAACACAATACTCGCCCAGGTGCATTGCTTTCAAACAGCGTGTTTCAAACTTGTTATTCGACTTAACGAAAGAAAATTCTAAAAGTAGTGAACAAAAATAACATACTGCAAAAACTTTTTGAAAGTTTTTATGAAAATATTCAAAATACAAATACAAATTGATAAAATAATTAGGCGTAAGCAAGACAAAAGGCTATTTCTCCGTGACTTTTCTCAAGAACATCGCTGTCGGAAGTATATACATATGCAACAATATAATTAATTACGCCCTTGGGGTGATTTTCCCACGAAAACGGGGCTATAAAAGTTATACATTTATTATTATTAATTTCAAGTATGTGTTTTTCGCATCTACTCTAATGCGAGACCTATATCTTTGGCAGGCTACATCTTTATAAAAAAAGCTTTTGAATACAAAAGTGTTTACATTTCTGCTTGAGGAAACACTTCTTGGATCAGCCCTCTCTCACGAAGCCGTAAAACATTTCTACTTGAATACCACCGGTGAAATGGTTTACCACATAACCTCAATGTGCGAAATAGTGCCATTCCAATATTTTTACTCTGAAGAAAAGTTAAGCACTTATTTTCAATCTTATTAAAATATTAGACTTTATATATATCCTATATTTAAGCCTAGGAAATTTGTACTTTTATTCAATAAAAAATATCGTAACGCCTGTCAAAACCCCCAATGTATTTCATAATAATAAACTAAACTGTCAAAAAAATCCAGTTTTCTGTGGAAAAAAACATAGAATATCGCCGTTGTAAATTCTTGTACTTAGTCAAAATCACATTTTTTTCATTACGCAAAAAGTTTCTAAAGGAAAGGAGGAAAAGGATCACTCATCAATAATAATAATAATATTTGGATTATTTTTATAGCGCCGTTTTTGTGAAAAATCACCTCAAGGGCGCTGTACAAATCTTAATTTATAGTTAATAATTAATTTTTACTTAATATACCTACTGTTAGTATTAAGTAAAAATGTTTATTTTGGTACAATTGATTAAACAATTTTTTTTTAAATATATAAACATACAGCAACATACTTACTTGACAGGTCACTTCTGGCAGGACACAATCACTATATTATAATAACTTAAAATTTACCTGATTTTTACATGTTTTTTTAAATTTATTTCTTTCTTTAGGGCATGAGAGCAAATTTAAAATATAGTATGTCAAAGGTCTTTTAAAATTTTTCGTAGTAAGGAACAGATAATAATCAGATAGTTGTATAAATTTATCTATGCCTGTAGATGTAAAAAAAACGTTCACTCCTCCTATGGTCGCCTGTAAAAATAAAATAACATTTGTAAAGGTAAATAGTATCTTCATTTGTGTCTTCCCTATGAAAAGGGGTAGGTGGAAAATTTAAAAATTCTAAGTCATCTATTTATTTCAAATGTTTTTTTAATGTAAATACAGCTAGTTTCATTTTTTTTGCATAAAATAGCTGACTTTTAACTAAAATAGTTTACGCTTTATGTGAATATCACACAAGAGTCCTAACTGGCTCTTTACTGTCCAGAGCTAGTGGGACCGTGGCATCCTCAATTTGGTAATATTGTGAGGTTGAAGGGAGTGGAGGGAGGAAGGAGATGGAGAAGAGTAATTACCTGGCTATTCAGATCTGGTCACTAAACATGACTATTGCCATTTCAATTCTGAATGGTGGTCTTTATGCCGCTAATATACTATTACACTTTATTTTATTTAAAAAATATGTGAAGTGACGCATGTAAATTAAACAAAATTTATTTCCACACGGCTTCGACTCGCGACCTCCAGGCTCATAGCCAAGGATCTTAACCATTCGGACACGAAGGTAGTCAAATAATAATATTTGGACGATTTGCATAGCGCCGTTTTTGTGAAAAATCACCTCAAGGGCGCTGTACAGATCTTACTTTCTATCATTACATATTAATTCCTAGTTTAAATGTGAACCGTATAATGCTACACAGTAATAATTGAATGCGCTTGAACTGCTAACGATATTGTTCAGTAAAGGGGACTCAATCAATAATAAGTCAAAACCACAACTTATATTATGCAACTACTTCGCCTTTCTTTATTATCATAATAGGAGAAACAGCAGTAAAATAACAAGGCTTAATATACAATTTAAAAATCATATTTGTTAAATAAAAGTGAAAAGATTTTTACACATCCGAGTATGACTCTTTTGTAAGATCAAAAATTACAAAAATAAAAAAATTGTACTTGGATCTTCACAAGAATTAAATGAATTTTAAAATGAGAGTTATTCCATTCAATTATAATATTATTACATCAATAAAGAATGTTACGTAAAATTATGAAATTCTGCTACATACATAATAATCAATAGTGCAAAGGTTAAAAAATAAGATATTAAGTATAAAAATAGATATTCAAATATATAGCTTTTATAAAATATGTCTTTAAATTCAATGAATAGTTACACCGACATCAAAGAATTATTCTAGATTTTATGTTGTTCAAAGAGAATAATTACATTGAGTGTGAATGTTTTTTTTATTAATTCAAAGGAGTTATATTCTTATATTTATGTGGAAACAACACATTATGCTAAAATAACAACCCAAACTTAATATAAAATCGAGAGAAAATGAATTTTGTGGTATGTCAATGGGGAAGTTTTTCATTCTTTTCAGGTCTAAAATTAATCAAGTTTATTCGATGCAAAAATATCATAAGGCAAACATCTTAATAGATTATAAATTGATACATTAAGATCATCGACCAAACCTTAGTTTAATTTAAGACGAGATTCAAAGAAAAGTGAAAAAAAAAAATTACTGTAAATCTAAGAAAAGTGATTAAAACTAAAGAAAATGATTTACCACACAAGTAAATATGAAGTTTCCTGAATGTTTGCGAGTAATTAAATATATATTTTAGAATTCAACAAGATACTTACTATAATAATATTCATATTATCAAATAATAGTAAAAGATTCTGGAAAAATGATGTTATGAAAAAATATTCCAACTTAGACGTAAAAATAATTTGAAATAACAAAATAATAATACATGGCATCAGTATAATATTACAATATTCATGTACTAGTTAGTTGTTACTTTTAATCTTCCAGAGTCACATTCTTAAAGAGATACGACATCGATTCCTTGTTGTGAATGCGGCGGATAGCTTCGCTGAGCAGAATAGAAATGTCGACGGTCTTGATTTTGTGGCATTGCATTTTCTGCAGCTCGTGGGGGACGGTGTTGGTGACCACCACCTCGTCGATGGCGGAGTCCTCGATGAGGCGCGGCGCGTCAGAGGATAGAAGGCCGTGCGTCGCCAGTACGTAGATCTTGTACGCGTCTCTCTCCTTCAGCACCTCGGCAGCTGCCACGGGCGACTGCACATCGTCAATTAGGTCGTCCTGTAACAACAGTTTATTTTTAGGTAATACCGCAACGGAGTTCTTGCCCAAAGCCAGTGGAACTATGGCATCCCATTTGGGGAATGGTGTCAGCTTAAAGGAAGTAGAAAAAGGAAAATAGGCGAAATAGGAGGGTTGAAAAATACATAATTTACATAATCTTTTCAAGCAACATATCAATAATTCTGAATGATGTTCTCTCACTGAGAATATTTTGCACTCTGGAAACGAGTTTGACTATACTATTTATTATTTTTTTAAATCTATTTAAATAAACTCTAATTTGTAGTTCATACAAATATATTTTTTTAAATGTTCGCCCAAGCCGAGCTTCGAACTCGTAACCTCCGAGTCCTGAGCCAAAGATTATACTGATCAGGCACAGAGGTCATCAAGAACCAATTTATAAAATATACAAAAAAAAAAGTTTTGACCTATTTACAAAGACTGCTTTTTATTGAAAATATGATAAGCCAGTACACACCGGTTAATTAACATCTCAATTTATTTGGCCATAATATAATTTGAAGTAGCCAAATACAAGATACAGTGAGCAGTTAGTTGGCTATAACAATTTTCAATTGAGATTTCTAAGCAAGCAAGGTCATTTCCTGTCTTGAGAATTAACATTAAACAAAAAAAGTGGCTGCCTCAGTTGGCAGTAATCAAATAAGACCATAATATATTTATAAAATCACATATTTTATAGGGTATGTTTTAAAACAACAACAAAAACATCAAGTTTTCTCACAGGTTATTTGGGTTTAATTGATATCTGGGCTTACAAGAAAATTTAACCAAATTACAATAAGCAGTTTTAAAATAAACTAATTTAGTAAGTTTGCAATTATAATTGAAAGCATGTTTAACTTGCATGTAGGGAGTTCAAAAAGTTTGTAGAAATGAGATACATCATATATATGATGTTGTACAGAAATTGAGTGCTAAAGTTCCCTTAATTTAATTTCGGCTGAAGTTTGAATGAGACGTGTATGGATTTTTATCCATAACGGGTAAATTCGAACATAGTGCAGTTATTAAATTTTTAGTTTCAGATGACAAGCTACAATTTTTTTAGAAAATATTCTCTCTTTGTACGGTAACTCTCCACCTATCAATGCCAGGGACAAAATGGATTGCTGAATATAGAAGAGGAAGAACATCCATCGGAGATAACCTCTGTAGCGGTAGGCCTTCAACGTCGGTTACTGTAGAAAATGTTCATAAAGTGCACAGTGTGGTATTGAGTGACCGGCGATTTAATGTGCATTAAATAGCAGAGGTTTCGACCATATCGAAAGTAAGTAAATAAATTCAGTTAAATTTAGTCTATATATGATTGCACCGAATGCTGACTTTGGACAAAAACGCGAATCATCTCTAATTTCAAAGGAGTGCTTAGCCATGATGGACCATAATTTAAAAAAAAAATCGTGTCGATTTGTGATTGATGATTTGGATTCATTATTACCAAGCAATGTTCAAAGAGCAACCGAAACAGTGGTCTAAGGGAGAAGATAAGAATAAGTTTAAGGCATTTTTATTAGCAGGCAAAGCAAAGAAACAGTGGATCGGAGAGGAGATGGGCCACCAAATGAGTTCAAGGTATATCCATCAGCAGACAAAGCCGTGGCCTCAGCTTTTTTGTATGCGGGGAATTTTGTTTTGGTATTTTTTGGAAAGAGGAAGAAGAATCAACAAAGATTATCTTTGTGACCATTTGGACAAGTTCCAATCAATAAAAAAACAGCCCAGAACACAATGTGAAAAAATCTGTTTCGTCACAACAATGTGCTGGCTCATTCAACGATAGAAACAGCTGCTAAAATCTTGTTAAAGATTGGTTTCCCATGCCCCAAATCCAACAGCTTCGAATTTTATCTGCTCCCACAGTTGTAAAATATTACTTGCTGAAAAGAGAATTCAGGTAAATAAGGAATTAATGGGCGAAAAAGATGTCTACTTCAAGAGTTAAGGAAGTCGCACTAAATACTGACAAAATGACACTCGAACATCGCTGAATGAAATTTATAAATCTAGAAAGGGGTTATTTTAAGAAATAAAATCAAAATTACTTCCCTAACCATTGTACATATTTACATTCACTTCTACTTTTAGAACTCCCTTGGTATTTGAAGACTTGAGTGGATTATGGTAATCTAATGTAATTTTTTGCTGTGAAATTAATTAGATAGGTATTATCCCAGTGACATTTTCTTGAAGTGGTTATAAAGGTCATACAATATCTGAGATTTTCAATGCTACAAGGTGAAAAAGATATTATCTTGATAAATTGTAACCTTCTTTTACTTCATCGAAATAGATTTTTATGTTAATTCCATACAGTGGACATGTCCACGTGTCATCTTTGGGGATGGTGTTGAAGAGAGAAAACTATCTCAAAATAAATTCTTTTTTTCAAACATATGTAACCTAAAAAAAAATAATGATTTCTACCTTGACTTGACCTTAGCTTTGACTTGAATGTTCTTTGTAATGTATATTTTTGTCATTGCTTAATTAAAATATTATGTACAAGTATATGCTGTTCTTTCTCTGCTGCTGTTTTCCCATTTCATGTTATGTATTTTTATTTTTGTAATTGGACAATAGTCCGTTAGTATATAAATAAATAACATAAAATATGTTTGTTGAGTTCCACTCGGAGGAATGTGATTATTTATCAGTTGTAGTAAATTCTGACTAGTCGAAATGAAGATGTGTGAATCTTGCAAGGAAATTTGAGATCATATTGTATGTATGCAATATTGCATAGTCTTACCACCATGATAGCGATGCGTCCTCCTACATCTCCCACCACGTTGATTGGGGGCTTCTCCTTGGCTGGGTGCACAGGGACACCTACACCCACGTCCATTGTTCTAGATCTGGGAAAGTAATTATAAATATAGTATTTATAGCTCTTGATAACATATACTTAATACAATAAACATTATTATTCGTAAACGGTCTGTAGGAATAACTCTGGCAAAATGAATACAGACAAAAAAAAAGGGCCCCAACTGCTCTCGAGTCCATTGACATATTAGCTATTCTAATTAAATAACGTAGAGAAATTAAACAAAATGAGAGGGGCAAGGAGAAGGTTTTGAATTAACCCAGAGCATTATCCACAATTAATGAAGAAAACATACTATTTTTAATTTTGTTTAACGATTTTAATTTATTTTATTCGCAGTTCACCGTTTTTAGAGCCCTCAAACATCTGGCCTACAGCCAAAGTTGTTCTCTGTATTTCAGAGTATAGGAATAAATATGGAATATAGGAAAACTGACATATTTATTATATGGACTATCATGAATTTGCAGCACGTATATATTTACCTGGGCAGTGTGGGTGGAGAGTACCTCCCATCGACTTCATCACTCTCCGACTCTTTCTGCTCCCCATGTATGACTGCGATTCCCAATCGGAGACGCTCGGCGTAGGAAGTGGCCTTCTTGGCTGAGCCTGGATTCCGGGCCACAATCACAGCATTACGGTAGTCGGGAATCTAAAGAAATAATATTCTTATATTCATCAAGCACGGCCGTTTTTGCACACTCCTAATGGGGACACTGATCTGTGTGAAGTCCCAAGCAACAGTAAAAGATGGTTTAACAATTGAAAAACAACAGCCATAAAAACTAGGACCCTAAAATACACTAAAATGTTAAACTGCAATATTGTATCAAATCACAATATTATGCTTATTGATTTCATCAAAAAAATCAAGGAGTAAGATATTAATATGGTAGACTAAACTTAAAAATTAAAAAATCCTTTTCTACGCTCCACAAATATTTATCGCTATAAAACAACTTACGCTTTCCTGAATATACTGCAGCAGGAAGGGAGAGGCTCGCAGATTGTCTACGGGACAATCGAAGAAGCCCTGGATCTCTTTCTGATGCAGGTCCATGGTGATGACGTGCGTCAGACCAGACTTGCACATCATCTTGGCGAGTAGCTTGCTGACGATGCAGCTTCGCTTGCGCATCTTGCACTGCTTGCTGTAGGGCAGGTAGGGAATCACACCCACGATGGACTTGGCTGATGAAGTTTTGCAAGCGTACGCCATTATCAGCAGCTCCATGATGTTATTGTTTACATCCCTGCAAAGATGTTCAACTGATTAATTAATGTTGTTTAATTCTGGAAATGTTGGACCATTACGGATGCTGCATTTCAGAAAGTATGTAGTCCCTAATTTCAACAAATTTGTGAAATCCTTCTGCACATTTGTAGGATTTGGATTTGAATTGCGAACTAATTACGGAGACTTTTATTGGGACTCAAATTCGAGCTGAGAGCATGTACCATTCATAAAAGGTTAACAGTACAAGTGTAAAATACAAGTAATCCAAAATGGAGGATGGATTTCAAAATAAATTTAAACAGATGAGAGAACAATCAAAAGTTAATATTATAACATGAGAGACAATGTAAAATGTGACAGTGGTTTAAACTTCTAGGCCTAAGTTTGCTTGCAAAAAATGTGGAATACATATCGCTTTTGACCTAAACACAGTCGATAAGAAAAATCGGGAAAACTGTTTGCTTCAACTTATATTGTTTTTGGTTAAGGAAAGATTCGGGGAACAGAGAGGTTAGTAGTTAAAGCTTCAAGTGGAATTCTTTAATGGAATATTATAAGTTGCCACTCACACTGCGCAAAATATAAACTAATACTGTTACTATTTGGTATATCTTACTTGGTGCCCGTTTGGACGATATAAATATCTTTTCCTCGGACAGAGTCTCCTATTTCCACCACTGTCTCCCGGTTCGTCTTGTGGAACACGGCACAGCCTCCATTCTTTACACCGAGTCGGCTGGAATGTTAACAATATCAATGAATTATATTTATTTCAGAAAATAAATACCAGACAGAAAATATAACATTAACCTCGAATGGATTCATTAAAAGAAAACAAAATTTCTATTTGATTAGTTTTTTTAAGTATTGCATTAGGGTTATTGATTACACAAAACAAACATTCATAGCGCAATTATTTGTAGACATGCATTAATAATAATAATATTTGGATGATTTGTATAGCGCCATTTTTATGAAAAATCACCTCAAGGACGCTGTACAGATCTTATTTTCTATTATTATAATTAATTCCTAGTGAAAATTAATAAATTTGTTCAATTTCATCGTTTCATTTCTAACCTTTAAATTTTACAAGTTTGCAAGCTGTCAAAAGGAATGAGTCAATAAATTCTCCAAAAATACATAAATTAAATATTATGAATCCATACATGGGACAGATGAGGAAACACATTTTTCTTACCTAGCAATCAAATTAGCGAGCTCAACGTGTGAGTTACCGCCAATCAGAACAATATCAGAAGTAATTGGTCCCTCCATTGCATTTGCTCCACGAGGAATCCGAAATCCTCTATACCTAAGAAACAACGAAGGATTATTATTGGTGGTTAAGTCGGGGCTAATTCGATATAATGTGTGTGCAAAACATGCTTCATTCCAATGCCGGAAAAAGTTTGAAGGATTTCGATAAAAAACATTAGTTGTGAACAACAAACACGCAAATAATATAACACATATAATGTTAAAACTTAAAACAAACTCCAAACGCCGGTGGTAACTACAGAGGGGATCAAATACGTTGCAGAATGGAAAACCGTAGCATATTAAATCGATGGTAAACAAGTGGTTGAGTCACAAGGCAAATCACGAGCATATAAAATTGAAAGTAAAGAACCTTGTTTTGCTGATAAACATAATTTTACATATAATTTATACCTCCTAAAATAATTATTGTATTATTAATAATTAACAAACGGAATAACGATGCACGCACTCGCACTCCGGTGACAGCAAATCGACAAATAATTTAATTCATAGATTAAATGTGTAACTGACATGTGCACGAAATCAAATCAGTTTTATTTTCATAGAGGGTGTTATCATATAATTTCTGCCAAATCGACTTCAAAACTAATCGCTGGTTACTGAAAAATGAACGTTAATACTGTGCTTCTATGTGTAAACCCCGGTTTTGAAAATAATTGCAGAGATAGGTTGCAATAAGTATGAGAGGAGTGTGAGCAGAATACATGACGTGAAAGTAAATCAAATAAGAAGCCGGGAACGCCTGAGGAAGACATGGCACGATCAAATTAATCGAATACTTGAGTCAGGCCATGTCATAAGTCAGAATAACAAAAGAGTAGGTATGAGAAGATGTATGCATGTGAATGAAGCAAGGAGTGTGTGCCAAATAAGAGTTTTATGGCGGTCTATCCTTTTTCCCTACTCCTGCGGGGAAATGGCGTGATGGTTAGTAAGTTTTAGTTAAATGCTGTATATTTTTTTTGTTCACCAGCTACATAATGTTAAAAAATATTTAATGATTATAGGAATGATTGATATCCGAAATAAGGTGTCACTGCGATTCCAATTACTGGAGACCGACAAGGTTATTTTTGGAATTGGTTTTTTAAGATTGGCTAGATTCTTCTAATTATGTGAAGGGAGTGCTAGCGATGTTCTGGGAACTTAAAAAACTGAAACCAAATAATTTTAAAAAAATTATTGATAGGGGGGGGGTTGTCAGGGAATTTCTGCCAAATAAGGTGGAAAGGACCGTTCAACTCCGAACCCGTTTCGGAGTTGGACAGTTGGACAATTGTGCTGTGCTAGCATCAGATGATTAATATCGACGGTCCCAGTGACCACTGTGTCACCGGTTCCGGGACAGGAATATCGAACATCTCTAATTGAAAGCATGGATTTGACAAGTGATTGAATACATTTAAAGTTTGTAGGTTATCCTTCAAAAACACAACTATTGTTTTCATTTTAACGCGGTGTGAGGCGATGCAATATAAATGACCATTCTATTTAATGTCAGTTGATTGTGTTTTTATTTAATTACCGTCAAAATGGGCCTGACGAAACAATATCTTCGATATGTGGCGGCTGGAAGTTTCAACATTATTTCCAGTCCTCGCAGTAATGTGTGTAATGTAACTTTGAATGGAGTTAGTGGAAGATATGTTGCTGCAGCAGCTTGTGAGCATGTCATCGTTTGGGACATGAGACTTGGAGAAAAGGTTGTTACATAAATATTTAATTTATTTAGATTGGTCACATTAAATTAACATCAATTTTAGTCATTTTAAAAACGAGTGTAACTCTAAGGTTGTAATTTTTATGTTCATTATACAATAAGATTTTGCTAATGAATTTCCTTTAAATAATAGTATTATATTTCAACACAATAGTTGGCACTCAACCCTGTAAACTTAGTGATGATTTCATGAAGCGTTATCTAAAATCTGTTTTCTGGAAAGGTCATAATATTTAAAAAAAACATATGAAAGCTCTCATTAAGGCTTTGAATATCAAAGCTCAACTTTTCAATATATCTTCCATTCTCTGAATTAGCAATACAGCAAACTAATAGAACTCTATAAAGTCTGCTTACTAGAATCTCCTATACTATTATACACATTACAAATTAATTCCATAATTGGATTTAACTCACTAAATCTTTATTTTTACAGGCTCAAGTCTTCCCCGGAGAAAAGTATGAAGTCACACAGCTTGCCAGTTCTGGGAACCAGTTGGCCGTTGGGTACTCCGATGGCAACCTTCAGATTTTTAACCTGACCACTGGCGACCTGGCCTGCGTGTTCGCCGGACATAAATACGCCATCACAGCTCTGCATTTTGATAGTCAGGGGCACAAGCTATTCTCGGGATCTATGGTAAATAGTTTATTCATTTTAAAATCCTATTCTAAACATCTACCAAACATTGGAATGTGTGCCTCGTCTAGTACATATAATGTTTTAGCCTGTTTGTATTTTATTTAAGTAGTTTTCCTTTGAATTTTAAGGAGCTCGGTTGAATTTCTCCTTATATAAAGAAAAGAATAAAAATAAAAGTGTAAAAATTATCATGAAACAATAAATTCGGAATTGTTTCTCAAAATAATTTTTGTGTTATTTTCAAAATAACATAATGGGTTATGATAAGTAGAATAAATTATAATGGTGGGAGACAATTCTTGTGTAATTTTTTTTGAGTTTCGTGTGAATCTCTCTGAATTCTTCCTAAAAGTCGAGCTCAGTGTTGTCACCCGTGCTTGGGCTAGCATCCCTCTTGTGCCCCTCCATTTTACTCCTGCTACTTACATTCTACTCCATGCTACTCTGCTGCGCTAATGTGCGTAAAATTCGGTATCAATATAATGCACTACTTTTTCCAGGCAAGCTTCAATTGTTTTCAAATTTATAAATCTTACTTTCAGGATACAGAGGTGATTGGTTGGGATATAGTTGCGGAGACGGGTCTCGCTCGCTTCAGCGGCCACAAGGGGGCTATAACTAGCCTCTGTTTTGTGGAATCACATCAGTGCGTCGTTTCTACCTCCAAAGATACCTTCGTTAAGTTCTGGGACTTAGAAACCAAACACTGCTTCAAGACGTTAGCTGGCCACAGATCTGAGGTGAGCAATAGCAATTACATTATAATTAATATAATTAGACGCATCATATCTTTACAATATCAAAATAAAATATAACAGAACAAAGAAATATACTTTGATTAACAGAGAATAATAATATAATCGTTTTTTTCTTAAAGAAAGAGATAAACAATCAAAATATATGCATGTAAACGAAATACCTATAGAAGTGGACATCGCTTTCTTACTCAAAGTTTCTCCCAACTACTTACTCCTAATTGAAACGAATGAACAAAGAATGGAGAAGAAGGGCAACCTAGGTTAACCCGCGTTGTGCGGCTGGCTACATATGTAGCCAGGAATTTTCGGGCCTAGTTGACGGCTGGCTACATTCGTAGCCAAGGAGCGTGGATCACTTTAATCTTTATTTCTAACGTTTATTTGCCGAGTAAAGGCCAAAGTAAAAATGTTATTTCATGAGCTTGATGCTTTGTCTACCATATTAAAATTATAAATCATCACTTTTACTCGAGGATTTTTAAATTATGAGCGATGTTTTCAACACGCATCTCACAGAAATCTGTCGTCGGAAGAAACGCCACACACACAGTTGCGTTTGAACTTGAGTGTGTATAGGTCACGCCGCGCTTCGCCTGTCGGTACACGTATTTGGTGTGTGTTTGTTTCCTTTTTCGGGTACGCATTGTTTGGTTATCGTTTCGGGGCGCCAGTAACTGGAGATTGTTTACAACTTGACTTTATTTTATGTTTATTAACATTTATAATTTATTGGATTGGTCGTGTTTATTTTTGTGAACTTTATTACTTGTATCATTGTTTATGTTAACAACATTATCGTTTAAAAAATGGATCGCTTAAAAGATTTTTCTATGTGTGACGATGATGAGTATAGAGTGAACAATATAGAGGTTACAGATGATCCTTCACAAATAAGTGATGCCGAAATTGAGGATTCCGATGTCTTCGAAGTTAATACCACGGCAGAAATAAATGCACAGATTTTTTCACCTGAATGGATTGATGGTAGCCGCTTTTGTTCTGTTGTGCACGAATTCAACCAACAATCTGGATAACGAAATTGGGAACTGAATGAAGAAAGCCGGGAAATTAACTTCTTTGAACTATTTCTCAGTCGTGATATCGTAAGCGGAGTTGTGGATGAAACCAATTGGTATTATGAGCAAGTCAAGACCAATAAACCATTCCCAGTCTCGCATGTATAAATGGAAGAATGTTATTGTAGATGAATTATACGTATTTATTCCATTAACTATGCTGATGGTTCAGAGTAAAAAAGGCCAAATAAGTCAATACTAGACAACTGATAAATTAATCGCATCGACAATTTTTGAAGAGATTGATGTCTCGGGATCGCTACAGGTCTATACTAAGTATGCTCCATTTCTCAGACACCAAAAAGTAAGCAAAAAACGATACCACATATAAATTAAGAAACTTTCTAGATTTAGTGTGTAAAAACTTTGAAAAGTATTTTTATTAACTTAAAAATTCGTGTATAGAAGAGTCGTTAGTTTTATTCAAAGGAAGGCTTCGGATAAAGCAGTATCTTTTTAAAATATATCACGATTCTAAATTTTTAACAAATACTATACGCCTGGCCCCATTCAACTAATGTGTGGTCACCCAGTTCAATGCCGACGCAGCGCAATGTGAATGTGTGTGTAAAAGGGACGACTTATTTTAGTGTCCCACAAAAATATTTTTTAAAGTAAATAAAGTGCAATAAAATAAAGTTTTTATGATTTAATAATATGTGAAAAAGTACATTTATGATAATAGACTTGTTAAGTTTTACAATAAACCCTACCTTTACCATTATGTTAGTGATTATTTATGGGAAAGTTGCATTTTTGAGGTAAATTCAAGTTTATTTATTTATTTTTTAATTAACCACTGATAATTTTGCCATTATTATTTTTATAACGTATACGTTAAATAAATGGTCGTATTGCGCATTTTAATTTTTTACTAAAAATGATCAGATTGCAGTGTTATTAAATTGTGCGTAAATAAGATGCATCTCTGAAAAATCACGCCGTTTCTGGGGAACAATTAGCGCAAATCTGGCCCGCACAATAAGGGTTAAGTAGGTTGTCCTCCCCACACTAAGGTGTTGATGCCTTCTCTTTTATTTTTGACATAAAAAAAATCAGAAAGCAATTTCAATCTTATTTTTAAATCGTTTTTTTTTACAATAATAAGTCATTTGTATGTACTTCCAAATAAATGTAATTTGTATGTACTTCCAAATAAATGTAATTTCTTTGAATTTACTGGTAGTTGCTGTATAATTAAAGTATCTTCTCATCACATACGTGCATTTAAGCACTTAAGCATTCTCGTAAGCGACAGCACAAAACAATAAGAACCGGCAGTACTTACCATAACATTGGATTGCATATTTATATTATTAAGTTATATCTGATGCATTATGAGTGCTACAGTAACATGTCTAATTATATTGTGTCATCGCATTTCTTTCAAGTGTTTATTTGTTTTTTCGACCCATTCAAAAATGGAACATGTTTTGCCATAAAAAAACATTTTGTACCGCTATGTAGGAACTGTACAGTATCTACATTTTTTTTTTAATTAAATTTTACGTAATTTTAAAATTAAATTTAATAATAATTGAGATGTATTTTTTGACGATTTCCAGGTGTGGGCGTCCGCTTTGGTTAAGCAAGGTAAATATTTAGTCACAGGCTCCACAGATCAAGTTTTGAAAGTTTGGAAACTCCGGTGGAAGGATGAGTCAGATCAGCTTCTGGATAAAACCAAAGCCCTGGCCATCACTGAACTTGAAGATTCGGAAGAATTAGAAGAGAGCTCTGTAAGTATTGTCTCGAAACTGTAATACTGTTCGTCCGACTTTTAAAACAATGCCATGTTTTATAAGATTATCTCTTTGGCTAAATGGTATCACATTATTATTGTAACTAGCTAGCTAACTATCATACCATCCCCTAAATGAGGATGGAATGCCATACAACTCTGTTTTGGCACACATTTCTTGCTTTATTCTCATTCATACATTCTCTTCTGTTATTCCTGAAAAGAGTTTTTTTTTCAACTCGTCAGGAATAATGTATTATAAGTAATGTTTTTTTATGAAATACATTGTCAATTTAAATAAAATAAAATTCTGACTCTTGACATGACCTTATTCGTATTTGGTTAACTTTCCTGATATTCCTTTCTTTGTACATCCACTCTACATGTCCAAACCACCTTATCTTCTCAATTTCCTTCCCTTCCTCACTTCCTTCAGCCTCGTAACATATCTCAAATTGGGGATCCCAAAGTTCCGCTATCTCTGAGTTGTTGACACTCTTAAAATTAATATTGACTAAGTTTTCTTTATTCGTTGTCTGTTTTGTATAAGTTACCTGGTTCTTATTGTAATCGAATTTACCTATCTAGACATGGAATCCAAGAGAATTTACGTATCATTAAAATGTTTTGTTTTTGTTTTCATCCAGGTTTTGCAATGCCACTTGATGGGCACCCTATTACGAGGTGGCAGGGGGAGGGTGGTATCGCTGGAGGTGGACCCCCAGGGCGAAATCCTGGCTTGCCACGGAACAGACGCTATTCTGGAGTTCTTCATGTTCTGCGACGATGATGAGGCACAATTGAGGTTGAAGAAGAGAAGGGCCAAAGCAAAGAAGAAGGCTCTGTGAGTATTTCATTAATAATAGATGGTAGAGACAGAATTCTAAATCCAGGATACTTCTATCCCACTAACATCACCATCTTGCCTCTACGATCTTCTATCCCTCATGTGGTGAAATTTCACAACATCATCTTTACGATAAAGAAGATATTTTATCCCAAACTGAAGTTTTTTTGCCTACTATTTTTAGCATACAACCTAATCTCCATTGTGAGCTGTGAATTGTGAGCGCTCTTGAGGTGATTTTTCACAAAAACGGCGCTATACAAATTATCCAAATATTATTATGAAGATATCCATTTAACTGTCAAAAGATAAAACAAGACACCATATTATCTGTTTCATAGTTAATAACACACTTATGTTCGGACATCCATAAGAAAAAGAAAATAAAAAAATCAAAAAAATGCATTTGAAGTACATATTAAGGACAAGACTTTATGTCATATTTTATTTCAAGGTTGTGTAAAACTAAGGAACTATAATGAATAAACGAAGTAGGTAATTGTCAAATGATAGTCTTTAAGGTTAGGTAGATCACGTTTATTTACGAATTAAAACACGCTGACGTAAATAAACATAAGAGAAGCGGTGTCTTCCGTCAAAAAGTAAACCCGCAGTCTCCGCGGGCCAATTCATCCTTTCCCGCCGGAAACATCTTTCTCTGCTAGGCCGTTAGGTGCGCCCCGTTGCTGGCCATGTAAATACATATTATAATACGCTTAAATAGGCGTTATAGTTGTTTTTTTTTTTTGTCCATCCATCATTTATTTTAATGAAACAATTTCCAGTCTAGAGGCAGAGAAAGTCAAGAAAGAGGATGAAAACGATCAGGACGAAGAAGACAAGCTGGACCTGGAGACCCTGGCCCTGGCGGACGAGGTGCGCCGCCTGCCGAGCATGAAGCTCGTAAGCAAGGTCAAGGGGGTGGACCTCATTAGAGGGGGCGGCGCCGAGTTCAGGCTCGCCGTGTCGCTGGCTAACAACACCCTGGAGCTGCACAGCATCAGGACAGTGAAGAAGGAGACAGAATGTAAGTATTTATCAACAAGATAATAAAAGAGTTTTGTTTTCATCGATTCTTGGAATACATTATGAGAGATAGCCTGTACGTTCGCTTTCCCCATTTATGTTGCGCGCTTATTTGTTCCCTAACTGTCACACTCTGAGGCAACGTGTACGCAGGTCAACTTTTCCAAAACATGGCATTGACATTTAAAACAGTTCAAAAATATTGTCGGCATTCATTGTTTTCAGCATTGTGATGCTGTCTGTCTCTGTATATGCACACTGTTATTATTGTATATTTGACTGGCCCATCCCGCAACTGGTGAAATTATGCATTTTAGGCAAAAGCCCTTTGTATACTTTACATAGCAGCTTTGCAAAATCTTGCAAGCAAGCAAATAACCAAATATACATCTTCATTGAGATATTAGCGTTAAATAAGTTGTCACATTAAGATTATTATTGTTTACAGATAATTGCCTAAGACAGATTCACAGTTTCGGCCACCAAACGGAAGTTCGATGCGTGGCCTTCAGTTCCGATAACCTGGCCATAGCATCCGGCAGTACCGACTCTGTCAAACTGTGGAATCGGTGAGTTTAAATTTACTCTTGTTATACTTACACACTCAAAAATTTAAAAGAGGTTCCAATTTTCCCTTAACTGTTACATAATGCAATTCTAGACAGCTCTTATACATCACTTTTTTTTTAGGTTATCGGCTTTTAAATTTACCTAATCTTTGTGAACTATGTATGTACAATGCTAGGTTTCAGTAGGAAGGAATGCAAAACTGTATTGTCTTCTCTGAGTTTCATACCAACATAGATTATTTCAAATTGGATTATAAAGCAAATTATCACTTATCAATTTAATTGACGTATTATGTTTGAGTTGAGAAATATTGATTGAGGTTTTTTTTCCCTCAGGCCATCCCAAGTATGTCTCCGAACTATTGAAACCGGCGCTGTAGTCAGCCTTTGTTTTGTGCCTGGAGACCGACACGTCTTAGCCGGCCTGCAAGACGGGAAGCTGCTCATCATAGACATATCTGCTGGGGATATTCTCGAGGAGATTTCCGCACACACTGCTGAAATTTGGAGCATTTCGCTTTTACCAGATCAGGTATTATTTTATGATTTATAATTAATCAATTAATTTAGTGTTGCAAAATAAGGAGTATCGATTCAACTACAAGTAGATTACTCGCATTCAACAAAGGCCTAAAATCTCAATAATAAATTGGATTTTACTCACAAGTTATTTATTGGAGAAAAACTGTCTAAATAAATAGAATCTTAATTAGAAAGCAGTAATCTGTTTTCTGAAGCACGAAAAACTCTCGTGCAATTTATTTATTTATTCTTGTTAAAATATTAAAAAAACATGGGTTTGGTCCATGTGTGTCTACTAGAATAATCCTGTGTCGAGACAGACGTAAGACGTAATTGTATCATGGATTTTGCACACCTTTTTCTGTCTGGAATTTCTGGATCAACACAACTCTTTTCAACTTGCCATGTCATTTTTATCACGAGCTATAAAGCTTTGAAATATCCATCCAACTGTCAAAAAGTGAACAAGATGCCATATCGTTTGTTTCATATTTCCAGATTTAAAAAAAAAGTGTTACAGATCCACAATCTTACCTGTGCAGGTGCAGGCGACCAAAATAGAAACCAATGTTTTTAATCCATGGTATATAATGTAGTGATGCCTCCAATTTCACAGATACATTTTAGATCTGTACTAATCTACCGAGAGAATAAAAAAAAAATCATGGAAGTCGTAGGAAAAAACAGATAGTGAAATTTTTGCAATATCAATTTGTTAATCGCAATTCTTTTCTGTCGCAGCACGGTTGCATCACCGGCAGCAGCGACAAGACCGTAAAGGTGTGGGACTTTGAGCTGATCCCTGACACGACGGGAGATAGCAAGGCGCGCGTGCTGTCGCTGCTCCACAAGCGCTCCCTGCAGCTGGAGGAGGCTGTGCTCTGCGTCAAGGTCTGCCCCAACAGCAAGTTCATAGCCGTCGGTCTACTGGACTCTACGGTCAAAATATTCTTCCTCGATTCTTTTAAGGTATGTTTTTAAGGTTATGTCTTTTCCATAACTCGTATATTCAATTAATTATTCAGTATTACACAGTTGAATCTTCTAAAATAAAAATGGGATACCAAACAGATAACGATTTTATTTCCTAATCCGGTATGCAATATCCTTGTGAACATACATGTAAATATTTTATAATTGTTTTAAACAATAAGACAATAATAAATCAAATAAATGATTTGTATCTAACATCTTAACCAAGGATAACCAAATTAATGTGACTGCACCCAAATGTTCAGCATCACTTGTAGTACA
This sequence comes from Drusus annulatus, assembly GCA_022651775.1. NCBI lineage: Eukaryota > Metazoa > Arthropoda > Insecta > Trichoptera > Limnephilidae > Drusus > Drusus annulatus. The sequence continues at coordinate 586,276 of JAGWCC010000167.1, forward strand.
TAAATGAAATTAGAAAAATAACTCGCACTCTTATTTCAGTTCTACCTTTCACTATACGGCCACAAGTTGCCCGTTCTCTGCCTGGACATCAGCTACGACTCTAACCTGATAGCCACAGGGTCGGCCGACAGGAACGTGAAGGTGTGGGGCATGGACTTTGGAGACTGCCACAAGTCCATCTTCGCCCACGACGATTCCGTGACCAGTCTGCAGTTTGTCCCCAAAACACACTACTTCTTCACCTGCGGAAAGGACGGGAAGGTCAAGCAGTGGGATGGAGACACCTTCGACAAAATTAATACACTTCAAGTAAGTTTATTTCTATTTAAATATTATTCTAGGTGATATTTTTACGGCTGGATTTTTTTTTTTTGAGGTTTTGATCATCTTGTTTTAAATAACAAGGATAAATATTTTCTGACAAAGTCATACCTACAAAGATTATAATATGTATACATATTATATACGAGTATGTAATCAGTTTAAAAGTTTATTTTAAAATCCATCCAAATTATCAACTTTTCCAATGTTAGTTATGTTGAATATTATTAATACGGGTATGAAGATTCCTGTAAAATGGCTAAAGGGTCTAACTAACTAACCATCACGCCGTTTCCCCGCAAGGGTAGGCAGAGAGGACGGACCGCCATACAACTCTGTCTTGGCACACACTTCTTGCTTCATTTACATTCATACATCGTCTCATACATACTCTTCTGTTATTCCAGTTCTGTTATTCTGTTAGTCCAGCTAAAGGGTCAGCACCCAAAAATACACACTTGGCTTTCTAATACAAGCAACGCTCCAAATGATTTATCTGTTAGGGTAGTTAGGCAAATGTCTAAGGTTTTCAGTGCATACAATTCTTAAACAATAATCTTTTCAATTATTCATGAAATGCATTCTGGAATTTCAGGTAAAATGTTCAAAAATAGTTGCGCTGGTTTTCAAACTGTACCTTTTACTGACGTTTTAGTATGTTTATCATAGGATGTAAAAGATTGCAGCTTAAAAATTTTATTCGCTGGAAACCTTAGACATTTTCCCAACTGCCCGTGTAGAATTTGCAGATAAATCATATGCAGTATGCACTTATCAGTCCAGCTAATTAATTTAATTCCACCGACCACCTAATATAGTGATATGTTTACCAGGGCCACATGGGCGAAGCGCGCTGCCTGAGCGTGGCCACCAACGGGGTGTGGGCCGTGTTCTGCGGGGCCGACAGGGTGCTGCGGCTGTGGGAGCGCTCCGAAGAGACTCTGGTGCTAGGGGACCTCGAGGAGGGGGCGGAAGAGGAACTCATCACTGGAGATAAGGTAGAGATTATTAGATGGGTAATGGTTACGGTCGCTGTTTCCAATCAAATAAGGCTGCTATTTTGTTATACTTTGGCCTAAACCATGTCCAAATTCATAACCTTGCAGTTTCCAACGTTGCTTAGCTTAACTTACGCTAGTCGGCTCACCTAAGCTAGACAACACATTTGCTTGGCTAATCGATGGAAAGTTAAAGTATAAAACTGACTTTGTGAGTCATTTGTAGTGAGTGATGGAAACATTCACGAATTATGAAATCACAAAGAGTGGGATTGAAGGCATTTTGTCAGTAGGGAAATGGCGGATCAAATATATGTACAATAGTATCAGTATTGTATTAATAGTATCCATTGAAGGTCAGAATACTGAAAATAATTTAAATCATTGTATGACAACTATTTTTTCAATCGTTTTCAGATGTCTATGTTGTGTTTTAGAACAATTATTTGAAAACAAATCTACGAAAACTAATGTTAGTTGAAAGTAAGCACCTACAGCATTAAAATAATTTATTTTTTTCAGACTACACTTCCTGGAGTTCCAAACCTAAACATGCCATCAAAGAAGACGGTGGGAAGTGAGAGAGCGGTAAGTCATTTTACTACAATCAACTCTCATATTATTATCATTAAAATAGACTGTTTTAAAAAATGTCTTTAATGTGGTTTTAGGCGGATTCTATACTGGAATGCCTCGACGTGTGCCAAGAATTCAGAGCAAAAACAGCCGAGACTTCTGGAAAGATCCAACTACCAGTACTAATGCAGGCATTTGACTGCCTGACCCCTGAAGACTTTTTCTGCAAAACCATTCAGAGAATAAGAAGCAGGTAAATAGGTTGGCAATAAATTTATGTCTGCAGATATTGAAATGCAGTACTTACACTAGAGAAAACATTTTTCGACAAGCCAAGATGGCAAACAAAAACATGCGTTCTCCTGTGGGGTTATTGAATTATCTCATTTGTTACTAACCAAACATTACGCCATTTCAACTACTGTCCTGGCACACTCTTTTTTTCTTCATCCACGTTCATGCATGCTCTTATGTTGATTCACTTGATCTTCCTGAAATTTACCTGATTTCTTCTGAAAATTTTACTATTTAAGTTTTGTTTGTTAGTTGTTGTAGAAGATTGTAATTGAGTGATTACTCGGTTACGGCTTATGGATGTTGTCTACCATCTCAACTTGGTTTAACAAGATGGTCGCCTTTTAACTGTGCCATTCATTTTTATTTGAGTTCTTGAATTGAGTAGCATGCCGTTGTAGTTTACTTGAACCTTTCCGTACCCGAAAGTGAAAATCAAACAGACGATTCGAAATTGATCTTGCTTGTTGAAGCGTTTTGACATAATCTTGGGTAATTTCTTTTTAGTAATACTTAGATAGAAGTATATTCATAATATTTCAATAATTTTTATCTGAGATTTTTATCACAAAACTCTCGTTCAGGGTGACACGAGAACCCCCCTTCCGAATGGGAGAGTTAATACGTTGCTGTGTTAAGTAGCGTTGTGACAGTTTTGAAAGAACTGTTTCAAAGAAGTACTTCTTTTGACAGCAGTCCCAACTTCATTCATTTTTCATTGAACAAATACTTCAATTGAAGTTGGTTAAGTTGGTACTTCCGATTGAACAATCTATGGCATCTACTTCGAACTTCAATTTTTCATTCGTTCGAAAGACTGAAATATTGCATCATCCACAGTTCAATTGTTCATTCCCTTCTTCCTTCGATTTTAGTTCGAAGAATGAATGAAGCAATGAAGTATCTTTTTAGTTATCCGTTCCCTCGCACGTACTCGTGACATTTGCTTATGATTTCTTTGCTTGTTTTGTCTATACGACACTAGTTTTTCCGAGTGTTTTTTGGTGATTTTGAATTGTGAACGAATTATTTTGTTGAACTTTTAAAATATCTCAGCTTACAAACATACCTTTCAATCTCTACCTAAAATTATGACTGGCCGTTCAACGAGAAAGCAAAGTGAAATATGGGTTTATTTTAAGGAAGATGAGGTTTACCAGGCCAAATGCAACTTTTGTTCTGAAGTTATATCCATAAAGGGGGGAAATGCCTTTAATATGAATCGTCATTTGCGCAATATTCAGCCTATTGCTAACCAAACTGTCAAACTGAGTACTGTACAGTAAGAATATTCAAATCGTATCTCAAGCCCTGAAAGAAGTTTACATCGCTCTTACAGAAACTGGAAATTTTGCTAGTACTTCATTTGCTTTTTGCAAGTTCCTTGTGCATACTCATCGTACATCATCCCTTTTAAGTCATGAAACAATTTCAATTCAAACCTTGAACACTCTTAAGATTCAAACAATTTTGACAGCTGTCATCCCGTAAACCATAGAAGAGAAACCAGTAAAAGACAATTCATCATCGTTTTTCTACAAGCTATAATTTTTGCCATAGAATAATGCACATACATACATCAATTTATGTGGTTGGGAGAGCTGCCCCGAAAATATTATTATTTAACCCCCCCCCCCTCCCCCTCCCCCCCGACGAGGAATGCTGTGATTAATATGTTACTTCAATTGAAGGGTTCATCGTGAAGGGTTCATTTTGAAGAAGCATCAATTCGTGAAGCATTCACAAATCTGTGAAGCTTTTCCCATCGCTAGTGTTAAGACTAATATTCTCCTACCTAACAATATTATTGTAGCAACAGGAATGTGACAATGCTAATACGCAAAAAACTGTCTGAAAGTGGCACTTTGAATTTGCACAGAGCAATGATAGGGATTCCTGATGATAGGGAGTGGAGCATATTTTTTATATCTTTAATTGTTATTTTTTCAGTGACCTTGAAGAAGCCCTCATAATTCTGCCGTTTAAGTCGGTCTGTGAAATAATTCAAATGTTGCCGTCGCTGCTGCAGAGGAAGGACAACTGCGAGCTGATGTGCAAGTTGACCATCTTCCTCATACGGGTTCACCACGCCGCCATAGTGGCCAGCCACGACCTGCTCAATGACATTGTCACCATCCAGAACCTGATCATGGGGAGAATGATAGAATTTAGAGTGAGCAAAGACTTTTTATAGAAACATTAGGTGTTCAGCTGATACTCTGTTGTAAAAATGACAATTGGTTGCAACGAAGAGACAGCAATGCCCATAATTGCTACCTGGCTTTACTGAGTTTTCAAAAAAAAATCCTATTATACTAAAATTGAATAAAATGGAACAAAAATAATATGGCCGCTTTGTTTTGACCATTTAATATATATTTCAAAGCTCAATAGCTTGTGAAAGAAATGAGGTTCTGAGTTGAAAATAGTTGTTAGCCCTAGGTCTTGGCACAGGCAGAGGTAGCTGTGCAAACTTCATGGCGGAGTTCATCTCTTGTGAGCTTTTGTTGCTTCATGCATTCATCAGATTTCTGCTTTATAGTTAGAATTATTTTATTACAATACAGTTTAGTCTATTGTGAAAAATGAAGATTATTACCATCTCAGTCCTTCTCCGTGAAACTTAATTTGACAGTTTCTGAAAAATGGACGCATCATTACAAATTTTAAAACATTTGCTACTTCTGTGGGCACATCATATTAATAAGCATAAGGTTTGCAAAGTTGTTAAAAGGGTTGATAAATAATATTTTTTCAATTGCATAATTGAAATCATTTTTGTTTTTCCTCAGGATATGGTTGGATACAATCTCCACGCCCTGCAATGGCATCAGAGGGAATATGAAGTGACTGAAAAGGAAGCACTCTTCAAGGACGCCACAAAAGACAGAAAAAAGAAAAACACAAAGAGGAAAACGAAAGAAAATCTCAAGCGTTCAATGATTGTTTTAACCTAGTGAGATGATGAAATTAAATAAAAAAAATATATTTTATAAATTTGTTTCAGTCATTCCTGAAAAAAATTGAAGACCTATTGACTTATCTAATATCGTCAGCTTGCTGCTTGCCTCTAGGAAACATCTTCACTTCTATTCCTACTGTTCTACCTATTTCTTATGCCTAATATGCTTCACTTTCACACCGTTCGGTGACCTGTTTACAAGACTCCTTCGTCCTGTAGATTATAGAGAAGCCTCTTTGGTATTCGGCTATCTTGCAACGTGTCCTACCCAGTTTCCTGAATCTTGTCGTTGAAGGCTCTCTAAACAATCGGCATAGCTTACGGCTGCATCTCGCCTGCCACACACCATTCTCTTGTATGGCTGGCTCCCAATATTTGCAGCATGCTTTTTAAACATATTGTTGAAGGTGGACAAAAGGCATGACTGAGTAAAGTAGGTGAGATGTGGGTTTGTTGGGGATCATGATTTGGAAAGGTTGCAATAATACATAAGGTTGTTATAATAGCTGCTACGATTTATTTGTAAAAAAATACTCTAATCACTACATAGCCAATTTTAAGTTAGTTTAAGTATCCATCCCTGCTTAAGTAAGTTGTGAGATCACCGGTACACGCGATGTCTTCACTGGAATATAATTTTTACCAAACATCTCAAATTTACGAGCGTAGAGTTGCTCGACTTAATCTCAAAAATAAATTAAAGAAAAACATACTGGCTGCGTATCTAAGAGATTCTTGTGATAATAATACAATGATGAGAATTCAGTCATGAAGCTTAAAGTAGTAAAGCTTTAGTATATCATATTATCAAGTTCCGTGTTCTATTGCTTATTGCTCATCCAACCTTCCTTCACATGCGTTAAGGCAATCTTCACTCCACATCTTCAAATGAAATAGTATATAAATATATTCAGAAGAAACGAAAGGAAACAAACACACGGGAGATTAGAGAAAGCCAAGGCACTACAAAGACTTGTATAAGGTATGCACGGGGTAGTAACAAGTAACGGTGTTCTCGGCGAGTGGACTACGTTATTGTATGTTAATCGGGGTTCCTACAGCTAGGTTAACAGACTTGAGAGTTATCAGGTTTGCGGGCCATTTCAAGGGACAGGTGCAAAATGCAAGTCTTCACAAACTAAATACTATATTCTTTGTAATACATATTACTAGGCTTCTTTGTTATTCATTGTATAAAATATGACCATTCTGTAAATGTTAATGTCATCACACAAATGATAAATAAATTAGTATTGAAACGGACATAAATTAAACAGTAATGCTGCACGAATAACTAATCCAATAAGATTAATGATGTAAAAAAAAATCTACACTTAAACATATTAAATCTAGGAGAAATATAATGTCAAAAAAATACTGTTAAATATTAAAATAATCGAATTATAAAAAGCCTTACACAATATAATAACTCGATACATACATGTATAAAAAATACTGATTGTTCGTTTTTAGTTAAATTTTCACATTTGTTCAACCTACTTTATTAGTGCCAATAAACATCACTTTAAAACACACAATTGATACAATACCCCCACCCCACTGGCGGGACATCACGCGTTGGCAAACTGGCCTTTTAAAGAAACCTTTATCGACACAGAACCGTATACCGAGGGTAACCTATCATACATTTAACTTAATTTTAACGAGTACATTGTACTTAAATGCCAATTGTTAAAGAAAATTAAGACAACCTTCATCAAAAATATTAAATAGGGAGAGATTTCATCGCAGCAAAAAATGCAATCACAAAAAATATGTAAATTCCTCGCGATATTAATATAACTTAAAGTTTCAATAAAATAGAAGACGTCATTGTATAAAGAGAGCATAATAATAATGTCATGAAGTTTTAAGTATATTTTCAACACTCTGAAGAGAGCAACTTTAATAAAATAATACTTTGGTGGACACTGCCATTTGTAATAAAGATATGCAAATAGTAAAACTTTTCAAGAAGGATTCAAGTTCATAGGACATAGCAGCAATATCAGTGACCATGAGCCAATTGCACAGTAGTGGAGCATTATATTATTGCCGAGATTCATATGAAATTATATTGAGATTTTCTTTGTTCAGTTGATTTAATCACTATTCTCACATGAAATTTTGTAAATCAAAATTTACAGTATTTGTGGCATTCATTCTTGTATTATAAAATAAGCTGTAAATAAATTTCATAGTATGGATTTGGCCAAAAAAATAAAATACAGGTTTTTTCTTGTCGAGGAACATTGAATTAAATATTGCAACACTAAGGAATTAGATGCATTATAATTATCCTCTTTTCTCTTATAATTTTTTATTATTTTATATTGTTTCAATATTTAATTAAAAGTTCTCTTCTTTCTTATCAAACAAACTTTGAATTATTGTTTATAAAGTAAAGAATAAAATAATTTCTTATTTGAGTTATCCTTTTCTACTTTTGTTTATAAAAAAATGAATTCTAATTCTGAAATCTTTGGATAAAATAATGCAGGTTTAAATAAATATTAACATTACGTAGGTACAGAATATTACGTAGAAGAAATTTATATTTTATGTGTATTTGCACTATACAAAAGAAAAGAATAGAATATGAATACACAGATATTCAGATCAATGGGTAACAAATAATGCATGGAGATAAATACATAATTAGTATTGTATTAGTAAGAAATCCAACCCCAAAAACAGATTGTTATTATCTTAATATTATTATGCAAATTAAAGATTAAACTGGTACATATTGATGCTTTATCATTACAATTATAGATATATTGGTAAGCATGAAATTCCTCTACTGATCGGAGTTTTTGTTGCAAATTTTCCGTATTCTAATACTGAAAATTAATAGCAAAAATGTTTGTGAAACGACACATTGTTAGATTTTTATGAATAATAGAAAAAAAATCAAAATATTTTTGGTTTATACTATTAAATACCTACAAAAATACTACTAAGAGTTAAAACAAATACGTGGCCTTTGTGAGAAAAATTGTTAAATAATATTATAAACAAAATACTACGTTATTTAAGCTTATATTTAGCAAACGAAGCAGTTACTCCCTTACGCTTAGATTGTAATAAATGTTTACTTCATATTTCCTCTCCACTGAACTCCCCTGGTCCAAATGTACATAAATACATACATACATAATACGATTCAACTTACGCTAAGTTACGTTATATTGCTCTTGAATATTAAGGTTTAAGAAAACACTAAATTGCTTTTTGTTTTTGACAGAAATTTCAATGTATAAAGAAAAAAACATGAAACACAACCATAAGGTAACACACTACCTATAAAATAACTAGATTATTATTATGATTCAGGATCTTAAAAACTCTAAAATCCAAATAATGCCTTTTCCAGTCTATCTCTTTTCCACAATATTCCATCTGATTACTGTCAAAACATATAACAAAATCACAATAAAAAGCAACAAAACAACTAAATATATTTTAATATCATTGTGTAAAGGCAAGATATAAAACCCCTCGCATTCATGAAGGTCTGTTCAGTTTTTACGAGCCCTAAATGCTAAATGTTATAATCACCACAATCCAAAAATGTTAAACCTCGATAAAATCTTGTTTTAAGTGCCTGCAATATTTTGACATTTAGAACTCAATAGAAGTATGTGTGCGACCAAAACAAAATCAATTTTTATTACTATGGTAAATACGTGATTTCAAATTGAATAGTAAATAAATAAAATGGTTGAATTATTAAATACCATATCGATTAATAACTTTACTGCTTCTCTATTAAATATATACTGAGAGTTCTGGGTTAAAAGAAATACTGACACAGAAAAGATACGGTTATTATTATGACATACTTATTTGATCTTTTATTATCACCGACTAATACTATTCATTTTCTACCGCCTTAAAAATATCCTTTATGGAATAATAATGCTTTTATAATTGTTTACTGTAATCTGTCCGTTGACATGTAAAATAATTATTCAGAACTTTAACAAAACTATCTAAACAGAGTAGATTTTACAACCACAAACAAAAAATGCATAAAGATTTTTTTAAATCATCAACAGAATCAAGAATACTTTTCTCCAATACTTAAAAATTTGCTCACAACAATACAAAAAATAGACACGCCTATTTATTTAGTACTTTTTGAAAATACTGATCATCGACAAAGAGCAACACTTTTTGTATTGGTCCCAAATAGTTTCCACTCCATGAGCTTACATCATAAGTGCAACAAACTCCTTTGTTTTATGCAAGCCTGGCACTCTAATAATAGGCCAACTCCTAACTAACCTCAAAAAAGGTTAACATTTTATGCGTCAGGGTTGTTTTTTTTTGCAAAGCAAATATCAAATATAAAATTGACTTTTTGAATTGTTGCAAACAAATCTTACGGGAACATGTTATTTAGGTTAAAAACGAAAATAATAATAATAATTAGTGTTGTCATTTTGTAAAAAAACTTTAAAAATATTATGTCATACGTATTATCAATGCTGAATGCGTGTCAACAAATGAGATGAAAAATATTGCATAAATACTTATAATTTAAATACACAGTTCAAAGGTACGCAGGGTTTTTCATTAGTGGATTAATATTACTAATGTTAAATCCAAAACTAAATAAGTAGATCCACCTCATCTCTTAAGAGAAATACATATAATATCAATAAGTGATGGTGACTCCTAACATAAGCTTAGCACTGGCCTCAGAAGACGTGGTAGGGGAGCGTGTTCCCTAGTAGTAATAATCTGAATGAGTATTGACCAATGAGTATTGACCAATGAGTATTAATAGAACTGGTATGACACTGGGAATAAAGTTACATAAATAATGCTTTTGATGAAATACAATGAAGAATATTATTACGATGATGGATGCTATCCTGAGTATGAGATTGGTATTGCCGTAGAAAAATATTGTCATGGACTCAGCGAGTTTCCTCGGCAGCCGTCAGGTGCGACGCCACCAGGTTCAGGGGCCCGTCCTCGCAGTCCACTCCCTCCATCTGCAAGACCGGAGACATCTGCCAAACAAATGAGCAAACAGTTCTAAACATATTTCTACCTTGTGTATCATAACTGCATAGTCGAGTGGTAAGGCGCTCTCCATAGTCGAGTGGTAAGACGCTCGACTACGAATCCAAAGGTCGCGGGTTCAAACCCGGCGTGCGCCAATAACTTTTATTTAATTAATATGTGTCATAACACATTTTAATTCATATAAAAAATAATAAAAAAGTATATTTGCGGCACGTTCCAGAGTGGTAGATACTCTAAGTATCGCCCTGGTGAAAGACCACCATTCAGAATTGAAACGTTGCTTGAAATGGCTTTAGCCATGTTTGGTGACCAGATCTGAATAGCCAGGTACTTCCCAACCTTCCTCTTCCCAATCTCCTTCCCCTCCCCAGTACCTTCAGCCTCACAACATACCCTATTTAGGGATGCCATAGTCTCACTGGCTATAAACGGTTGAGAGCAGTTGAGACTCTTGTGCGGTATTCATATAAAAAAAATTAAAAAAAAAAAAAAACTGACCGCCACAATACGGGCATGTGCCTAGTCGAGTGGTCTAAAAAAGGAAAAAAAAACACCAGTAATTTTTAATATTATTAAGAATGAAGAAAAAATATATACTTTGTTTAAAAATGTCACCAAAGATGACAAAACTAACTTTGAATGAATAACAAAACGTGAATCATGTCTATTTTGACAGTTTCGTTGGCTGTTGATGAGTTAAAATGAAGATTTTCGTGTCTTATAAAGCACATCAAAGAACAAAAAATTCAAAGGATGTTAAAATATATTCCCACTAGCACTAATCAGACCAGCAATATGGAAATAGGACTCGCCGGCTACAAAACAATGTCTTATTTTTTCCATAAAGTCTTATTATTCCATTGTTGGCCATTCTGCTAAAAAGGTTGTGAATCAGTGGTTTAAAGTGAAAACATTCACAGATTTTACAAATGGTGGGTAACTTTATGTCTAATTATCTCAGGATCATATTTATGAACTTGATCCATAATTATTCTGACCCACTCATATAATATCTAGGTTGTGAGGTGTTGGACTTACAGTGAGAGCGTTGGACCTCTGGTGCGCCTGCAGTGCCATGAGCAGGTGGGGCTGGATGGTGGGGCGCAGGGCGGCCAGCATGTCCGTGGTGGCCCCTACTGCGGGGGGCCCCCCTCCTCCCTCCTCTCGACAGCGGCCTCCCTTGGATTCTACAAATATTAATAAGGCGTTAAAAACACTACTTCATCATTGATTTTACGGATTCTTTCGTAATCCTCTGCTAACTAGCTGGGGCTTATTCAAATACCCCTCATAATGTCTACCTAACTAGTACTGCAGTTCATTAATAATAATAATAATAAATGGATAACTTTTATAGCGCCGTTTTTGTGGGAAAATCACCTCAAGGGCGCTTTACAAATTAAAAGCCTTAGGCCTTATTACTATCACCATCTGATGGTTGTATTTAATTGACTGAATTTAAGTTTACGTTCGTGAGTTCTTAGGGAAAAGGTCTTAACTGGATAAAAAACCCTAAGCAAGGAAAAGATAAAAAGATGTACAAAAGTTCTGAACTTGTTACTGGTTGAAAAATTTATACTTGACTGATACTACTTCATCATTCTACGTTTCTTTTCAAATCCACACAGAGTAGCCTGGGGTTTCCCTTAGGGCCTAAGTCATCTTTGAGGATGCTGTGTGGTGATTCTTTTCAGGGAAAGGAAGGAGTAAACCTAGCTCATGAAGAGACCCATGTTGCAGAAGGAAGAAAACACAAAATGTGTTGTCTATGCTTACTCAACAAAATTTGGAATGAATTATGACATGTAATATAAAAATAAAATACTAATTTTTTAAATATTTCCTAAAACAAAGAGTTAATGGAGGGGGCACTTACTCCTGCCAGGTTTGAGGGAGTCTCGGGGCCTCCGCCTGCGCGTGTGTATGGTGTCCCTCCGCATGGCCGTGGGGCGCGCCACGCCATGCAGCTTGAAATATAGCCCGCAGGCGTTACACACCATGTCCCCTGCAATAGCAATTAACATTGAAATCTGATTTAAGAACTCGAGAAATGCATTTGAGAACATCATTGGGGATCAACATAATCCGTTTCTCGACGAATCACCTTTAGATATACAAATTCTGTACTGTACGACAAATTCAGAAAGTCCATTTTTAATTTCGCTCCCATGCCCTAAATCGGAAAAAAAATATATATATTTATAAAAATCGTAATTATAATTTTAAAGTGTGTTTATCTAATGGGACCTGCCAGGTAAGTATGTTCCTGTATGTTTTCTCTTTAAACTAGGAATTAATATGAGGTGATTTTTCATAAAAACGGCGCTATACAAATCATCCAAATATTATTATTATTATTATCACCAAAAACCACCAGTAATATTGTAGCCGAGTGGTACATAGCATCGGATTTGCACCCAGGTATCGCAGGTTCAGTCCTCTGCAAGCTAAGTCCTCCACCATAGCACAAGCAATAATTTGAATACTTTATGTTATTCGTAACCTTATTGTTAATTTTTGTATTTCCAAAAAATATATATTATGTTTTGTTTGAAAGTTGTCAAAACTTGTATTGTGGTCGAAACTTTACAATAGATCAATCGTTTATCACGTCATCACTAAGATCTGGAGGGATTATTGAATATTCTAGTCCTGGGTGTTGCAAACATTAATATTTAAATGATGTCTATTTTTCAATGAAATCTGTCATAATACTGCAATATGATAATAATTAAAAATATGTGTCATATTGCAACTAGATGCAAATGTTTTCGATACTTGCGAGTAAGATTAATACTTGTAAGCCTGCTTGTATTAGAGATAACGACTTTCAAAAGCTAACTTATAGAGGAATCAATTCCTAAATTCCAATTCCATCGCCAAAAAAGTGAGGTTACAATGTGTTACCGTTAGCATCCCTCCGCCAGATGGTGGTGGTGCGTGTGCCGCAGTTGTTGCAGGCCAGGTCCACGCGCAGCTTGTGGCCGGGGGGCAACGCTGCAGGGGGCAGGGCACCTGTCGGGGAGGGGGGACCGGGGCCCATCACAGACTCTATGCACTGCTAGGGGAGACAAAACATTAATATGTATATGCAAAATGCTATCCAGCTGGAAAACTATGCCGCTCGTGAATTTCACAGATTTTTCTGTCTATTTTCACTCACGTCATTAGAATTATGAGCTATGAAGCTTTGTAATATTCATTTAGCAGTGAAAAAAAATAAGGCAAGTCGCCATTATTTTCAAATGAGAAAAAAAGTGTTTGAATCTGCTCTGAGCAAAAAATAAATAATTCTTGAGCGTTGGCTAGTAAAACAGGTAATTTATTAGTTGAGGGTGAAACTGTATTAAAATTCAAAAGGAGCATTTTTCCAAGCATCCCGGGCTATGAATTAAATTTAACACCTTAGAAGAATTTAACACTGACAATATTATAATAATCTACCTACATTAGTGTCAATTGGTCAAGTGGTTTAATTCAATGATTTATGAAATATGATGTTATTTATTAATCTCTCAACATAAATGAGTCGGC